>JAVSCE010017364.1:0-450227 GCA_032199065.1 Smutsia gigantea
TGGCTTATTTCACTGAGCATAATACCCTCTAGTTCCACCCATGTTGTTGCAAATGGTAGGATTTGTTTTCTTCTTATGGCTGAATAATATTCCATTGTGTATATGTACCACCTCTTCTTTATCCATTCATCTATTGATGGACACTTAGGTTGCTTCCATATCTTGGCTATTGTAAAAAGTGCTGCAATAAACATAGGGGTGCATATGTCTTTTTGAATCTGAGGAGTTGTATTCTTTGGGTAAATTCCAAGGAGTGGGATTCCCGGGTCAAATGGTATTTCTATTTTTAGTTTTTTGAGGAACCTCCATATTGCTTTCCACAATGGTTGAACTAGCTTACATTCCCACCAGAAGCATAGGCGAGTTCCCCTTTCTCTGCATCCTCGCCAGCATTTGTTGTTCTTAGTCTTTTGGATGGTGGCCATTGTTACTGGTGTGAGGTGATATCTCATTGTGGTTTTAATTTGCATTTCCCTGATCATTAGTGATATGGAGCATCTTTTCACGTATCTTTTGGCCATCTGAATTTCTTCTTTGGAGAATTGTCTCTTCATATCCTCTGCCCATTTATTAATCAGGTTATTTGCGTTTTGGGTGTTGAGGCATGTGAGTCCTTTATACATTTTGGATGTTAACACTTTGTCAGATATGTCATTTACAAATATTTTCTCCCATACTGTAGGATGCCTTTTTTTATTTGTTTTTTTAAAACAAAAATAAACCCCTAAACTTTTGTTTTCCTCAATGCAAAGGTAAATCAGAATTCTAATGACATTAAAAAATAAAAGCATTTGGGCTGGAATTAATAATGCGGTATCATAACGATAGATTCGTTCTGACAAGAGATGTGTCCTACAGTCCTCTGAAATAAGTAAATAATCAAAGTGGGTAAATGAAGCTTAGCAGAGGCTGTCAGGGATTTTTTTTCCCAACCATCACAAACATAGGGAAGTCTGTACTGTTTCAAGTTCCTCTCTATTGATTCCTCTTTTGACCTTTCTGGAGGAGCAGGCTCACGTGCATCACGACATACTCAGGACTTGCCATGCGATGTCCAGGACAGCTGCTATCAGGAACCCTGTGGGTGTGTCAGAAGATATCCAATTTCCTTTTGAAACTGCGCATTCTAAGAGAAGCCGCTGCTGCTTTTAGTATTAAAAACACAAGTGCAAAGTGGTTCATATTTCCTGAAGACTCCCTGGCAGAGCAGGATGCCTTTGTAGGATCAGGTAGTTCAGCTGCAGAACATTACTGTATCCCTGCCCAGATTAATCACACAAGAGTCAGTCCCCAAATCGTTCCCGTTGCGTCCAATAATCCCTACATTGTTTTATACTTGTTCTCAAGTCGTCATAGCTGACTTCTCTGTTCACCTTTTGCCATCCAGCCTATTTCCTATTTCCCAGGACTTACGTGGCGGCAGCTGGTCCCTACGTGACCAGCACTGTTTTGTTTATGAATGAATCTCCTCATACCTAGTTAATGCCAGTTCTTGCTCTTGTCTCATAGTAATAACAATTCTTATGAGCAGCCACTTTTTTGTTCCACGACAGCAGGGAGTACATTTAGCTATTCAGAATCACCGAAAAAATCCATTCGAATAGAACCAAGAGGCCATTATTTTGTCCACCACCTTACAGGCACGCAGGAGGAACATGATATTCATAAGCTCACACATAGTGTGTCTGTATGAATAGGACTGGAACCTAACGTTTTTGAACTTAATCCAATCATTTTCTAGCTCTGTAAAGCCCCAGATTGAATGATACATTCCATGAAGCTAAATTATATAAAACCCATTAAAGAGAGCTAAATTAAACTAAGTACAGCAAAACCAGACCCAGCTATCCAGCCTCACCATCTCTTCTCCTCAAGCAGGCCCTGAAGCAAGCTTGCAAACCTTTCATTTGAAAACCACTCCTGTGGAAAAAAATTAAACACAAGAAAGAGCAATTTAGGGTTCTAGAGCCCAAGGAAGGAGACGATGGGCTAGAGGCATGGGGAAGGAATTGCAGTTTTAAATGGCAACTTTAAATAAGGCAAACCACATGGAGAAGGTGGGGTCTGAGCAATGGTTTAAAGCAGATGATGGAGTGATTCATGCGGACGTCAGTGGTAAGCACATGCCTGGTACGGAGAAAAACCATTTCAAACTCCTGAGCGTATCCAAAGCACAGTAAGAGGGTAGGTACATTTGGAAATAGGAAAGAGGAAAGTTTAGCCTTCCAGCCATCCAGAGCAAACCAGAAAGCCCTGGGACACCGGTGGTGGTGATGTTGCCACTAAATCACCTTTGGTAGGATCTTCATTGATACACCAACCCTCCCAACCCTCTCCCAAACAAAGACTGACCCAGCATCCTTAAATGTACCTGTGTGTGCACATGTTTGTGTATGAATCATCTATCTGTTAACGGAAGCTTGTCATAGGGTTTGTTCTAAATGATATCACTTATTGCTGTTGTCCTTAGATACTTAGTTTTATGGCTTGGACACACCTGTCAGACTGAGAACACGGAACAACCTGGACAAAATACTGCATGCCCATGGGATATATGGTGATCACGTCTAGGCATGTTGTCTCCAAAGATGCTACTACCCCCACCGTGGATTCTGAGAAGCTGTGTCATTTCTTTGAGAGAGATTCAGGGAGGCCTTTCCCAAGAACTGAATTTAATTCAAGTTTTCCAATCTCCACACTCCTTGACCTCCTCATCCCCTCTCCCAAAGGGTGGGTTCTGCCCAGAATGCTTTTTTCTCTGACCTTCCCTCTTTTTCCACCTGGAAAATTCCTGCTCTTCCCCCCAAACCCAGAGGATTTTTTATGTCCTCTGTGGCAGGCAGAGGGGCTTGCTTCTCTGTGCTCCATCAATACCTTGCCCCTCCAACTTTGTAGCACATGCTAACAGCTGTCATTGCCCTAAGAGTGTGCTTGTCTTTGTCTTATACCGGATCGTGAGCTCCTTCAGGACATATGCTGGCAATTGATTCATTTTATGCATCCACAGGCTGAACCCAGTATCTGATGCATCATAGGTTGTTCATAAATGTATATGGAACAAGTGTGTGCATGAGTCACACTGGTTCAATCCTATTATGCAGGCCCATGCTTGTGTAAACTAAGTTTGGACATCCTCAGAGAAAACATATATGTTGAGAATCAAAAACTGAAATCTCCTAATACCACTGCTCATGGGGATTTATATAAAAAAGTAAACCTCCTTGGGTCTCACCCAACATGAACTACATCACCATGGAACCAGTTTTGGTGATATCAGGTCTAGGTCCTGGAAACTACAATGACCATTCCCATTGAGGAAATGAGATTTTAGGTATCAGAGAAATCAAGTGCCTTATCAAAGATGCATCCATTTAGTCATTCATTCCATGCATGTTTAGTAAAAGGCAGACACTGTGCTAGACTTGTAAATATATCAATGGAAAAAAAGAGACCAAGACCTCTGCTCCTAGAAAGCTTGCATTCCATCGCGAGGTGACAGAAATCATTCATGGATTTCTTTTTAAATAGAGCAGAATAAGGGCGGCTCAGTAAATACAAGGAGTTAGCGGGCAGGTTTTAGTGTGAAAAGAGCAGTGGGCCCAATTGAAAAAAGTGGCTTTTGCACAAAGATTTAAAGGTTGGCTTCTTAAGCTCAGCAGTGTCTTCTACGAACTAGAATCTCCAATAACAAGGAGCACAGAAAGGTGACCTAAATAACAGGGCAAACCCAGCCAACATGCCTGGCTCCGTCTGCAAAGCTCTCCAAGTACCAGTGGCTTGCAGACATGGCATCCATAAAATATTCTAATAGCACAGCCATCTCTAAGATGAATCTGGTCTATGCATTTTTAAGACAGCAAAATGTTTCCATCGCCACATTGCTTTGCAAATATTTTTTAAGATTACGGAAATTGGCCAATTTGGAAATGTTTAAAATGGAACATTTTTACATCACCTCATATATTACTCATTCCTTAACAATGCATTCTGTGAAGCCTGCAGAAGGGTTACAGTTGTTCCCCCATGACCTCCTGCCACCTCATGGAATGAATGTGCTGAATAAATGCTGCTGGTTAAAGACCTGGTGATGGTAGATGTGTGACAAATGGCCCTGGTGGTCACTGTGCTTAAGATAGGTAGATGTTCCTTTATTTTATGAGGGCCTATCAGATTTTGCCACTTGTAGGAAATAGTCTTGGGCAAAGCTATCATTGTGACTATTATTGTATTCTTGCCAGAAACTGCCATTTCAAAGTGTGTCCCTTTCTGGATTGAAAAGCAAAATAATTAGTCCATATTTTTGTTGCCTGGGAGGCTACATTCATTTGCATTCACTTACTGTTCAGACTCCCAGGTCCTGTTATTTGCACGATGCCTCTAGACCCAGGCACACAACCACAGCAGGGCAGACCTGGGTGGTCTCCCAAGCCTGGATGTTGCCAGGTGCCTGGGTGGTGACTCTATCAGCTCAGGGGCCTAGGATCTCTCAGCACGGTACCCATATCTATGCGTCAAGACACTTGACAGAGAGCCATGTGAGTCTGTGCTTGTGCCAAGTCTCTTGTGAGACCTGTTTGCACAGGCCGGGCACCACGGTGTTCTCTGCTGGGGGAGTGTCTCAGGCCCCTGACCTATCAGCTTGTTTTTGATTTTATAATAGGTTAATAACACTGACTTACACTGATACAGCACTATCAGATGAATAGTCCCTTTGTGCTACACAAAACCAGATTGGTGATAAAAAGATGGTTTAGTTACAAAATAGTATCTCTCATCTTTCTCTGAGCCTATCTCCCCATCTCCTCTGATATCCAGGCCTCCAGTCCATTTACCCCTGGGAACCTGCAGGGGAATCTCATGCATGCTTTTTGCCTACCAGCTGCTATCCTCTGTGCTTTTCTTTTCTCTGCCATTTCCTGTGATGATTTATGTCAGTATTTAAGTCATCCGGGCATCCAGAGCAGACAAGGGAAGTTTCTGTTCTGTTTGTGTACTGCTGCCTAATAAACACACTAAAACTTAGTGACTCAAAACAGCTCCTGTTTCATTTGCCCACGATTACAGTTTGTAGGCAGGGCTCAGCCGGTCATGCCAGTGCTCACTCCTGGGACTGGGCTCAGCTGGCAGGGCAGCTGGGAGGTTGGTGCGGCTGGGCATCTTTGGCCACGTTGTCTCAGAACCTCTCCTGTTCCATGCGAACTCTCCACTTTGTCCCTGTGCTCTTGACAGTCGTGTGATAGGATCTCCTGCATGGAGGCTCAAAGTGTCCAAGAGCACAAAAGGAGTCACTTCCAAGCATTCGTGAGGCTTAAGCCCAGAAGGGGAACAGCATTATTTCCAGCACATTCTATTCGCTAAAGCAACTCCCAGGCTAAGCCTGGATTCTACAGCAGGGCCAAGACAGGTACGAGGCCAGTAAGGTGCCTCGGATACAAGCCTGAGTGAGTGGACCCTTCAGTTTTGTGCCTTAGGCCTCACCTTAGTGCAGACCCTACTGGAAAGACCAGGGCATGAACACCAGCAGCAGTTAGGATTCACTGGGTGCGATATAATGAGTCACAAGAAATACATATTTGGTTATTCATATGACCAAATATATATTTCCCAGGTATATTTGGTCTTCATCCACAGTTCCTGAAGACACTTCAGAGACTTAAAGGTAAAATGAGTGTCTTATCATGTTAAGAAGAGACTTTTGGACCCCCCCACCAAGCACAGAGTCTGGAGGTTGAAACAGCCAATGGCCAATGATTTAGTCAATCATGACTATGCAATGAAGCCCTCATGAAAACCCCTGAGAAGCGCTTACTGCTTTCCTGGACCCTGCTTCTGTTGGAGAGAACTTTCACACCTAGGGGACCAGGAAGTTCCCATATCCCACCGAGCCAGGCCCCATCTCCACCAGAAGAGAAGCACCTTTATTTGGGACCTTGCCCTGTGTCTCTCTTCACCTGGCTGTTAACTTGTATCCTTTATTAAACTGGTAAACCTAAGTGTTTTTCTGAATTCTGTGAGCTGCTCTAGCAAATTAACCAAACCTAAGGGGGAGGTGTTGGGAACCTCCAGTCTGTAGCAGTAGGTTAAAAGCACAAGTAATGTGACCGGCGTCTGGAGTGGGGGGTGTAGGACAGTCTTATAGGACAGAGCCCCTAACCTGGGGAATCTGGACCCGGCTCCAGGCAGATAGCATGTGAATTGAGTTGAGTTCAGGATTCAGTGGTGTTTCTCACTTTGGCTATTAAGAATTTGAATGTTTCCCATTTTCTCTTATGTTTTTCCCTGCAAATTTTATAATTTATCTTTTAAGTCCATGATTCATTGTGTGTGTGCATACTCATGCCTGTGTGTGCCTGTACATACATTTGTACATCATGGTTTGAATATGTTTTTTTCCTATTTGTATAGCCCACACTTTTCCAGCCCCATTTGTTAAAGTGATTTCCTATTCCCCATTAAATTGCCTAGTCACCTTTGCCAAAAATCAACTGGCCATGGGGTGAGTAAGGGTGTAGCAGAATAGGTGAAGGGACTAATGAAGCACAAACGTCCAATTATAAAATAAATAAGTCACAGAGATGAAAAGTACAGCATAGGGAGTATAGTCAATCATATTGTAATGACTTTGTATGATGACAGATGGGAACTACACATCATGGCGAGCATTCTGTAATATACATAAATGTCAAATTGCTGTGTTGTACACCTGAAACTAATATAATATTGTATATCAACTATTCTTCAATAAGCTTTTTAAAAACCAAATATAGATACAGATAAATACAGATATAGATTTAGATGTGTATGAATAGGTGTATTTCTGTACTATCTTTTCTGTCCTATTGGTTTGTGTCTATTTTTCATGAACACCACACTGTTAAAGTTGTTTTGTTGTAGAAAGCAATATAATTGTATCTTTGTACCCAGTCAGAAAATCTCAGCATTTTGATCAGAACAATCAAGCTATATATATTTAATAAATTATTGATATAACAAGATTTAAGTTTATTATACTGCTATTTGTTTCCATATTGCCCCATTTATAATTTATTTCCTTTATCTTCTTTTATTTAGTTCCTGGGTTAACTGAATGTATTTTCACATTCCATTTTACCTTCACTTTGGCTTATTAAATTTACCTAATTTTTTTAAATTTAATTTTCCAGTGGTTGCTTTATGGCTTAAAATATTCATCTTTAAGTTACAACATGCTACCTTTAAATAATATTATACCATTCCTATATAATGTAAGAAACATAGTACACTTCTATTTTCCCTATCATTTGTGCTATTTCTATATGTTTTATTTCTTAAGTTATGAGCCGCACAAAATGTAATTGGTGAGACTACTTTATGTTGAATCACCTTATTACTTGTTATGCATCATTTTCATGTGGCATAGATTTTCTTCTGTGTGAAGAATCTCCTTAAACATTTCTTGCAGGGCAGGCCTGTGAGTGACGGATACTCTCAGCTGTCATTTGCCAGAAAAAGTCACCATTTCATCTTCATTTTTGAAGGCCATTTTCACTATGTATAGAATTTTGTCTTCACAAAACTTTTTTTTTTCTTTCAACACTTCCAAAATTATGTTCCTTTATCTTCTGGCTTGCTTTATGTATGACAAGATGTCTATGTTCATTTTTATTTTTGTTTCGCTGTACAAAATATGTCTTTTTTTTTTCCTGTGGATGCTTTTAAGGTTTTCTCTTTATCACTGATTTTCAGAATTGAATGATGATATAATTTAGTGTAGCAGTCTCTGACTTTTCCTTCCTTGGAATTTGTCAAGTTTCTTGACTAATGGATTAAAAACTATATAGTCCAAGACTCCAATTAAACATGTAGGGTTTGATAGCATCTGCACATCGTTCTGTTTGGTCTTTGTGTGGCTAGTCTTCTCTGTGCTTTAACTTAGTTTCCTTTGCTCTGTTTTTCAAATTGATTGATCCTCTCCTCTTCAGCGTTTAATCTCTTGTTAATTTCATCCAGCTAAATTAATTTCAGATATTCTTAAACCCTAGAAATATTTTAAAAAATACTATTAATTTCTTTCTTCATCATGCACAAATTCTTTTAATTTTTGAGCATTTATAATAGCATTTTTAAAGTACTTATTTGCTAATTCATTCATTTATTATAGCTGAGTCTATTCACTTTGACTGATTTTTCTTCTGGTGATACATCATGTTTTGTTGCCTCTTCACTCATCTGGTAATTTTTGATTATTGAGTGTTTGGATTTTGTTGTCTACCTTTAAAGAGGGTTGCAGTTTGTTTTGATGAGCAGTTAAATAACTTGTGTGGATCAGCTTGTTTCTTTCAAGACTTATGGTTCAGGTTTTCTCGTGTGTGTTTAAATTAGCCTTTGCTGTATGGGCTAGTTTAGCCCTGGTAGCCTGCTGCAAACCCTCCTGAACGTGTTCAGAACTGAACAATGCCTCTTACTCTGCTGTTAAATACTTGAATGTCCCCCAGCCCTGTGAGACTTCTGGGAATGTCTCAGCGTATGGTTCCTTAAAAAATGTCCTTTTTTGATTTCATGAAATATTACCCTGTGTTTGTAGAGATTAATATTGAACCAAAGATTTAAGAGGACCCTGCAGATTTCTGCTGCTCTTCCTCTGAGTACTTCTCTCCTCTCTGGTTCTCTGCCCTCACAAACTCCCACTGTATCAGCCTTTCTAAGATCCTTCTCTTTCTCCTCTTATAACACTCCAGTCTCTGATTGGATTCCTTTTCCTGTGCTGTGGTTCAGAATGTTATTCCAGGCAGAAAGCTGGGATGATACAGACCAGCATCTTGACTCTCAATTCTCTTCAGGGAGCAAATCCTGTCCTTCCTGTTGCTTGATGTCTGAAGAAGAGTTGTTTTGCTTATTTCATCTTGTTTTCTGGTTTGCATATAGTGAGAAAGCACATCTTATATGAGGAATTCCTCCATGGGTGGAAGCAAAAACTTATACTTACTTAAATATAAGTATAAAAAACTTACTTATTTTTTAGGGTGCTATTCTGATTCCTTTCCTAACATCCCAGATTCATAATAATTTAGTTTTAATCTATACAAACTTAGTTTCAATACTACACACAAACTCTGCTCCTATTCAGCTCAACCCTCATGTTGCTTTTGTGACAAATTACATCTTTACACAAAGTTTTCTTATCAGCGTACGTTCATATTATTTAATGCATTTGTCCTTCAAATTATATGGTGAAATATAGAGGTGTTATAAACTAAAAATACAATAATTCTGGCTTTTAAACTTACTTATGCACTTATCTCTACCAGGTTTTTAAAATTTTTTATTTTTACGGTTTTTATTTACTGCATAGAAGGACTCTCTTTATATTATTATAGGTCAGATCTACCAACTTTAAGTTTATGTGTCAACTTGACTGGGCTAAGAGTTACCCAGATAGCTGGTAAAACATTATTTCTGAGATTTTTGTTTATCTCATTATGTCTTCATTTCTCCTTTAATCTTGAATGATAGTTTTACTGGATATAGAATTTTTCACTGACAGTTTTTTTTTTCTTTCAGCATTTTAAAAAATGTCACCCCACTCCCTTCCAGGCTCCATGATCTAATGAGACACCTGCTGCTAGTTTTATTGAGGATCCCTTGTACATGATGAATCTCTTTTGTCTTACTGCTGTAAAGATTCTTAACTTTTGAAAAATTGATCGTAATGTGTTTTGGTGCAGATCTTTTTGTTTTTATCCTTCTTGGAGGTCACTGATATTGTTGAATGTGTAGATTTATGTATCTTAGCAAATTTCAGAAGTTTTTGGTCATTATTTCTTCACATGTTCTCTTTTCCTCTTTCTCCCTCTCACGTTCTTTTGGCGCTCTCATTGCATGTGTGTTGGTATGTCTGACTGCCCCATAGGTCTTTTAGGCTTTGCTAATTTTTCTTCATTCTTTTTCCTTCTGAATCTCAGAATAATTTCACAATTGACTTATTTTCACGTTCCCTGATTCTTTCATCTGCCTGCTCAAATATAGATATAGATACAGATACATATATAGGTAGATATAAATAGCTAGACACATACATACAGATAGATAGATAAGTAGAAAGGTGACAGACATATGATAGAAAGATAGATAAAGATAGAGATATAGTTAGATATAGGAATTATATCAGGTCTCTTTTCAGTGTGCATCCTGCCCTGTGCATGTACACGGCTTTTTAAATTCCTTAATATGCACAGGTCACTTTTGAGTGACCCTAATTTCACAAAGAATCTCTCTTTCAAGCTTTGGTTCCCAAGCCTTTGATGCTCTACTGTATACCCCAAACATCATCATCTTTTGACCCAGGAGACCATAGGTTGTTTATTTACTTTACAACATTTTTGAGGAATGCCTGCTGTTGCTCTACCCCGAGTGAGTTCTGAGTTAGGTTTGAAACAGAGGTAAATGACTTGTGTCAGTCCTTCAGGCATGCCCTGGGCAGATTAAAACAGACCAATGCAATTCTTTGCAAATAAGGTCTATTTGGCCCCCTCCAGAATCTGGGACTAGAGTTGTACACTGAGAAAATGAACTACTGTTTTGAAGAATGTTGCCAAACTGGGGACCACATAGAACAAGGGCAAGCGAAAATGCAACATAGCTTTCCTACCATTCCTTACCATTTGCCTTTTTACTGTTTAAGCAATCACTTGGCTGCTATAATCTTTTATTGTTTGCCAGAGTTATGACAAAGTTGCTTTTGACAAAATGCTTGATTTTTCTATGTTTCTTTTGGGAAAACAGGCTCTCGCAGCTGCATACTCCCTCATATTTACTCATAGCACTCCTCTTTTTATTTACTTAATTTTTGTTTGTTTGTTTTCCTAAAATGTCACTAGTAGACATCAAGAAGGAAGCAGAGATGAAATAGGGAAGGAAACCTCTGCTGTATTTCTGTTCTGCTCATGGACTTGACTTTGAAATGCAAGTTGACAAGGACTTTCACATAATCTTTAAAGGCAGGTAGAGTATCCTAAAGAGGATTGTGGTCTTGTTGTACTAGTCCTCAGTATCTGGTTCATTTTAGAGATGTCCATTTAATTTAAATGATTCCACATTCTCACAATCAGTGTGCCAATCTTAGCAGCAGAAAGGAGATTAAAAAATAATTTGGGCCTCCAAATATAGCAATATTACCAATTTATTTTTCTACTCGGGTCCTCAGATTAATTTTGGCAGCACATGTTCATTATTCATTCATTCAACAAATGTATAATATGTTCCTAATACATATAATATATGGTTTAAGCGTCCGTTATTGATTTGTTGATGTCAATTAATTAATATTAATTAAATTATTAAATTAATTAAAGGGTTGATTTATACACTCATGGTATAGACCAATGGAAAAAAATCTCTGACCTCGTGGAGCTTACATTTTTGTGGTAGAAAGATAGAAAAAAGATAAATTAAATGTACATATTAAGTGGTATATTAGTAAAAGGCAAAAAAATAAGAGCTGGGTACGGGGATTTGGGTAGTGATGCCAATGAGAAAGGGTTTAAGAGAATGGTCAGGGTAGGCCTAATTGAGAAGGTGACATTTGAGAAATGTGTCAAAGATGGTGAGCAAAGAATTAACAGCGATCCAAAAAGAGGGTTTGTCCAGCACAAAGGTGCCAAGGTAGGAGGGCACTTGGCATTCATGAGCCACAATGAAGCATCAAGTGGGGAATGAGCAAGGAGAGCAAAAATAGCAAATGGGTTGAGAGGTGCGTAGAGGCTAGACCCTGGGGGCTTTGTGGGTGATTTTACGCACTACGGTTTTTACTCTGAGTGGTGTAGGGAACCATCTGGATATTTTTAGGAGGGAAGTGACATGACCTGACTTAGATTTTAAAAGAATCTTTCTGGCTTCTGTGTTGAGAATGAGCTCTAATGCAACAAAGTTATAAAGGCAGATATTCTTTATCTCCTTCCAGCTAGATCAACCCTAGTTTCTTACCCTGATGTACCTTTCTGGAGCTTCCAAGGGAGAATTATACAACAAAGTTTGACATCCTCACTCTTCGGAACCAAGACCTTGAAAGCTTGTTTAGTGGTGTCTGTCAGTCTGGGTCTCAAGACAATGGACATCCCTGTCATTCCACGGTTTGGTGGCTTCCCAGCCCAGCATGGGCAAGATTCAATACCCTTTGCCTTGAGTCAATCAGATTCACAGCCAGTGAGTCAGTCTCTACACTCGGGTCTCACTTTTCATTACTGTTAAGATTCCTTGGGTTGCAAGCAACTTAATAAAGATAAAGGATTTCTTTAAGCTTGGAGTCATATTTCAACAAATACACAAGGGAAAAGAGGAAGCCAAACTTCAGGAGGTGCTGATATCAGGATCTGGAGAGCCATTGGAAATATAGGTTATCCCCAGGACAATCAACAGGACTGCGACAGCTTGTGTAAAATTATCAGGATCTAAGCAATTTTGTCCAACGGGACAGTCAGATTGTACAAAGGTAGCCATAGGGGGCCCCCTTGTGGAAGAAGGTGGGGTATTTTCAAAAAAGGAAAGATGGGTCAAAAATTATGCAGTTCCCTTTTGATATAGAATATCTTATATATAGTACAACATAGGGACAGCTTATTTCCAGTTAGATGTATTACTTTTTTTTTCTGATTGTACCACTTGGTAACAGTCCAAAAGATCAGCTCAAGGAAACAGCGGATCTGTGATGTCTCCAACACAGTAGCCCCTAGCCACATGGAGATATTAAACACTTTAAGTGAGAGTAGTCCAAAATAAGACATAATATTAGTACAAAATACATAATGGGTTTTGAAGAGCAATTAAAAACCATAATGTAAAGTATCTCATTATATTTTATTACATGTCAATTCATTGCATAAAATAAAATATATTGTTGAAATTAATTTTACCTATTTATTTTTACTTTCTTTAAATGTTGCATCTAGAACATTTTAGATTAGATATTTTTCTCACATATAATCATTTTAAAATTATTTTCCTCATTCTAATTGGATTTTTAATTGAGATATAATGACACACAGCATTATATTATTTTCAGGTGTATGACATAATTATTTGATATTTGTATATATTGAGAAGTGATTATGACCATAAGTCTAATTCACGTGTCACCATACATATTTTCAAATTTTTCTTCTTCATATGATGCAAACTTTTAAGATCTCTTTTAGCAACTTTCAAATATACAATATTATTAACTATAGGCATTATGCTGTACATTATATACCCAGGACTTATTTATTGTATAACTAGAGGTTTATACCATTTGACCCCCTTCACCCATTTTTTTTCACCCTACAGCCCTGGCTTTGGCCACTACCAATATGTTCTCTGTATCTATTTTATCATTTTTTTATTTTTGATTCCACAAATAAGTGAGCTCATACAGTATTTGTCTTTCTGTGCCTGGCTTACTCATTTAGCATAATGCCTCAAGGCCCATTCATACTGTGTCCACCGTGGCTGTACCAATTTACATTCTCACCAACAGTGCACAAGAGTCCCATTCCTTCACATACTTGCTAATACTTATTTATTGCCTTTTTGATAAAAACCATTCTAACAGATGTGAGTTAATAACTCATTGTGGTTTTGATTTGCATTTCTCTGATAATTAGTGATGCTGAACGATTTTTCATGTACCTGTAGGAAATCTTAGCTCACATCATATTTCTGCTGGATAGCTCTGAGCTAGATTCATGGTACATTTTGACACAGAATGCACAACAGATACAACATATGCAAATATTGCTAGAAGTGCACATGGCTGAGCAAATACTGTCAGCGCTCTTCCAAGGTCCCCTTGAACACCCTTTATCATATCTCTGTATTTATCTCCCCCTTCTGTGCACTTTGCTTCTCATGGGCTGTCCTTTCATTCTCTTCAGATAAATACTTTTTTTGGCTACCTCCCTCTGCATACGTAGGAGCTTGCATCCTCCTCAGGAAGCTTATAGCCAATGGTTGACTGTTACATGATCAAGAAAGCCCAGCTCCTGTGCTTTGCGTTTTGACAAACTGTGAGGTACAAACTACACTCCAGATCGCCCCACAGGATCAGGATGAGATTAAACTTTGCTTGAAATCACACCCTTGACTAACTTCTTCCCCTTCCCTGTCCTGTTTCTCTTAGGCTTTTACCAGTTTATCTTGGGAGCACTACCTTAGTAAGTCACTTGTAATTGAATCCTTGTCTCAGGCTCTGCGTCTGGGGAGCCTAACCAAAGACACATTGTGATGTTAAGTGGCAGCTGGACAGATTTCAGTAATAAGGCTGTGATTCCTGATGAGCACATTCTTTCCAATGCTTCAGAGAATATTTTGCTTACACACATGGAATCTACAGAAAATTGACAACTGCAGAGTCTTAACCGATACTTCTGTTCTCAAATGAGAGACAAGTAGTAAGCGCACACAACACTGAAAGGTGATGTTTAATTGTGAAAAATATTTTCTCTGGCTACTGAGAAAAGCAACTTTCTTCCAAATAAGACAAAGTTCATCTGAAAAATAATTCTCTGACTTACAGAAAAACGTACTTAGAATATTCTTCAATGTCACATGTAGACATGTGAAGGGCATGCATGACATACAATGGGACACCTTTGGTTAATTAGGTAAGTGCCCTTGAACTTGCCAGGTCTGTTTGTCAGATTAAATAGGGATCAATTCTAACTTAAACTCTGGCAAAACAAAACAAAACAAAGCAATAAGACAACAATAACAAATGAAGCTTAAAAATGTAATAAACCATGCTATCAGAAGTACAATAAAAGTGGAAGATATTGGAAAAGAATAGAACTTTTGTAAAGAAGCTGAAAGGCAAAAAGAATAGTACATAATAATCCATTTCTTTGCCCATGTTAAAAAATAATGAGATTTGAAATAGAGATCAAATTTTTTATCTGCACTTAAAGTTCTTCTGTTGTCCTAGTACAAGAAGTCAGCCATGTATTTATGTTTGGTGTAAATGTATATTTTCCACAAGACATATCTCTCTATCCTATCAATGCATCTTCTTTATCCAATTTTCTCACTCACTAACCCACCACTTTGTAATCAGGGTCACAACAGGGCGCCACAGATGCTGGTTAAAAAAAAATGTGCTGAAAAGCAACTGAGGCAAAATATCAGCAGTATCAGGAAATGTTTGAAAGGTTGCTTCCTTTAATATACAAAGCTGACACATAAAAAGATAAGAGAAGGTTGCATTTATTCTGGCTTGAAGAAAGCCCACGATGTTGTAGTGGGAACCAAAGATGGGGGCAGATATATTTGCCTGAAAATGAAACATCATTTTTTTAATAACAGCAAATATTTGCTTTCAGTTGAGAGCAAATCGATGTCACTCTTCTCAGAAGTAGTGTTAGTTGTATCAAAAGCACCTCTGATGCCATCCTCTGCCATTCCTCATCTGTGCACGAACATGTCATGCGGGAGGAAGCCATCTCACTCACGGAGATGTGTTTGTACGCGGACAAGAGGCTGTGACTGGCGTGAGCAGCAGGAAAGGGGGGAAGGACGCTGAGAGGTGGGGAAATATACCCAGTGAAGGAACTGGGAGGGTTTCCCAGGGGGGAAAAGAAAAACATTTTATTCACAAGAGTTAGTGAATTGATCAATTTACCCAATAGAGTTAACAATGTAGTTACACAAATAAATTCATTAGAGAAGGACAAAAATTAAGATGCTCAAAACAGCTGTGTTCCTATCCATATACCATCAGGATTTACTGGGCTTCCATGCAGCGACATCGCTCTGTCTATGCTTTCCTCGGATATGCGCCAGGGTGGCCAGGTTGCCTTCCATTTTTCTTATATGCTAAACACCAGTGATTTTGTTCATCATGTCATCTACACCCATGCACAGACTTTTCAATACAGTGAAGGATAGGGAAGAACATCTACCTTTATTACTAATGCTCAACAAGAAATACTTCTTTGTTCAAGTTTCTCCAGTGGAAGTAAAATAACATCCAGGAATATGGTTCCTAAAACCGTATTTGGACACTGATACTCAAAGCTGAGTATGGTGCTTTCTTAATTGTAGAATCAGCTGTTCTTTATTATTTTTATCTATGCAGTGGGTTCATCTCATGTACATATTTTCATATACAATTTTTCCATCCATGTGTATTGTGCTAAAAATGGCATCCATATACAGTATATGCCTAAAGCTAATACTGGTTATATTAACATCAACTATAGTTATAAATGAGCTTTTCAATATAAGCACATTTTCCAGATACCTAAAGTTTAGTTCATTTTAAGCAGCCAAACTTGTTTTTTTTAATGTGTTTAGATATACTTTGAAAAAGCAAATATCTTTTAGGCATCTCTTAGGCAAAAGGATTCAATGGAATTTCATGTTTTTTTCATTACTCAGAATTATCTTTGTACATCTTAATTAATGCGTTGTTCTAGAATACATTGAACGGTGGAAGGTTGTTTCCTACTAGACTAAAATGTCTCCCTCCCTCTCACTTTCCCTTCTTCCCTGCCTCTCTCCCTCTCTCTCCCCTCTCTCTCTCTCTCCTCTCTATTTTATTTCTGCCTTTCTCCTCTTATTAGCTACTATGGGTTAGAAAATAGGTAATTGAGGGCAAAGATTCTATTTTAGAGACAAATAGATATATAAAGGTATCATAATTCTTGTTTCCCTATTGATTACCTTTTAGGCCCTGAGAATTAAATTCTCTAAACCTCAGTTTCTTCATTCCAAAGTGAGCGTAATAATTATACTTACCTCCGAGGTTTGTGCAAAGGTGCAATAAGGTGTTATAGGTGAGTAAGTGCTCACACAGGGCTAAGTGCCCTTACTATTCTCATCTCTGTGGCTGTGATTATTATTGTAATTTGTCGTTTTCATAAAGCTCTAAGGAAGTCCAAGGAGGTCCAAAGCTCTGAAGGAGGATCTCAGAACAGTGCAAAGAGCATAGTATTAGCACATCAGAGGACACATTAACTCAGGACGCCTGTGTTGTCCGCTTCGATTCACCTTATTCTTGGTTCTTAGTTTTGCTTCATGTCTCTGCAACTGGGTGCTCTATACAGCAATCTCTGAAAAAAATGGGTTGTTTCTATATTGTATAAAGGACATAGGCGCTGATGCTAGGAAAACCACTCCTGACTTGGAACCAAGAAGAGAGGTACTAGCTCAAACACAATGCAGCTTTAGAAAGAGGTGTTCTTCATGCATGAGTAGAAAATGGCTGATGTCAAGGGCCTTTACAATTGTTCCATTTATTCAGTTAATGCATTGCTTATTGAAGGCTAGTCTGTTCTCCCATCGTAGGTCTTCCAGGAACCATGAGCCAGAGAAGTGGAGCCTACCTGTATGGAGGTTCTTTGTGTTTATGTTGTCTTATTCGGGGAGGCCTTCCAGGTAAGGAATGCAGGAGGGAAGAAGCACCAGGTCCTTAACACATGGACTATATTTATATTTATAGGTCTTCGGTGCATCCTCCCAGATTCAGGAGAACCTGGTCACATGGCCATAATTTAAACACTTGTTTATTTGAAGGCAGTCTCATAAAGTGTCACGAAGTCTCTCTGAAAGAATAGCATGCTAATCACTGTTAGAAGCTGTTTCTTTTAAGAGTTTGATAAATTGAGCGACCTAATAGAAATACAAAATCCACTGACCTCATCTATCAATTGTAGATGAACTTCCCTGAGTTTAGGTTAGCAATGGGAAAGATATCTTGACTCTTCCACCAGAATATAAGCCTAGGAGGGCAGTTTTGTTCATTGTTTTTCCCCCAGAGGCCGGCAGGGTACCTGATACCCAGCAGATGTTCAACAAATACTCGTTGAATAAGTAGACGACTTAAGAACATAAAGTGGCTAGGCCAACTCCAAATATTTACACTGTTGGTATTATCATCACTATAATTAAAGGTTTATTCACTTTACATATGAAATCAGCCGTAACTGGCTAAGAATAATCAGCTGTGGGGAAGCAGCCATAAAATGCTTTAGAAATTTGCAAATAGATGTATGTGTATGCAGCATCTTGTCTCCTCCAGTGAACCATTTTTAACTGAAGTCAGGAATCATACTATATTAATTTTTGTATCTCTAACCCCTAGTACAAGAGGTATTCAGTGTTTGCTGAATGGGTGTATGAATGGGGGTGGGGGCTGAACTGAAAGGACTCACGTGTTCTGACTCCTATATTACTGCTCAAGCATATCCACTGAGATGGAAGGAAGGTCCTTTTAGCAGGCTTCTAATATGTGATCTAAGAGAAGTGGAAGGTGGAAATGATATTCAGGACAGGCCACCTGGTTCAACTGTACTTCCACTGAGCCTGTCAATACAAGTGATAAAATAACTTCTCTGCCTAAAGTGTTTAGAGGTGAGAAGCACTGAAATATCAGGGCACTTTTCTGTGGCTCTTCCTTCTTCTGAGTCTGCATTTGTGATGGATTTTGTAATCACATATCCATTAATCCGAGCAGTTCTTAAGAGGTAATCATAATAACTCGTCTTGATCTAATGTTGCACAGAAACATTTTATGGCCCTAGGATACATTTCATCCAAGTTATTAAAGTACAATTACACCATGTTTTTGTCCAAGGAATGCCAAGTACTTGAGGGACAATATTGCAGTCACTCTTACTGGTCTCCTGGAAATAACTGACATAGGTGTAGTCTGGATATTGCAGATAAAACTATCTTTTCTTCCTCCCCAATGAGATGGAAAAATGCACTTGCTTACCTAAAACCACACAATAGAATTACACAAAGAAAATTGGGCTGAGAATGCAAATTCTCTCTATTCCATTAGCTAATACATGCAGCCCTCCTTTTATGAAAATATCGGATTTGTATATTGTGCTTTTGCTGAACAAGAAACTACCATGTCAAGTGGTCAAGTAAATATCAAGTAAAGGGAATAAAACTTAAAGTTTACTAAACGTTATTTCTGGGCTGTATCATGACTCATCACAAGTGGCCAGCTTTAAACCAAGCAGTCTATTGGACATAATAATGAGATAAATGACTATAACAGTATTTATTATTATCTATTATATATATTTCTAGTAGATTAAAGGCATTTAATCAATTTGCAGTTGTCAATCTTATAAATACCTGTAAGTTAGACTTTATTGTCTCAATAGGAATCTGAAGCTCTTATGCTATTATTATGTGGAAGGTCACACAGCAAGTAAAAGTTGACTCAGAGAATTCAAATCTAGTGGGTCTATGACCAAAACTCAAGACCTTGACACGCCTCATGTTCTTCTGGAATACTTAAATGAGGAACTCAGCCAAACTCTAGAAATCTTGTGGAAAATTCCTCCAACCCAAAAGAAAAACCAGCCTACCCCCTTTCTGTAGGTTGAAGTATTTTCAACATTTTAAAAAGATTCAAGCCACCTCTTCGCAGCAACAGTTTCTGCTTCAGCCATTGCAAACAGAGCAGGATCCCAGTGGGCACAGAGCAACAAGCTCCATAAAGCCCAAGACTTTGTTTTCACTCAATGTCAATGGAAGACCCACTGAGAAAGAGCAAAGAAAGCTCTTTGGATTGGCTTAATTTCATCTAGCCTTTTCATCTTGCCAAACCTTTCAGATAACACAGCATGCATATTTAAATTTGAAAGGTTTTTTTAGATGATTATTTAATAAAATGGGGATGAAGGAAGCAAATAACTGTTGCGAAGTAACATTTAATTTCTAAGAGTGCCCTGAGAGAGATACCACAAAGTGAAGCCATTGCAGTTACTTGGAAATTCATTGCCAGAAACATTAAACTAATTCAGGCTATAGGAACGGACCCAACAGTATCATGAAGTAGGTGAAAGTGACCCTGGTCAGAAAAATAAACATTGTAGCAACAACATACAGGACTAGAGTTGAAGATAAGAAATTCCAAATCAAAGGTAAAATATTGAGCCAATTACCTCACGACTCAGAATCTTACAGCATCAATGTTCAGGGCTGGAAAGAGATTTGAGATGCCCTCCAGGACAATCAGCTTCCTCCTAGGTAAGAATATATTTCAGCCATACTGAACTGATGGATTTTGACATGTTTTTAATTTCAAGTTTCACTTTTTATTTAGCTTCTACTTCCCCATCTGGTCTGCTCTCCTGTACTAAATGTCAAAGATAATTTTTTTCATTGACCACACTGGACATATTTAGGATGGGATTTACAAGTGGTTCCTCCCTATTATAACACCAGTATTGAAAGAGGGGAAATGGCAGGATTCAGCCCCAGCTTATATTCAACACTGCTTCCCTTGTTTCCTTCCTCAGTGCATCATTGGTACCCAAGCCCTCTCACTGCTGATTGTAAACAATTTCCTCCAAGCTGCTATTAGGTACTCCTCAGTTTGCATCTCTACCCTCTAATCTACTGAATACATAGTCAGTAACTGAGATTAAATACATTTTATTAAACTTTTTTTGTATAATCATTTTTATACCCCCCCTCCAATGGGAAGAAAACACCCTAGAAAAATTATTGATATGGAAATGAGAAAAATCAAGAAATTAGCTTTATGTTACTACAATCTTGTTAAATTTTTTACTTTGCTTGGGCTTAATACTGATGCGGTCATACACACACACACACACACACATATATAGTGATATACATATATTTGTGTGTACACACACACACAAAAGCACTGTGAAACTAATATAAAAGGGTCACCTTGATTTAAAACAACATTCTTGAGCCTGTTCTCCCTCTTAGCATTTATATTTCTAGAGCTATCTCTATTAAAAATTAGAGATAGTAGCCTCTACTGGGTCTTTTATAAACCTCAACAGAACAAAATTAAATTGGCCATTGTTTTTCTAACAAAGTTTCATGGTGAGATAGCTTTATGCAAAGTAAATGGAATATGTACCAGCTTGTTCTCATTTTGAAAACTTTGATGACTCTTTTATAGATTTTCTGCAAAGTAATTAAAGTCCAATTAATTGGAAAAATATACACAATGGGTTTTCTGAATATTGTACCTTCAACTAAAGCAACTTTTATTACCTTAAAGTGAGCCAATGTTGCAATGTTTAAATTCTGAGCTCCTAAGCAAATATGTCAGGAAATATGCCCTTGTGCTTTGTTGGCTATGAAGTGAACCCCTCTCCAGGGGAGGGTGTCTCACCTCCTTTTGAGGTCCATGATAGTGCAGTCAGTTTGAGTAGCATGCTGGCACCCCTCTCAAATCTAGTGGCTATCGACACAAAATTATGTGTAAATACAATATTTTTGGATGGACAGGAAAAACTGACCACTGACAGGGATCCAGAGGGAGTATTTCTCTGACATGAAGTATTACCAATTAATTTGTCTGTTCTGTAAATCTAGATTTTCATTTCCAAAAAAAAATACATAAATTCAGTGGTTGGTTACATATTGGCCCCCTTTTTCTCTTATTTATGCTCTTATTGTGAATAATGCCAGCTATAGTTACAATTTCACATTCTCAGTGGATTAACACAGTCCAGACTTATCTTTCATTCATTTTCAGTCTGATAGAAACGGTAGGGAATGGACCTGTGCTCCATGCAACCATTCAGGGATTCATACTAAGCAAAGGCTCTTTTTCAAAACCCAGTTCAGGATTTCCTTGGCATAATCCAGCCAACAGATGGGAGGGCAGGGAGCACACAAGGAAGGCACGTTTATGTATAATTTCTGATACTTAACTGTAAGCAATGAATTACTTCCACTCACTACCCCCTGGCAAGCCCTGCTCGCGTGGTCTCTCTCACACACGAGGGGTCAGACAACATAGTTAATGTGCACTTTACAGGGAGAGGAAATGGGTTTGGTAGGCATCTAGCTAGCCCAGCAACATTTTCTAGGCTTTGCTTCTGTTTGACCTTCTCTTTCTCCCTTCCCAGGTCTCCTTCATTCACCAAAGAAATCTGTTAGGGGAAGGTGATAATCCCAATTTTCTTCTCTATGACTCCCATTCTTTCCTCTCACGTAGGTAACACATATTCAGTTTCAGATTCAAAGAACATCATTCGGAATCTGACACATGGCAGGCATGGAATTATCATCTACATTAGGCCATTTAATATAGAAACAAACATTATAATCTGAATTTTAAAGTGAGAAATCTGAGGTCCAGGAACAAGCCTACTCAAGTGATTTGCTGAGTCAGTATTCCTAGTTGCCCCCAAGAAGGGTTCACTTATCTCTCTAACTGAGCCGATTCTTTAACCAGCAAGCATTTTACAGTTTTCTTTTTCTTTTTAATACACAGTTACTTTCTTAGTTCCTTTATTATTTGTGCTCCCTTTTCCAATATTATCTAGTTGTCTCCAAACAAAAATGCCTTACCCTCTCCGTGTCTCTACTAATGCCTATTATGAAAAAGAATAGTGCTAGCAATATACTTGTATCAAGAAAAAGTATGTTGTTTTGTAAAGAAATGAGAAATAACAATAGAGAGCTAGTGGTATCAATTTTCAAAACTCTTTCAAAAATCCAGCATCCCTACAAAGTTTCCATGAACACTGATTTTCTGGAGGAAATAATTTAGTTAAGCAATGTATTTTTCTATCTTATGGGGGTTCATTTTGCTGGTATTGCCTAATATGTATCATTTCTAGAGTCTGGTGTTCTATTATTTTCAATACAAATATGTAGTATTTCAGCTGCATTATTGTTATATATTTTTAGCTAGCCTAAGAATCCAGTAGAAATATAAAACATCGCTTTCCTGAAAATATTTGCTACACATTTCAAATAACTAACAAAAACATTTCCTACATTAGCTTTTTTTTACTGGGCATCACCTCCATGGCTCTCTTTTTAATCCTTTTTGTAACCTCATCTGTCAACCAATTTTTACCCAATACTAGAGAGCTTAAACTAATTTTCTATCTTCCCTATAGTATCATTTATATAGATCATGACTTCTTCCTTCCTTACACTGTTTCATTTCTTCCTATATTGTGGGGTCACTGATGGCCACTTTACCTGAACCTCAGTCCCCTATCTTGCTCCTGACACATGAAACCAGGACTCACATTTGGCCCTTCCCTTTTTTCCTCTTCCCCTTCTTCATGGAATCTAATCTGGGTTTTGGAATCTTGGCCAGGTTGGGCTAGTTTCTCTGAGCGGTTTTTCCTCTATCTTTGCAACTTAGAGTCAGGCCATATACCTTCCAAAGCCACACTTTGCCAATGGTTAAGATCAAATGTGGGTCTGTGCAACAGGCAGCTCTCTTCCAATGTCCAGTATGGAGTTGGCACTCCACAAATGTGACCTCCCTGTATCAATTATCTCTTGCACATAACCAATTAGGCAAACTTAGTGGCTTAAAACAATGCACATTTATTGTCTCACAGTTTCTGTGGATCAGAGTCGGGGCATGGCTTAAGTGGGCCCTCTCTTTCAGGCTCTCTAAGGGGCTGCAGTTAAGGTTTTAGAATCTCATCTGGAGGGATAACAGGGGAAGAATCCATTTCCAACCTGATGTGATTGTTGGCAGAATTCAGCTCTCCAGTGCCTATTGGACTAACGGCTTCAGTTCTAGATGACTGTAAGAGAGAGGCTGCCCTCTCTTCCTTGCCTCCTCGAGACGGCAATTTGCTTTGTCAAACGTAGCATGAGAGGCAGGCAATCGTGAGGATCTGCTAGCAGTGTGGAACTTACCATCTTTGGTAACCAATCACTAAGATGGCATCCTATCGCCTATGCTATTTAAAAGCTAGTCAGTAGGCTGGCCCGTCCTCAAGAGGAGGGGATTACACAGAGCATGAATATCAGGAGGTGGAGGTCATTAGGGGCCATCTTAGAGGCTGCCTCTCACAATTTCCCCTGAATTATAATAATAGATCTATATTTAACTTCTACTATGTCTTGGTCAGTATTTTGGGTATTTAGTATATATAGAGATATGAACTATGTTTCCCTGTCATCAAAGAACATACAGTACAGGGGTTTATATTAGTTTTCTGTTAAGCTTCTTCTACAAAAGGAACAGAGATATTAAGACTGTGGGCTTTACAAGCCTGCTTCAGAGCGCTCTGTGTAATTTAGTAATCAGTTGGAAACCATGAGAGAAAGGAAAACCCAGTAAATCCATCAATCATAAAATCATAGACTCCAGGCCTGAAAGAGATGGTCTATCAACTGATCAATCAATATCTACGGTGCACTTTCTGTTTTCAAAGCCTTTGCTAGTTGCCAAAGTCCAGAGTCTGAACGAAGAAAAAACCTACAACAATTGGAAAGGAGCTGAATAAACTGAAGCTGAGAATTAACTTTGCCTTCAATTATTTTGATATACAAACAAATGTTGAAGCAGGCTCCTTAGGGGCAGGGGAAATTGAAGGAGAGGATACTTCAGGGAGAGAGATGTGGAAAAAGCCACAAAACTGAGACAATACAGGGAAGAGAGGGCACTGCCAGGGGGCCATAGGGACCCAGTGACTAATAAGGAAAGTTGACCATGCGTTTGGTTCTTTCAGAGCTACAATGTATGGAAATGAGAGACGGACATTCACAGTTAGACTCTGGAGTGCTGTGGGACCAAGAAATATGATTAGACCATATACACAATCATTTAAGTGCAGAAGAAGGTTAGTGGATGAGGGACTGGGTTCATTCAGAGATGCATAATTGAACAAATATGAATCAAAGCAGCAAGCAAGAAAATAATTGGCTATGGAGTCTTTTTCTCTCTTTCTTTTTATTTTTGTTTTCAACTGTAGATTTATAGAGATGATAAGATCAGGATTTTAGAAGAACAAGTTGAATAATGGATACTTTCTGTACATGACCTTCTTTAATAATGTTGAAAGCTAACTGGTCATTGAAGTATTGAGAGGGAATAAGAGACAATATTCCTTGCTTACAAGTTTGGTGTGTTCTTTTAGCATTGAACTCAAAATCTCCACTCCGGTTTATGTAAAATTAAGAAAAGTGAATGATATCATTAGTATTGTATTGTAAATGATTTTTATCAGTCAAAATCATTCATTAGGCTTTCATGTAAAAGATAGCAGACTGAACCCATGTATTTTTGTTTGCTATTCCCAAACCTATTGAAATGACAGCAAATATTTAATAATAAAATAATAAAAATCAGCAATGCTACTTCTAGGCCTATGTCTGACAGAATGCATATATATATTCACAGAAAGACATGTAATAGTGAGTTTATAGTAGTCCTATTCATAATAATCCAAAATTGAGACTATCCAAATGCCCAGTAACAGCACAGAGTAAAGATAAATTGGGTCATGGTCATTTGCTGGTAGTATTGACAGCAACGAGAACAAAAAAAGTACAAATGTAGGCAACAACATGGGTGAAACTCCAAACATACGGCTAAATGAAAGAAGTCAGACACCATACTATCTGTTGTAAAAACCTGCTTAAATAAAACACAAAATAGGCAAAAGCACAAAATAGGTATTGGGAATCTAGAGAGTAGATGCCCTGGAAAAGGAAAAGGCACCAAAGGTGAGTCTGAAATATCTGCTAAGTATCTACTTCTTGATGTGGGAGCTAGTTATACAAGTATATTCTCTCTAAAAATTAATCAGATGACATCCTTACCATATGTGAATTTTCCTGAAGGTATATGCCTCAATAAAAAATTTGGTATGTGAACAAATGAATAAACAAATAAATAATGGATAGCAGGACTTGAAATCTGGGAGGAATGCCATCAGCCCACATGATCATTGTAGAGTTTGTTAAAGGAGTAAAGCTGATGTGATAAGCTTAACTGATGATAAACTTTGACTTATAATAACAGACTTGAAAAACTAAGCCAGGAACAAAAGTACTGAAATGCATGTCAAATAGCCATTGTCCAGTATGTAACAGTTCAGGCATGGTTCACGCTGTCATTGATGACAGGCTTAGCATTAAGGATGATAGTGAAGTATTTACATAGAGCACAAAAAAAGGGAAACTTGGCTGGCAAGGAATGCTGAAATTCAGGCAGGCATCAGTCCTGTCCCCATGGTGACCTGGCCAGGACACTCTAAATAAAGGAGACAACACTCGAGCTAAGTGTAGCACCAACATCTGTCCAATAGGCTGGACTTTAGCAAAGGACTCTAGTTCTAGCAGGTTGCTGGTCACTGGGAAATTAATCTAATACTATATCCAGTTCTCTGTTCACCACAATAGGTCAAACTGTGTGGTTTGCTGGAGGATGGGGGATGGAATTCAAAAGATTTTGAGTTAAATGGGAATCTATTCTTGCATTCACCAAACATTGGCTAAGTATCTAATATGTACTGGTACAGAGAAGATGCAGAGAAAAACAGTTGACAGCCTTGAGCCTATACCCAACTAATAAGATTTTTTCAGTTCAGACTTGATTCCAAGTTCTTAGAGCAAGTAAAGAGGAGATCGGGATTCTGGCTGTCCTTGATTATTGAGGGATTGCTTTTATCAGAATACTGGGAAACTGTAAGTAGATAAGTTGTGAGCTACAGGCAGCGAGTTGGTGCAGATCTAAATAGGCATGTACCCTCATTCTGCTACATCTGTATAAAGCATATACATGATTCATATTCAGATTCAATTATTTGTTCCTCCTCAAAGTTTTCCCTGGTATCTCAGTCAAGACTCATTTTTCCTTCCTCTGAAATGATGTCTTCTTGCCTATATCATTCTGATGGAATATGTCCTACATTGTATGTGTCTTAGCTTGCTAACCTTACTGTAAACTACAAATCAGGGGCCATTTATTACAACACTATTTACCCCCTACAGTAACTAACATAGTTCCCTACCTATAACAGTATTCCATAAATATTTATGAATTTGTTAATCTGAAGCACTAATGCCTGAGTTTGTCTGTTCCATATTCGGACCTAGCTTGTTCAGATCATTTAGACTTGATTTTTCAGCCCACCCACCAGACCGCTCCAAGTCCCACAAATTGTAATTATATACCAAAATTCATAGATGTGGCTAATACACACTCTTCAACAATTTGAAACATCCTCAAACTTCATATAATTATATATTGCATCATGTGATAGATTACATATAATCTATTATAGATACAATTATATATTTTATGCATTATATATAATTATATGCATTATAAATTCATAATCATATAACACAAATATATAATATAAATGTATGCATGTGAGCACATGTGAATACATATAGTATATATTTAACTACATAAACTCTAGTACATATTTATATGCATATATGTGCAAATATGTACATATGTTTGTGTATGTACATGCAATATTTTTATACACATGCACATTTCATATACATGCAATATTTTCTTCTGTACTTCCTGGGGTTTTTTTTTGTTTTCTCCTAAACCCTGGTTTTCTAAGTATTTTGAAAACCAACTTTTTAAAAACTAACTGAAGATAAATCTAAGATGAACAAAAAGTACCTAAGTGGTCTGGAGAACTTCACTCCTGCAGAGCTGATGGAAATGAACACACATGTGTAAGCAGTTAGAATGCTGAGGGATTTTCAGAGGCATATGACTGACAGCTTTCTGCAAGGAATAAAATAATAACTTGGTCTTCTGTACCATCACCCTAATAATGCACAGAGCTTTATTTTAAAAAAAAAGAAGAAAAAGACTTTTTTACCACTCAGCCAAGAAAATTCGGATTCAGCTTTGAGTATTAAGGAATGGTTATTTGGTATAGGCAGGGTCAGAGAATATAGCAAGAATCCCAGACCCTCTACTTCTTTGTCCTTTCATCTGTTACAAAATTCACTGTGGTTAGTAACAATGTAATAGTAACAATAACAAAAGAATAAGTTATATAACCCTATTCATCTTCCACTAGCTTCAATAATGGAATCCTCTTGTACCCTTCCCAAGAGTGGAGATTTCTGTACAAAGCAACACATCCTAGAATCATGGACAATTAAAGCCTCTCTAGCAAACCCCAGTGGGGTGTCAGGCAATCCTCCCCCTTCTGAGCCCCCATTCATTTAGGAACCTCCCTGCCCTTGCACCTGGGAGCCTTGAATACCTTTTTGGTCACATCTTTAGAGGCAGTCCTTGTTTGCTGTTTCTGGGTTTCCAATCCGTCCCTTGACCCTTTTTAAACATGTGTAGGTATTTCACCTCTATGTACCTCGGGTTCTTAATATGAAATGAAAATAATAACAGTGGTTACCTTCTGAGGTTGTTATGAATGAATGAAATGAGTAAACATTTAATCACCCCTTAGAAGACTGGCAAATAGTGTTACAAAAGTATTTGCTATCATTATGGATATTCAGTACATGTACTGAATCTAAACTTCTCTGACTCACCAAAGCCACTATCCTCTCTCATCTGGAATTTTGCATCAGCCTTCTACCTCCCTGTATGCCTGTATCTTTGACCTCTTGTGTTCTCTCTATCTTCCACACAGGAACTAGAGTATCTTATTAAAAAACAAGTCATGCTCTATCTGCCTCAGCACAAAAAGCCCAAGTTCTGACGGTGGTCAAATCCTATAATGAAGCATCTGATTATTTAGAACCAATATAATCTAAGCTGTTGCTGTCCTTTGACTTGATGGACTACTGCTTACACTGTTGCTTGCTGCACCCCACTCACATGGACCAACTAGCTCTCTGTGTCTCTGCTGCAGTTATTTATTTTGCCTGTGAAGCTCTTCCTGTATACATCTGCATAGTTCATTTTCTTATTTTCTTCAAGTCTCTGTTTAAATACAATTTTTATTAGATAGGACCTTCTGAAACCATCTTTAAAATGGGCCCAGGGTGGAATGCTATGCTCTGAATGTTTGTGTCCCCCCTTCCTCAAATTCATATACTGAAATCCTGGAGCTGGGGCCTTTGGGAGATGCTGAAGTTATGAGGGTGAGGCTCTCAAGCACAAGATTAGTTCCTTATAAAAGAGACCCCACAGAGCTCCTTAGCTTCTTCCAGCACTTGAGGATAGAGCAAGCAGTCCTCTATGAACCAGGCAGAAGGTCTCCACCAGAATGAGACCACTCTGGTACCCTGGGCTTAGACATCCCAGCCTTCAGAACTGAGGGAAGTAAGTTTCTATTGCTTATAAACTACCAGTCTGGCATTTTACTATACCAGCCTGAATGGACTAAGAAAAGTACATATGCTACCATCTATCTTGTTCTATTTGTTTTTAAAACACTTATTGTCATATAGTACATTATATATTTATTTGCTTCTGTATGTGTGTGTTTAATGTATAAGGAAGGCTTTTTCACCATGCTTTTTTCATTGCTATATACATATCCTGAGACCTAGCAAAATACCTGGCACAAAGTAGACACTGAATGAACATTTGTTATACAAAGAAGTAAATTCAACATTGGCTTAATTTTAGAAAAGCTTTTAATAGTTTAAAATTTTAATAGGATCCCAATTAGCAGATTAAAGGGGAAAATCCTGATAATCTCTTCAATACATGGAAAAAAAATCTGATAAAATTTAACACTATTTATAATAATAATAGTAAAGCTCTCTTCAAACTTAGACTCAAAGGAAGCTCTCTTATTCTAATAAAGATATCTCCCCCAACCCCATCAGACTTTACAGTAAATACTTAGAAGCACTGCTTTTAAAATATGAAACAAAAAAATCATGTTGACAATCACTACTTCTATTCAATATTTTATTGAAATATATATATTATATAAATATAATATATATATATTCCAATATATTATTGGACTTTAACTTAACAAACATAGTAAGAAAAAATTAAGCAGATAACACTGGTCATAAAGGAAAATAATATCTTCATAAAAGAAGCATGGAACTCCATAGTTAATTTACTAAAATTAATAATTTAAAAATTACAGCTAGGTTTCTGGACATCAGACCAAAATAAAAAATAAAGTGAATTCTCATACAACAACAATACAAAAAGTATATTTTCATATATTATTTGCATTGTCAATATATTTAAAAACTTAATAACTCTGGGATAAATCTATCAACAGAGATACATGGATAAAATGATAAATCTTTATCTAATGGCATTAAGAAAGGAAAAAGTAAATGGTTTTTCATAGGCTTGCTCAATACTATAAAAATGTAATTCTCTTCAAATTAATCTATAAAATTTAATGTCATTGCAGCCTACATCAAACAGACATGAGTAGGTATTCACAGAGAGACAAGAATCAAGAACAAGCGAAACATTTACTAAGAGAATGCTGATATTTGTTTACTAACGAATGTACAAAGGGGTAGGAGTCTGCATGCACCACACTGAAAATAAACTAAAAATGCAGATAATACTAAGAGTTTGTATGCATATGGAATACAAGGTCATCTTATTCACTTCTGTGAATATAAACGGATGCAACCACTTTGGAAAAGAAGTTGTCATTTTTTTCTAAGCTGAAAAGGGATCTTTGTTGTTGTTAGGATTCCCATCTATTTCACATCTCTTCCTCCATTCCCAGTTTAGATATACACAATCCACTTTACCTAGCAATTCCATTCCTAGAAATACATAATCAGAAATCTTTTTCACATATGCACCAAGAGATATACATAAGAATGTTCATAGTGAAAAAGTTTACATTAACAAAAGTGGTAACTAAACCAAATGTGTTTGGACAGGAAATTGGATCATATAAATGTGCAATGTTTACATAAGCAAATGGTAGAGATCAGTGAAAACAAATAAGTAATAGTATCACATATAAATATAAATGGATATTAAAAATATATTGAGTGGTTGAAATTCAGATGGCTAACAGGCACATGAAAAGATGGTCCTCATCACTAATTATCAGAGAAATGCAAATTAAAACCACAATGAGATATCACCTCACACCACTTAGGATGGCCAACATTGAAAAGACTAGGAACAACAAATGCTGGTGAGGATGCAGAGAAAGGGGAACCCTCCCACACTGCTGGTCAGAATGTAAACTAGCTCAACCGTTGTGGAAAGCAATGTGGAGGTTCCCCAAAAAACTAAAAATAGAAATACCATTTGACCCAGGAATTCCACTTCTAGGAATTTACCCAAAGAATACAACTTCTCAGATTCAAAAAGACATATGCACCCCTATGTTTATTGCAGCACTATTTATAATAGCCAAGATACGAAAAGCAACCTAAGTGTCCATCAGTAGATGAATGGATAAAGAAGATGTGGTACATATACACAATGGAATATTATTCAGCCATAAGAAAGAAACAAATCCTACCATTTGCAACAACGTGGATGGAGCTAGAGGGTATTATGCTTAGTGAAATAAGTCAGGCAGAGAAAGGCAAATACCAAATGATTTCCTTCATTTGTGAAGTACAACAATGAAGCAAAGCTGAAGGAACAAAACAGTAAACACACTCACACACTCCAAGAAGGGACTAGCGGTTACCAAAGAGGAGGGGTGTGGAAGGGTGGGCGAGGAGGGAGGGAGAAGGGGATTGAGGGGTATTATAATTAGTACACATGGTGTGGGGGTGTCATAGGGAAGACAGTGTAGCACAGAGAAGACAAGTAGTGACTTTGTAGCATCTTACTACACTGATGGACAGTGATTGCAATGGGGTATGGGGGGACTCGATAATACGGATGAATATAGTAACCACATTGTTTTTCATGTGAAAGTTTCATAAGAGTGTATATCAATGATACCTTAATAAAAATATATATTGAGTGGCAAAACAAATCTCAATAGACTATTTATGGCATGATACCAATAATATAGTCACAAACATACACATGCTCACAATATATTATTTATGGAAATATACATAATGTATGGTAAAATGAGAAGTTAAAAGAGTGCTTATCATTGGCAGGAAGGTATCTTACCATATTTACAGAAGAAAGAAGAGCAAATTATGATCATATCAATAGATGCAGAGAAAGCATTTGATTATTTCAGCACCCACTCATAATGAAAACTGCAAACAAGCAAGAAATAGAAGGGAAACTTCCTCAACCTGATAAAAAGCAACTATGAAAAAATCAACCAAATCCTACTACTTTTACTTCTATTTAGCAGTGTATAGGGAGGACTTGACCAGTGTAATAAGTCAAGCAAAAAGTTTAAAAAGCATAAAAACTGCAAGATGTTAAACTGTTATTTGCAGATAATAAAATCATGAACATAGAAAATTCTAAGAAACCTACAAAAAACGACTATAACCAATTTATAACAAAATCAGTATACAAAAATCAATTGCATCTCATATGCTAGCGACAATAATTGTAAATATAATGTAAATAAAATAAGTGACAATGGCATCCACAAAACATAAAACATTTAAGGAAGAATTTAACAAAATAGGTGCAGGACTTGCATGGTGGAAATTATCAAGCATTGCTGAAAGAAATTACATAAAATACAAATAAATTGAGAGATATACAATGTTCATGGATTGGAATACTCAAAATGATTAAGATAACTTTTCTCCCAAGTTAATGTATAGATTCAATACAACCTCAGTCTAAATCCCAGCAGCTATTTTGTTTTGTTTTGTTTTTGTAGAAATGGACAAGCTGATTCTAAATTGTATATTAATACAAAGGGCACATGGTAGCCAATTTGTTCTGAAAAAGAATTTTTTTTGAGTACTAGCAGTATCTGATTTCAAAATTTATCATAAAGTAATCAAGGAAACATAGTATTAGCAAAAGTACAGATATACAGATCAATGGAACAGAATGATGAATCCATGCATAGATCTAAGCATAATATGGTCCACTGATTTTCATAAAATGTACCTGGGTAATAGAGGAAATGCAAGGTTTATTATTTTTTTTCCAGCAAATGGTGCTGGAACAATTGTTATCCATAGGCAAAAAACTGAACCTCAACATTTACCTCACATCACATACAAAAATGAACTCACAATGAAACACAGGACTGAATGTAAAAGCTGAAACTATAAAACTTCTAGATATAAACATAGGAGGAAATTTTTACAATCTAGATACAACACTAAGCACTACTCATAAAATAAAAAGTTAAGTTGAATTTCATTTAAATTAAAAACTTTTCCTCTTTGAAAGACAGCACTAGGAAAGCTAAAAGGTAAGCCACAGAATAGGAGAAAATAGTACTAAAACATATATCTGATAAATAATTGTATCCAAAATAAACAGAAAACATTTTACAAACCCAAAATGAGAACACAAGTTGGCAAAAATCTTGAAATGGCTTATCACCAAAGAAGTTTTAGTGATAGATGGCAAATACGCAGATGAAAAGATGCTTAGCAACATTAGTTATCAGGGGAAAGCAGAGTGAAACCATAATATGATGTCACAGCATACACATTAGCATGCTAAAATTTAAAAAGCTGATACTGCCAAATGTTAATGAGATATAGAGCAACTTAAATTCTCATATATACATTGCTGGTAGGAGTATAAAATGATGCAGCTGTTAGAAAATCATTAGGAAGTTTCTAAGTGAAACATAATGTGCCATATGAACTAGCCATTCCATTCCTAGATATTTACCCAAGAGGAATGAAACTAGATGCCCACACAAAGACTTGTACATGAATGTTCCTAATGGCTTTATTCATAAGAAACAAAAAGCAGATGCAACCCAAATGTCCAACAGGAGAATGGGTAAACACAATGTAGCATATCGGTGCAATAAATATAAAAATTTCGTAATAAAAATGGTAAGCTACTAAAACATGTAACAACTGGATGAATTTCCACAGATCATCATGCTGAGTGAAAGAAGTCAGATATAAAAAGTGTATGTTTCCATTTATGTAAAATCTAGAAAACACAAACTAATCTGTTTTGACAGAAGGAAGATCAGCAGTTGTCTGGTGACCAACAGAATGGAGGTAGGGATGGATTGCAAAAGGAAAGAGAAAACTGCGTGATGCTTTGGAAGTGCTTTGTATATTTATTGTGGTGGTTTGACATGTGCATGTATCTGTCAAAACTCATCACATGTGTACTTAAAATGCATGCTGTTTATTGCATATAAATTATATTTTAATAAATTTGACAAAAGTGACATCATTAAGAAAATGAAAAGGCATGCCACTGACAGGTAAAAAATATTTCATATATGTATATACACAAAACTCTTGTATCCAGAATATATGAAGGACAGATTTAACTCCATAATAAAGACAACCTAAGCTTTTTTTTAAAAAAAAAGGATAAAAGATGTCAATAGACACACTACAAAGAAGATATATGAATGTCCAATAAGTATAAGATGCTCAAAAGCATTAGTCCTAATGGAATACAAATTAAAATCAGTAGCCAAAAATTTTTAAAGTGCATGCCCATACTTGTACATAAATATTTATTGTAGTTATATTAATAATAGGTAAAAATAATAGAAATAATTCATCTGTTCACCAACAGCAGAGTGGGTATGCAACTTGTAGTATAAAGTGGAATACTACTCAGAATTAAAAGGGAGCTATCTACTTACATATGCAACAACATGGGTACATCTTAAAAACACGATGCTATGAAAAAGAAGGCAGAGATAAGAAGTACATGCACACAATGTAAGATCATATTTATATGAAATTCTTGAACACTGAAGACTAACCTATAATACAGCTTATATTGGCTTTTGGGGGGATTGGGTTAGAAGAGGGACTATTAATTAAAAAGAGCATAAAAGAACATTTTGGGGGTAACAAACATGCTCTGTATCTTGATCATAGGCATATATACTTCTCAAATGATATTAGACAATACTCTTAACATGTGTACATTTTATTGTATGTAACAAGTTCTCAATAAAGTTGACTTTAAAAATTTTGAAGGCATGGTTAACATAGGAAAGAGAAAAGGGCATTTAGAAAGCTTTAAAAGCATTGGTGATATTTTTATTACCAGGGATGTTGTATGTGTTCAGTATAAGGGTTTTGTTGCAACATATTTCAAGCCTTCTGTGTGTACATCACATCTATTCTTTGGATGGATGGATACTTCACAATAAAAAATAGATCAGCCATGGTCTGGATGATGATAGTGGCCATGCATACAACTGACAAATATTAATATATCTACTCTATTAAAATTTCTCACAAATCAGTAGGAAAAGATAAATAACCCCATAAAATTTGGGCAAGATAAGAGAGTAGGCAATTCAAAGAAGAGGAAATGTGAAGGTCAATATGCACATAAAAAGAAGCTCCACTCAAAAATAATAATGGAAATGCAAATTGAAGCCATGATAAGACAGTGTTTATCACAACCAGAACATCACTAATAAAAAGGCATGATAAGATAAATTTTGATAAGAAATGTGAATTTAAATTGGTAGAAACACCTTGAAAAGTAAATTTCAAGTCAAGCTGAAAATGGACATATTCTGATCAAGAGAAACTCTCCCACAGTTACTAAAGGATATGTATAAGAGTTCCTGCAAAGTTTATAAAAGCAAAAAGAGAGAGAGAGAGAAAGAAGAAAAGTAATGAAAAGAAATAAATCAAAATCCATGACAAAAGTTTATACCATTACTATATAAAGAACATTTACAAGTCAAAGAGAGAAAACTAATACCTAGAAGATACATGGATACAGATAAAAAGTACTCATAAAATAGAAAAAAGAGCTGAGAAACACATAAAACATTTCATATCAGTAATAAACAAACTGCAAATTAAACAGAAAGGCAGCTTTTTTGTTCATCGGACAGGCATATTTTAAAAAACAATGGCATATTCTTGCAGAGTGCAGTAAGAATGGCAGTCCCCAATGCAACTAAGAAGGATGAAAATTGATAAAAATCTTTCTGGAAGGCAATTAATATTGTGGAATACATCCTAAGGAGGCAGGAAAAGAGGTGAACAAGTTTATTTGCTTTTGAGTCCAACTTACATGTAACATCTTTTTTAAAATTGTGTATATATTTGAAAGGAATATTTAGAGGAAATGCATTAGGAGCTAGATGGGAATAAACAAAGACATTCAAAAAGGGCTCCTCCTTTGCAAGTACATATTCAAAAATAAATGAAAAATATACATTTATTTCTGAAGAAGTATTTTGAAGCACTCTATAAAGTTTAAAAATTAGGTAAAGCTTAAATATTCATCTGAAAAATAAATTATATTTATAAAGGCATTGTGTTTTTTAAATAGTGTATTACATAATTTTGCATTTTAAAATAATATTAATAACAAGAGGGATGAGGAAGGACACAAAACGTTTAATGAAAAATATCATAAAGCAAGACCCTGCATCTAGTATGGTATCAATGTCATATTTTCTGTGAGTGGTGGGACATAAGTCTCTGCCCATATACAGAACAAATAAGAAAGGAAATGCTTTCTAAACAAAACACTCTCTGTTTCATCTCACAACTTTGGAGAGCCACTTGTGACCTCAGAGCAGGCAGGAAAGTTGCTTTTTAAATATCATTATCAGAAGATTAGACTTCAGGGGGAAGTTGCATTAGTTGAATTTCTGGGTCATTTCCCTTTCACAATTTTTACAGCTCCTTTGTGGTGTAAAACTGACTTTGACATTCATATGCACAGCGACCAATGTGGTCTTCTAGAATGCTCCCCCAGATGGCAAAATCTCCCCTTTGAATAGCCTTTTAAATATAGTTTAAAATCATGATAACACAGAAAAAAACTATCAGCCCCATCACTCCCTTTAAACAGGTGGTTAAATTCTTGTAGCAACCAATTTTCCAAAGGATACTGGCTAAAATACCACTTCTGGTTTAAGCCTAGGATCTTATGTTTGAGTTGAGCTGCTCTAGAAAGGTAAAAAATTCAAGATTTAGGGTAATGACAGTTAGCACAGCAAAAGTTTCTTTCACGACGCCACTTCTGGGACTTTGATCCCAACCATTTTTCAGCAGTATTTGAGGATATGAGCATTACGGGAGAGGAAGGGAAAAGAGAGAAATGACTTTCAGGTGTTAAAAAGTCCCCTAATGGTCCCAGCACAAATCCCTTAGCATGGGATGGGAGAGGGGAAAGGAGGAGTGTACGTAGGACGGAGCAGTGGGGTGGGGGGCCCTTCATATCTAACACTATTTCAGGTTCTCTAACAAAGAATCACTATGCTGCCTTTATTGGCTCACTTAACTGTGTTTGCAAATAATCATGAATACATCATTCCTCTAAAACTGCCTCATAGATTCAATATAGTAAGATGACTTTGTAATTTGAGGAAATTTGGGGAAATACATGTGCTTTACAATTGTAGATATTCATATTATTCTGTTAAGGTATACCTATATTTATTTATGATTGCATTTTGAACACCACCCTGTATTTTCCATATTGCCAAAATGGATTTTTCTTAAAGAGAGGCCTATTCTTCATGGTTTACATTTTAATAGATATGTCTCAGCATTTAATAGTTCAAGGCCAAATGGCCAAAATTTACAGCTGTTTGGTTTCATTGGCAGCTTAGATGACAGTAACACCAAGCATCACCAAGAGGATTTTATTACTCACAGTGTTTATGCCAATGAATAGGATAAAGGTTTTCTGAAGCAGTGCCCGCCTCCACCAATTCTAGATGGCTCAATATGACAGATTAATACTTCCCGGAGTTTGAATGTAAGCTTGAAAGAAACTCATTTGATGATTTCTATCAGTCTTTGGCCTCCGTTCACCTCTCATGCCCGCCCCCCACCCTGCACTATCCCCTTACTGGACCCATGGGTCTAAAAGTTCAGATTTGTTTCTAAGAAGAAAAGGAGTTGAAGACTGGAAGTGATAAGAAGCATGGTGCCCCTAGCCATCCCGAGAGGCCTTATTATTATTTGTTATTTCGGGGGACCAGCAAACAGTGACCCAGAGTTAACTGATGCATCCTTCCGTGCTGGCAGAGGCAGGGCTTGACCCGGAAGGCGCTGCTATGATCATGGGCACTTTAGGACCCCATGTCCACTCCTTCACCTGGGATCCCTTCTTGGAACTTGGTTTCTGCTCTGGTCCATATTTCAGTTCTAAGTTGATAACTATTCTGAGTTACCCATATTCCTTAAAGTAGTACTTCTTGTATTACTTTCCTCTAGGGGCTGGACCTGGTCCTTGAACCTTCAACCTAGAAAATTAGGTTCTGCAGCTTGTAGCCACTTCCCAGAAGTTCGTCTGAATTCCTCATGGCTAAGTTTGGTCTGTCTCCTGCTTTTAGAAGTGCAGGTATTTATGGCCACAATTGCTATGCATGCAATGACTGAAATGGACAATTCCATGGTTTGTCTTTGGTGAGCTTCTTCGACATTACCTGTCCCTCTCTCAGAGAGGATCTACCCCCAATCTCAGAACCTCAGCCCATGTTATCGTCCTGCTGTAAGTCTGCCTATGACATTTCAGATATGAAATCTGCTTTCTAAGTGTTAGAGGAACACGTAAGGCAAATAGCCAACAGCGGCTGGGTAATAGCCTAGGAATTTGGCTAATGGAGTTACTTATAGATATACTTAACAAATCAGAAATGTTAACAGTAATCTTTTTTAAACACTGCTTTTTTAAAAAAGTCGTTTTATAAAAGGAGGCTACATGATAGTATTAGAAACATGGTAATAGGAAACAGAATTTGGTAAGACTTAACATCTATTTCTAATTTTAAGTTTTTTAGCCAATCAGGAATACAATGATTCTTCTGAATCATGATAAGGAATATCATGGGGATATGAAACTTAATATCAAATGAAATCTTTTTCTAAAAGATACACACATGTGCACACACACATACACCATAAATACTGAAGAATGAAAGATGTAACTTTCAAAATATTAAAAAGTGTGTTACTCCATAGCAGACCACAAACCAAAATTTAAAAAGATCAATTAGGAAAATATAATATCCTAAAAACATAGTATAAATATCTTTCAAATATATGCATAGATACTTACACATTCTGAGAAAAAATGATAAGCATGTGGAGTGCAAAAAGCAAGAGATACAAAACATGAACAAAATAAGATAATTAGAAAATGGTAGATATATTAAAAATATAATACATATAAAAAGTATCAATATGTATAAATGTATATTTAACTTCAACAGATACAAAATGAACAAAGTAAGATGTTTAATAAATGGTAAATATGCATATAAGAATATGTATAGGTATGCAGGTAAGTATGTGTGTGCTTATACATTCAGCCCTATTTGTAATCAAAGAGATACAAATTAAAGTAAAATATAAATTTCATCTGTCAGCTTGGAGAATTTAAAAGAAGAACAGAAAAAATATTGTTGAGTATAACTAGATGTTCTTATATCTCATCAGTGTGAGAGAGATTTGGAATCGTTTTCCTTTTAAAGCAATTTGGAAGTAAACAACAAAATATTTGACTAAATAAAATTCCATATTTAGACGTTTATCCTAAGAAAAAGGCATGAGAAAATATCAAAACAACTGTTTATTATGCTACTGTTTATATAATAAATTATTCAAAATAATCTAAATGCCAACAATAAGCTACTAGTTAGATAAATTAAGGTAATTGACAGAGTCACATTGCTACTTAGCTCTTAAATGTTATTTTGGTGATGACCATTTAATGACTTTGAAACATTTTCATTATATTGCTGAATTATAAAAACAGGCTCATAAACAATGTATGCCCAATAATCCAAATTTATATATATGTGTGTATATAAAGTTATATATAACATATATACATATATAATATAACTTGTATATATGCACTGTATAGTACATATATTCATTCACATATTAGAAGAGATTAAAACTTAACATGTTTTATTAATGTATTAATAAATCATAAGTAGAATTATAAATGAATAAATCATAATAAATTATTAATCCTGTGTGGTAGAAATGAAATATTTTTGTCCTATTTATAATTTCATAGTTTTGAAATTTTCTATATTGAATACATGTTGTTAATATAATAATAAAATATATTTTATAATTTTAAAGTGTGTATTCCTTTGCTCATTTACTCAGTGACTCATTAACTCACTTAAGAATTATTAAAGAACAGCAGCAGGCCTTTTATTAGTTACTGAAGGACCCCAAAACTGCTTTGCCATGGGGCTTGCAGCCTAATGGGTGGCCAGGCTAAATAAGCATGCAGAAATTTCCATGATTTCAAAGACTCTGGCTATACAGGAAAAGAACTGACCAGGTATCCTTAAGGACTTGTAATGGGGACCTGAGTCTGGAGACTCAGAGAATGTTTTCCTGAGGACGTGACATTTAAGCTGAAGGCTACAGGCTGAGGATAGGTCAACGAAGCAAAGAGGTAAAGAAAGAGGATCTTAGGCAGAAGGGACATTGTTTGCAATAGTCCTTTGTGGCAGAAGGGAGCTGGTTCATTAGAAAAATTACCAAAGGCTGTTGGTGTAGCTGAAGCATGGAGAAAAATGGGGATGTTTGGAGATGGAGTTCTGTTTATAAAGCAAGACAGACTGAGTCTGTACCTTAAAAGCAATGGGAAGCACTAGCTCAACCATTGTGGAAAGCAGTATGGAGAGGTTCCTCAAAAAACTCAAACTAGAAATACCATTAGACGCAGGAATTCCACTCCTAGGAATTTACCCTAAGGATGAAGCAGCCCAGTTTGAAAAAGACATATGCACCCCTATGTTTATCGCAGCACTATTTACAATAGCCAAGAAATGGAAGCAACCCAAGTGTCCATCAGTAGATGAATGGATAAAGAAGATGTGGTGCATATACACAATGGAATATTATTCAGCCATACGAAGAAAACAAATCCTACCATTTGCAACAACATGGATGGAGCTAGAGGGTATTATGCTCAGTGAAATAAGCCAGGTGGAGAAAGAAAGTATCAGATGATTTCACTCATCTGTGGAGTATAAGAACAAAGGAAAAACTGAAGGAACAAAACAGCAGCAGACTCACAGAACCCAAGGATGGACCAACAGTTACCAAAGGGAAAGGGACTGGGGAGGATGGGTGGGAAGGGAGGGATAAGGGGGGAAAAGAGGCATTACAATTAGCACATGTAATGTAGTGGTGGGGGGGGACACAGGAAAGGCAGTATTTACATAGAAGACAAGTAATGATTCTATAGCATCTTACTACGCTGATGGACAGTGACAGTAATGGGGTATGTGGGGGGGACGTGATAATAGGGGGTCTAGTAACCATAATGTTGTTCAAGTGATTGTACATTAACGATACCAAAATTAAAAAAAAAAAGCAATGGGAAGCCAGTGGGGATTTTGATCTTACTGTTCCCATCTAAGACTCCTTAGGAGGTGGTGTTCACATACACTTGGTTCCATACCTAGGGCCTTGGAGCTGATGAGAACTGAATACCTGGAATCCTGCAAGAACCACTCCTTCTAATCACCCCTTATTCTCTTGCCCAAACCTCCTAACACCCAACTGTCCTATAAAAATTCTTCTGTTTCAGATCCTCAGTCAGATAATACAAAACAATTCCCCAGAAGTATGATTTCTCTATCCTCAACTCCTTAGGCTGTTACTGCTAACCGAGGAGGAATTTCCACCCATATCCTCAACTTACTTGGTTGAGACTCTGGTTTTGATCTGGCCCAGAGTAGAAATTCAAAAAATGATATTTATAATTATCTATTATTGCTCACATACTCTCTATTCTGATCACTCTATTATCGTTATTATTGTCTTGTAGAAAAATGATATATAAATATTCATGGCACATTGCAGATGTTTTCAAAGCTTTAAGAACCCTGGGAGGTAGGCAGATTTTATATTTCTACTTTTCAATGAGGAAACAGATACAGAAACATAAAGTGAATTCCTAAAGGACAGAGCTGGGAAACTTAGGGCTCTTGACACTGGAGTCTTTCTGTCACAGCATACTTCTTTCATTACATGCAAAGACCCTCTCTTCTCCCTGGAGAAGTGCTTTGTTCCATATAAGGTGCTAGATTGCTGGGGCTACGTCTGTATGATTCACTTTGTGCAGTAGTTAGCATAGCATTATGGTCTTTTAGGTGCCCTGATAAATGCCTTTGATTGATAGCCAGCCTGTAATTTTTTCTGACTGGGCTAAGCCAACCTGACATGAGAAATCTTGGGAGGAACTAGTTCCCTGAAGAGGAAGTAGGCTTTATGACACTGAATGGCTTAGAAATGACAGGAAGTCAGTGGAAATTGCTACCATAGTTAATATGTCCTTTTAAGTAATTATATGTAAAATAGATTTCTCACCACCAAGAAGCTTCAGATGTTGATGGAACAGCAACTAACAACAGTTGATTAAGTCACAAAAGGAAGTTTGGGTCTCATGGGTATAAAACCATTAGGGATCTCATGCTGTTTGCATATCCCCATGTTTCCCATGTGGTAGTTTAAAGCCATTTTGGAGTTATAAAGAAGGAATAATGAGAGTATCTAATCCACACTGAGTGCTAACTAATGGGACTGTTAAGTATATCTCTTCATCATTTCATTTAGTCTTTACTATAGGCTTACAGAATCATGAATTCACACCATTACTACTATTTGCCAAGCACCAAACTGCATCTTGACGTTTTGAAGTTCCCTGAAGATCACACAACTAGAAAGTTGCAAAATCTGATTTGCCTGATCCAAATTCTTTGCTCTTAACCACTCAAGGTACTGTTAATGCCCAGATTATAATGAAAAGAACCGACAGCTACTCCAGAAAGTTGGCTCTGGTTGGAGTTTACTGAGACACTGGCTCTACCATTGTCAGAAAGAAAAAAGAAAGAAAGAAATCAGGGACATTCTGTGTATGGCTGTGCAAAACTAAGTTTTAAGGAAATGAATTCGCATTGCAATATATGAACATACGATACAACTGAGAAGTCTCGCTTTTGTAAAATAGAATAATCGCATCCACACGATCAGTGCATTCTTTCTCTGCAGGGAAAGTGGAAACAACAAATATACAAATGTTTGGTGATCATGGAACCTGAGACACGCAAATGGTTTTACAGTGCAAATATTCAGTGACAGTCAGCCAAATGCTCCATGTATCCATGTATAAGGAGAAGAGAGACTTGACAATATATTCCACATGGCAAAAATACAATGGACAAGACCCTAATTAGAGATTATACATTTAATGGTGTTAGCAAATAAAATGCTTTAGTTGAAATAAGTATTGTTGTTTACAAAAGACCATTCATCTGTGAGGCCTGAATGAAGTCTAGGTCTTGGTATGGAGCTATACCGAAAGACATCACTGCCTCCTAGGAACTGCCAGAAATTGACCTCTGTTGTGTTGGGCCAGCTCAGCTTATTTCAAGGGTGCCAACTATTATAACTGTGCAACATCTTCCTCCTTCTCTTCTCAGAGAAATAATCTGTGACGGAGTTGGTAACTATGATTCCTCGAGTGACAATTATCTATCAGCCATGACTTAACAACATACTGTGTTAAGAAGGATTCTGAGGTATTATAGAGGGTGGATGGAAAACTATTATGATATGTTAGTTCAGCTAACCAAAGAATGCGCAGGGAGAGGGCTGGCGTATTTACAGATATTTGATATTTGTCGTCACTAAACTAAAATGGTAATTAAAGTTAGGCAGATTTAAAAAAAGATTAAAATACAAGAGAAAAAATCAAGTTACAAAAATAGGAGGAAAGATCATATTTTACTTTCTTAGTAACACTCCAAATGTTGGGATACCAGAACTTTCTATTTATCTTTCTCATGGAGTTTAGTCAGTGTTTTCTGCTTTTGCTTATTCAGTTTAAAAGCCCAGCATCCCACCAGCCAACCACCCCCCCACACAACTGGGTTAGTAGAATATGTAAGTGAGGCAGGATTTAGCATTTCTGTCAGCTGGTGACCTCTAGGCTTTCTCCTATCAGAAGGCTTTCACTTGACAGCAGGTGACCTTAGAGACAATTCGCCTAAGAAAATATATTCATTACCGCCGCCTTGTATGGAAAAGCAGTTCTCATACAGGTATTGATAGGCTCCCAATGGTGGATCCCATTAGAAGAACCAGATCTGTCCCAGCCGAGGTCCAGAATAGCAAGCCTTGGAATGGATTTGCTTAGATGAAGAGCACATCCTCTTTTTTTTTTTTCCCAATCATCTCCAGCCAAATTCAAATGGCCCTGTATTTCCAGCATAGGGCTCAGTTGCTGGGCTCCAAGCAAGTGGCAATTTTAATGTGATCCTAGGTGTCTTCTAGGAACAGAGAGGTGAGGGGGCTTCCTTATTCGACAAGAGGAAGACTGGGAGGATGTCGTGGAGCTGGGAGGTGAGGAGGAATGGGTTCACTGTTCCAGAACACAGAGATCCATCCATGTGGTTTCTTGAGCTGTCTGCACAGATCATGGGAGCTTCTTTTCCTCCTCCTCCTTTTCCTCATCTTTCTCCTCATTATCGCTAGTCCTCTCTACCTTCCCTCTTCTTCCTCCTCCCTGTCCTTGCCTGTCCTATCAATCATGCCTTGATTCTAGGGAGATTTAATACAGACATTTCTCATACCAAAGGTTTCATCTTTATTCCTGACCAGCATGCCTATTCCAGCAGACGAAGCTGCAGCATCTGAAAGGAAAATTGAGAGCCCTTGGACTTCTCTGTCACGAAATCCAGCCTAGTTTCAAGAAGACAAGATGATTGGTCTTCTGTCTCCTTGTCTTTGGGTTGCATCAGAGTATTCTCTTGTTCCAAAATTAAGGGTTTTTCCAACACAAAAGGCAAGTCAAGCCCTTAAAATGAATGTGACAAACTAGTTAACTCTCTATCCCCAAAAGTCTTATGAAATTTCTCTTAAATACCATTACAGCCACCTTACATTTATAAACACCTCCCTGTCCTTCTGCTCCGGCAGTGGTTATTTACTCTGCCCCATGACGCCATTTATTCCCAGTGTATGTAAATATTGTGCTTCTTATCCATCCTGCTAACTTCATCTCCATGGGCAAGTACCTCGGTTTACATCCCTATCATCTCCCACTGGGGCTGTTGGCACTGTCTCTTCTTTATGTTTCAAACATCATTTTCTGCATATTTGGGGTCAATTTTGATAGACCTCTTATCTTTTTAAAAATCTTAACCTATGACACCATTATTCTTTTTATAAATTAGAATACTTTTTTTATTCAATTAACACAGATATCATCAGTTAACCTTTATTAGAATGACCCTCCCTTTATATTTTTGTTACCTCCCATCTAGGGAGCAGCTCCTAAAACAAAATCAGAGGACTTTTCTAAGACGTCCATGGGATTAGTTTTAAAATAGGGAAGGGCTGACTCTTAATTGATTCTCATGTCTAGGTATTTGTACGGGGAGAGCGTTGGGGTGGGATTTGAGAACAGGAAAGGTTTTCTTTCTTAAGATCATGACTTCAGAGCCCTTGTCTCGTAAGTTCTTGTTAGCCAGCATTCTTATACACTTGAACTAGAAAATAAGAGTGAAGGTGGAGCTAAATCAAAGAAGCCTCCAGATGTTAGGAAGAGGAACAGTTCTGAAGACCTAGACGGTGGGAGCCATACACCAGTGTTTCTGCCGTTGACATCATTCTTTAGTCAATTTAAACAATTTAGTCAAATTAGGCTGATGCTTAACTCACATCTGAGAGGAAGAAGGTCCAGGAAAGGCTCTGATTCTCCTGGCTTAGGTCATATTCCCATCCCTGTGGCTTGGAGATGGTAGGAGGCAGAAAATACAATTATTTATCTTCATCAGGATTACATGGTTATAAATGAGAATAAAGCATTTTACTTAAAAATAAAAGGGCTTCTATTTCTCTTAGAATCACAAGCAGCAATCATAGGCAAACCTGCTAAGCCGTCTGCGCCAATGACATTGTGCCAGTGACTTGTGTTCAGGAGATTTTCTGTAACATGCTCACATTCAGGATCCTAGGGCCATACTATGAACAGAATAGGAGTTTCTGACCAAGGATAATTTCCTCCCAAGGACATCTGGCAGTGTTTGGAGACAATTTTCCATTATCAGAACTTGGGGGTGCACTGGCTTTTGGATGTGTATTGCTATTTAGTGGGTACATATCAGAAGTGCCTCTAAACAGCCTATAATGCATACCATGGTCCCCCACAACAAAGGATTATCCACCCTAAATATCTGTAGTTCTGAGGTTAAGAAAGCCTGGAATAAAGTGATGATTAAGAGTCCTAGTTTTACAGTTGGACAGGATCATTTGATTCCTTATTCTGCCACTGACTAGCTGTGAACTTAACCTCTCTGGGTATACCTTTCCTCAACTGTAAAATTAGTATGATAATACCGAGTCTTCCAAAATTGTTTGAAATAACACACACACACACACACACACACACATACATGCAAAGTTCCTGGCTCGGATATTCCATTAGCTTGATTGCTTGCAAAACTAGCTTTCTATTCTTAAATTATGCCAGTGCTTCGCCCTTGAATCATTCATAGTTTTTCCTCCAAGATATCTTATCCCTGGCTTTACAAGTATGAACTCTGAGCCTAGCCCTATAATACATAGTGATGGGAAGAATCAGATTGTTGTCCACTGGGAAGCTACCATCTTCAAAAAACCATGGTTCACAAAATCACTGAACAGAAGTTCAACAAGTAAGGCTATAAAAAGGACATTACAGACTTCGGAGAAACAGAATCTTACTGCACCCTCTACTTATGTAGTACACTCATTCTCCACTAACTCTGAGTGATAATAGGATACACAGATAAATAATGATATTGGGATTTTTCTAGATCTTTAACCCTAACCCTAGTATTTTCCAATTTGTACCTAACATTTGTCATGTATGTTTCCTCCTTAAGGAACCCCTCACCATAATCTTGCAATATACATGTTTTCCACATGGTGGATTGATTATAATCTATCTAATAAACAAGATTATGTGCCTTCTCCTGGGAAAGTTGGTTTTACTGATCTGAGGCTAGTGCTAAATCCAAAGAAAACACTTGTAAAATGAATTAATGAACCAGTTAATAAATACTAAGATAGATATTGTTAACTAACTAGAATATTTCTAAACTTGACATGTAGCCCTGTCAGAAAAGTGTGACTGAAATAAGGATTCTGCATATAAGGTGTCACTATAACTACAATGCCCGTGTGTGACTAAATGCCTTTCCCTTCTCACAAGTAAATTCTTCTAAGTCCTCATCAAATAAGAGGTGTGGCTTTGCTCTGGTTTTGTCCCTGTCTTCTGCCATTCTCCAGATTTTGCAATATATGCGGACTCCGCTATTTTGATCTAGCTCCAATGCTGGTGTTAATTCAAACTGACCACCTATTTTTCTCTTATGAAACTGGTTCAGCGTTCAAATTTGAAAAAATAAATTCCATTAACCTTAATTATATATTCTAGTTTGTATTTTCCAATTTGTATGCAGAAACACATGAAATGCATGTACTTTAGAATGCATGCATCTCCCCAAAGAGTCTTCTTTAAACTTTTTGTGCACGGAAATCACCTGGGGATCTTGCAAATGATTCAAGATTCTGCTTCAATGGCTCTGGGGCAGGATCAGAGTTCTGCATGTCTAAGAAACCTCTTGGTGATGCCCATGTTGTTGTTCCCAGAACCAAACTCTGAATAGCAAGGTCCTACCTATAACAGTCCTGCTTCAGAATCTGTTTTGTAAATATCTGTGATTTTCCATAGACAAAGAATATCTAGGCATGTGATTCTTATCTTCAATTGTATGTCCTCCATAATTTGAAATCTATTTATCCTGCATCACTCTCTCCCAAATTGAGCTGTATGGGAAAATAAAAAAATAAAACAAAAGATCTCTGAGAACTGCTAAAAAAAGATTCTTAAGAAACGTTGTCTTATGGTCAGATATGGGGAATGCTAAGTAAACGAAGTAAAAAGGGATTTCTTTAAGGATGTTTGTAATCTTAGGTGTGTTAATATCTCTTATGAATATCTAGGAGTAAGATGGATGATGACGTGCTTCCCGAATTTAATTGCCCATTCAAAATAATTGTGTCCCTCAAGAAGGATCATTCTGGAATACTGTTCCAGAGAACACAGAAATCCAGGATTCTATCTTGTGTCCGAGCAGCATAAATCCTCTTCCTGACTCCTGCCCTAGTTGGGAGCTGGAAACTGTCCATTTTCAGTTTTGCAGAGGCTTATATCTAACCATTTTGTATGTATATGTTTATAAGCCTGGGTGCTACGCGTTCCCCTTTCACACGGCGCCAAGCTTACTGGTTGGCTGTCCCCAGGATAACTGAATTTGAGAGCTGAATATGGAATTTGTAATAGAAAATGGTAACCTCATATGACTGCAAAGAAGGACTCACTCACTAATATATTACAAGAGGTTTGTTCAGTGTTTTCTGGGGGAAAATGAAGCAAACATTCCACTATTAGTTTGGTATCAGGACCTTCTAAATAGTCGTAGTTGTTGTACTACCTCTGCTCCTGTTTCCCGGAGCAATGAATTGAAATGACCTTGATCTCCATGGTGATAGAGTTGACTTTACACTTACCAATTTTCCAGGAAACCTGTAGTAGAGCTGCACTGTAAATGCTCACTGACTCCTGGTTGCTTCGGAGATAGCGAAAGGGTACTCAGACCCTGGATGTGTTTATCGGTGCTCTCGTAGAGGTCTTTTCAAAGACTGTCTTGTGTCAAACTCAATTCGAACCTGATCTGTGCCGTGTGGGAATGAAGAGCCTCTCGTGTCCCAAGGGAGCGACGAATTTGGCTCATTTCAATCACATAATTCATACTTGTCAGTGATACAGGATCGCCTACAGTTTATAGATCTGAATGGGTAATAAGGAAAGAGATTCAAAGAAACGTACAGTGGCAGACTTGAGCGGATGTGAGATTTAGAAGAGGTGCCTGAATAGAAGAAACACAAGACTCGTCAGCAGGAGCCCTGTGGCTGCATCTGCATCTGCATCATGACTAAGCAGCTATTGAGTCAGACTCTTTGGAAAGCGAGATAAAAATACCCTGTATTTTAATTATTTTCTTTTACTTGTTTTCTTTTCTCTTCAATTGAACATAGGAAGGTTAAAGAAGTAAGAGGCCTCCTGTTGAATTACTTAAAAAAATATTTTGAATTGTTATCCACTATATATGTCCCCAAAACTTTAAAAGGGTTCTTGTGTATCCTTAGAGATGACACATTAAAGAAGAACTAATTCCATTTCGCCTGAATAAGATAGATGAAGAGAGCAGCAAAGACCCAGTGCGGCTGTGTAAACATCTAATCAGTGATGCACTGGTTAAGCTAAATCTGTTCTGGAAATAGAGAAGTGAGTAGAGTCACAGATAAGAATAACGTGCACCATTACTTTGGCTTTGGAAGAAAAGATAAGGCTGAAGAAAGGACATTAAAGCAAATGTGAACAGAGATGAATGTGCCGAGTTGAGAAAAAGAAGGAAAGAGTGAAGGGGAAGAGGAGAGAGAGAGATCTCATTAATTAACAGGGAAGAAAAATAGTGTTGGCTTATCAGTTATCTGTGATATGGAACTTGAGTTTTAACTCATCCCTGCCTAACTGGCACAAAACAAAACAAAGGAAGGTTTTAAGTAAATATGCTACAACAATGAGCTCATAAGCAAATCTCTTCAAAACAAGAAAAAGAAAATCCATGCATGGAATTAGTCCACACTGACGAATGTAGAACCTTTGCTGGCAAAACCAGAGAACACCGTGTCCCACACAGGGACAATTTTATAGGGGAAGAATGCAGATGGAGAGCCTGTATTCAGGTTGTGATTGGCCTTTGAACCACTCATTCTAATTGCATTTTTATATTGATAGGTAGATTGAATTTTATCCCTGTACAATAAAAATAGCTTTAATCAGCGGCACAGGCATAACCAATAATGCCTTATATTTTAATTCTGAATATTTTTCCACAAGTAGAAATACATAGGAAAATATGTTTTATGTCATATGATCATATATTAACAAGTATTAAAACTTAACCACATTTTCTTTAGAATTCCTTTTTAAAAATTACCTATTTATACAAATTTGTATTTAAAATCCTATATCATTCCTCCGTTCTCCCAACCTTCTCAGAAAGGTAAAAATTTTCTCTCACAGGGTTCTAAAAATTTAATACATTTGTAGGCAACTATGAACAATGTGTGTTATTGTTTTGAGTTTTAACATTTAAAAAATATATTGTACTGTAAGTATCACTTTGCAACTTGCTATCCTCTCTTGGTATATTTGTGAGGTTTATTCATGCTGATATTTTTAGGTCCAGTTAATTCATTTTAATAGATACATAGTATTCCATTAAAATGAAAGTAAAGTCTATTTACCTTAACATGGGTAGTAAATTTGCTTGCACTTTTTTCTCTTTTAAACTGTACCAAGATAAATATCTCCTTAAATATTTCCTTGAACATATGGGTGAAGTTTTGGTAGGATCGATTATGCACATGTAAATGCTGATAAAACACTGCGTACTGCTTTAATTTTGCATTCAGGTCTTTGCACTTAGTTTGTAATCAATCAGAGATTTACTTATGTATAGTGTGCAGTAGAGATCTATTTGATTTATCATTTTCTAGAAATATCTGATTATGGCAGGATCCTCTATTGAATTTTTCCCATTAATAGCCCTTTTATATAGATCAAATTCCTCTTGCATGCTTTACTGATTCTTGCTTATTTCCTCATTGCAATGAGTCTTCTTGCCTAAGCCTATGCTGATACCAAATGGTTTTAATTATTTTAACACAGTGGTCCTCACCCAGGGCAATTTTTCCCCCATGGGACATTTGGCAATGTCACAACTACAGAAATAGAAGTCAAGGATGATGTAAATATCTATGATACACAGGGCAGTACAGCAAAAAGTTATTTAGTCCAAGACGTCAGTAGTACCAATGTTGAGAAAAAGTGATGTGACTAGATAGTAAGTTGGAAGATTTAACATGCACATGTTTGAAATCTTAAGCATTCTCCACTCCACTGCCTTTTAGCCCTTTTGTTCCAAAAGTATGTTGTGCTTGATTTTTTATTCCTTTGTAGGGGTTTTATAATTTAGTTCTTAAATTCCAAGAAAAACTTTTAAGAGCTTAATTAGAGATTCAAGATGGCGGTATGAGAGGTGACACGGAGCACTCCTCCAAAAACCACAAACAGTGCAAAAATATACTTAATTAATACAACTAACCCTTAAACAGCAACAGGAAAGAAGGCTGCACCAGACTGCATACACAGCTCACGAACAGAGCAGACCTCATGAAACAGGGTAACATATGAAAGCCTTAATCTGGTAGGAACCAAGCCCTTCCCCCACCCCAGCTCACTGGTGGGAGGAAGAGAAATTGAGCAGGGAAGGGGGTGGAAGTCTGGGATTGCTGAATACCTAGCCCTGGAGATCTTCTTTGTGAGTGGAAACCTATATTGTGTGGTGCTCTGCACCTCCTCCCAGGCAGAGGGCCTGGGAGATTGACATTCTGGCTGTTTGTGGAGGATGGGATCCACACCAGGCCGCTCTGTGTCAGAGGATGGGCGGGTGGTCTGAGAGGCTTCCTAGCAGCGAGAGGGCTGCTGAAGGGACGGGGTTTGGGCAGACCTTGCTGCACAGGAGAAGGGAGAGCTGGACAAGTTTGTCGGGGCGCGCTCTGCCCAGACGGTTGGGAATTTTGAGGAGCTTAAGGCACTCCACCCCCCTGGCTGCCTACTCAGCTCTGAGGTCCCCCACTGTGACACGCAGCCTGCTGCACCTTCCTCCTAGCCTGCTGGCACCTGCTCACAAACCGGCAGTCACTGTGCTGGTGTCAGGACAGCCAGAGGGAGGCCCCAACTACAACAGCTACAGACGCAAAGCACAGAGGCTTCCGTGTGCACTTGGCCCACTGCCTCTGACACTGGAGACAGGCACCACAGACGGGAATCAGAAAACAGATCTTTCCTCCCCCCAGGCACCAGCTCCACTCCCCTATGACCCCCAACCTCACTCTAGGGGCTGAGCATCTTCAAAGACTGGAGTTTCTGCACACTAGTGGGTACCACACAGAAATATGAAATGTCAAAAGAACATGTTTCAGACCAAAATCTCACACACCCCAGAAAAAGGACCATATGAAACTGAACACACCAATATTCCTGTAGGAGAGTTCAAAACAAAAATTATAAACATGTTTATGGAGGTACAGAAAAATGTTCAAGAACTCAGGAATAAATTTAAGTCAGAGATTCAATCATTAGGAAATTCCAAATCTGAAATGAAACATACAATGGAGGGATTTAAAAGCAGATTAGATGTAGTAGAAGAGACAGTAAATGGAATAGAAATTAGAGAAGAGGAATACAAAGAAGCTGAGGCACAGAGAGAAAAAAGAATCTCTAAGAATGAAAGAATATTGAGAGAAATGTGTGACCAATCCAAACGGAACAATATTCGCATTATAGGGGTACCAGAAGAAGAGAGAGAAAAAGGGATAGAAAGTGTCATTGAAGAGGTAATTTCTGAAAACTTCCCCAATCTGGGGAAGGAGATAATCTCTCAAGCCATGGAGATGCACAGATCTCCCAACACAAGGGACCCAGGGAAGACAACATCAAGACATATAGTAATTAAAATGGCAAAGTTCAAGGATAAAGACAGACTTTTAAAAGCAGCTAGAGAGAGAAAAAAGATCACATACAAAGGAAAACCCATCAGGCTATCATCAGACTTCTCAACAGAAACCTTACAGGCCAGAAGGGAGTGGCATGATATATTTAATGTAATGAAGCAGAAGGGCCTTGAACAAAGAATACTCTATCTGGCAAGGTTATCATTTAAATTTGAAGGAGGGATTAAACAATTTTCAGACAAGCAAAAGCTGAGATAATTTACCTCCCACAAACCACCTTTACAGTGCATTTTGGAGGGACTCCTATAGATGGAAGTATTCCTAAGGCTAAATAGATGTCACCCAAGGGATAGACAAAGAGTACAGAATATGATTCACAACATACAAAGAATGGAGGAAGAAAAAGGAGGAAAAAAAAAAAGAAGCTTTAGGTGGTGTTTGTAATAGCATATGAAGAGAGTTAAATTAGACTGTTAGACAGAAAGTGAATTACTCATGAACCTTTGGTAACTACGACTTTAAAGCCTGCAATGGCAATGAGTACATACCTATCAATAATCACCCTAAATGTAAATGGTCTGAATGCACCAATCAAAAGACATAGAGTTACTGAATGCATAAAAAACAAGACTCATCTATACACTGCCTACAAGAGACTCACTTCCAATCCAAAGACATACACAGACTGAAAGTAAAGGGATGGAAAAAGATATTTCATGCAACTAATCATGAGAAAAAAGGAGGACTTGCAGTACTTGTATCAGACAAAATAGACTTCAAAACAAAGAAAGTCACAGAGACAAAGAAGGACATTACATAACGATTAAAGGGTCAATCCAACAAGAGGATATAACTATTATAAATATCTATGTACCCAACACAGGATCACCTACATATGTAAAACAAATACTAACAGAATTAAAGGGGGAAATAGAATGCAATGCATTCATTTTAGGAGACTTCAACACACCACTCACTCCAAAGGACAGATCAACCAGACAGAAAATAAATAAAGAGACAGAGGCACTGAACAACATATTAGAACAGATGGACCTAACAGACATCTACAGAACACTCCATCCAAAAGCAACAGGATACACATTCTTCTCAAGTGCACATGGAGCAGATTCAAGAATAGATCATATACTAGGCCACAAAAAGAACCTCAATAAATTTAAAAAGATTGAAATTGTACCAACCTGCTTCTCAGACCACAAAGGTATGAAATTAGAAATAAATTACACAAAGAAAATGTAAAAGCCCACAAACACATGGCGGCTTGATAACATGCTCCTAAATAATCAATGGATCAACGACCAAATAAACACAGAGATTAAGCAATATATGGAGACAAATGACAACAATAATTCAACACCACAAAATCTAAGGGATGTCGCAAAGGCTGTGCAAAGAGGGAAATATATTGCAATAAAGGCCTACTGCAGGAAAGAACAATCCCAAATGAACAGTCTAAATTCACAATTAGTGAAACTAGAAAAGGAAGAATAAATGAGGCCCAAAGTCAGTAGAAGGAGGGACATAATAAAGATTAAAGCGGAAATAAATAAAATTGAGAAGAATAAAACAATAGAAAGAATCAATGAAAGAAGAAGCTGGTTCTTCAAGAAAATAAACAAAACAGATAAACCCCTAGCCAGACTTATCAAGAAAAAAGAGAATCTACACACATAAAAAGAAACATAAATAAGAAAGGAAAAATCACTACGGACACAACAGAAATACAAAGAATTATGAGAGAATAATTTGAAAAATTATATGGTAACAAACTGAATAACCTAGAAGAAATGGACAACTTTCTAGAAAAATACAACCTTCCAAGGCTGACCCAGTAAGAAAAAGAAAATCTGAATAGACCAATTACCAGGAAAGAAATTGAATTGGTAATCAAAAAACTACCTAAGAACAAAACCCCTGGAACAGATGGTTTCACTGCTGAATTTGATCAAACATTTAGTGAAGACCTAATACTCATCCTCCTTAAAGTTTTCCAAAAAGTGGAAGAGGAGGGAATACTCCCAAACTCATTCAATGAGACCATCATCACTCTAATACCAAAACCAGGCAAAGACACCACAGAAAAAGAAAATTACAGACCAATATCCCTGATGAACAAAGATGCAAAAATACTCAACAAAATATTAGCAAACCGAATTCAAAAATACATCAAAAAGATCATCCATCATGATCAAGTGGGATTCATCCCAGGGATGCAAGGATGGTAAAACACTTGAAAATCCATCAACATCATCCACTACATCAACAAAAAGAAGGACAAAAACCATATGATCATCTCCATAGATGCTGAAAAAGCATTCAGCAAAATTCAACATCCATTCATGATAAAAACTCTCAACAAAACGGGTATAGACAGCAAGTACCTCAACATAATAAAGGCCATATCTGACGAACAAACAGCCAACATTATACTTAATAGCAAGAAGCTGAAAGCTTTTCCTTTAAGATCGAGAAAAAGACAAGGATGCCCACTCTCCCCTCTTTTACTCAACATAGTTTTGGAGGTCCTAGCCATGGCAATCAGACAACACAAAAAATAAAAGGCATCCAGACAGGCAAGGAAGAAGTCACACTGTCTCTGTTTGCAGATGACATGATATTGTATGTAAAAAATACCCTAAAGAATCCACTCCAAAACTACTAGATCTAATATCTGAATTCAGCAAAGTTGTGGGTTACAAAATTAATACACATAAATCTGTTGCATTCATATACACTAACGGTGAGCTAGCAGAAAGAGAAATCAGGAAAACAATTCCATTCACAATTGCATCAAAAGAATAAAATACCTATGAATAAACCTAACCAAGGAAGTGAAAAACCTATAGTCTGAAAACTACAAAACACTCTTAAGAGAAATTAAAGAGGACACTAATAAATGGAAATTCATCCCATGCTCTTGGCTAGGAAGAATTAATATTGTCAAAATGGCCATCTTGCCTAAAGTAATCTACAGATTCAATGGAATCACTATCAAAATACCTACAGCATTCTTCAATGAACTAGAGCAAATAGTTCTAAAATTCATATGGAACGACAAAAGACCCCAAATAGTCAAAGCTATCCTGAGAAGGAAGAATAAAGTGGGGGGAATTATGCTCCCTGACTTCAAGCTCTACTACAAAGCCACAGTAATCAAGACAATTTGGTACTGGCACAAGAACAGACCCATAGACCAGTGGAACAGAATAGAGAGCCCACATATAAACCCAAGCATATATGGTCAGTTAATATACAATAAAGGAGCCATGGATATACAATGGGGAAATGACAGCCTCTTCAACAGCTGGTGTTGGCAAAACTGGACAGCTACATGTAAGAGAATGAAACTGGATTACTGTCTAACCCTATACACAAAAGTAAACTCAAAATGGATCAAAGACCTGAATGTAAGTCATGAAACCATAAAACTCTTAGAAAAAAACATAGGCAAAAATCTCTTGGACATAAACATGAGCAACTTCTTCATGAACATATCTCCCCGGGCATGGGAAACAAAAGCAAAAATGAACAAGTGGGACTATATCAAACTAAAAAGCTTCTATACAGCAAAAGACACCATCAGTAGAACAAAAAGACATCCTGCAGTATGGGAAAATATATTCATAAATGACATATCCAATAAGGGGTTGAAATCCAAAATATATAAAGAGCTCACACACCTCAACAAACAAAAAGCAAATTATCCAATTAAAAAATGGGCAGAGGACATGAATAGACACTTCTCCAAAGAAGAAATTCAGATGGCCAATAGGCACATGAAAAGATGCTCCACATCCCTAATCATCAGAGAAATGCAAATTAAAACCACAATGAGATATCACCTCACTGGTGATGGACAACATCCAAAAGACAAACAACAAATGTTGGTGAGGATGTGGAGAAAGGGGAACCCTCCTACACTGCTGGTGGGAATGCAAATTAGTTCAACCATTGTGGAAAGTAGTATGGAGGTTCCTCAAAATGCTCAAAATAGAAATATCATTTGACCAGGAGTTTCACTCCTAGGTATTTACCCTAAGAATGCAGCAGCCCAGTTTCAAAAAGACATATGCACCCCTATGTTTATCACAGCACTATTTACAATAGCCAAGAAATGGAAGCAACCTAAGTGTCCATCAGTAGATGAATGGATAAAGAAGAGGTGGTACATATACACAATGGAATATTATTCAGCCATAAGAAGAAAACAAATCCTACCATTTGCAACAACATAGATGGAGCTAGAGGGTATTATGCTCAGTGCAATAAGCCAGGCAGAGAAAGACAAGTATCAGATGATTTCACTCATCTGTGGAGCATAAGAACAAAGGAAAAACTGAAGGAACAAAACAGCAGCAGACTCACAGAACCCAAGAATGGACTAACAGTTACCAGAGGAAAAGGGACTGGGGAGAATGGGTGGGAAGGGAGGGATAAGGGGGGAAAAGGGGCATTACAATTAGCACACATAATGTAGTAGGGGGTGGACATGGGAAATGCAGTATTTACAGAGAAGATAAGAAGTGACTCTATAGCATCTTACTTCACTGATGGACAGTGACTGTATTTGGGTATGTGGGGGGACTTTATTATAGGGGGTTTAGTAACCATAATGTTCAAGTGATTGTACATTAATGGTACCAAAATAAAAATGAATAAAAAAATAAAAATAAACAAGAGTTTAATTAAATTTGCATTTAATGTCTGAATGAATATGACAAGAATTGATAGTTTTATTATACTGATTCTTCCTATTTAGTATGGTATAGATCTGGGGTTTTTTTTGGTCTTTTTAAATGCCCTTTAATTAAACTTTGTATTTTTATTCTGAAAGACCATTTATAATCTTCTTAGGTATATTACAAGATTACCACCTGATTTCTTTTGCCATTTCTTTTTGCTGCTATATATAGGGATGCAATTTTTATATACTTGTATTTATATATATCATCTTAATTCATCAGCCTTTCCAAACTCTTTCACTATATATTTTGCTGTAGAGTCTCTTCGATTTTTCTTCATACTCATCTATCTTCTGAGAATAATGAAGAGATTTTACCTTTCTTCCAATCATTATATATTGTATTACATTTTCTTGTTCTATAGTAGTGTTATGCCTCTCACTACCATGTGATAATAGGCTCATCTCAACCTTAAAGAGTGACATTTTCTGTAGGATTTTAGTAGATATATTTACCAGGTTCAGTAAATGTCCCCTAATTTCAAGCTGTCATAGAATAGCTAATATGAACTTTAAAAATAGTTTAACCTGTTAGTGTGTTAAGGTATTTGACTTGATTTTAAATCTCACATGCACAGAATTAATTATACTCCTCAGTTCCTACTTAATAGATGTTCTTATCATCATAGCATGCAAGCACCTCTAATATTTCATGTCAATTTTTTTCTTTCATGCTCCATCACCTTCGCACACTCCTACCGAGACACCCACTTTATTCTGAAAAACTTATGGTACTCCAGTGCATTTTGTGTATACATACATATGTGTATATGTGTGTATGGTATTATATGTTTCATGTGTTTAATTGACATAAATCATTATTCTGTTCAGTTTCTTATTTCACTAATAATATTTGAAGATATAGCTACATTGGTCTTTGAAAATACAGTTCATTACTTCTGATTGCTAAATACTAATTTGTCTCTGACATACATCATAGTTAATTTTATGTGTCAGCTTGGTTAGACAATAGTGATCAGTTGTTTGGCCAAACATTAGTTTATCTTTCTCTATAAAGGTATTCCTTCCATGTGATTAACACTTAAAAGCAGTTGGCTGTAAAGCAGATTACTCTCCAAAATGTGGATGTGGTTGGGCCTCACCCCATCAGTTGAACAGCAAAGACAGGTTTCCCAAATAAGAAAGAATTGTGCCTTCAGACTGCCACATAGAAATTTTGCCTAAGTTTCCAGGCTTCAGGCTCAAGACTGCAACATCAATATACCTGAATTTCCAGCCTGCTGGCTTGCCCTGTGGATTTTAGGCTTGCTACCCCCCCAATCATGTGAGCCAGTTCCTTAACATCAATTTCTCTCTCTGCCTGTTTTCTAAAACCGTGGTTCCAGGTCTCACTTCCCCCAGCAATGCATAAAGATGCCTGTTTCTCCATGGCCACAATTACATATATTATTGAATTCCAATTATTTTTTTTACTCTTTTATGTTGGAAGCCTTGGAATTCTCTTTCAATATATTAAGAATATAGTCTAATTGATTTTTAATTTTCCTTCTTCATAATCTGGTTGTTAATATATTTTGAGAGATTAATTCATTTCATATAATTTTATGCATTTAATCGTGTATCTCAGAGTACCCATTCAACACTATAAAAATCTGTATTAATTTTGTCATTATATCTGCTTTACATTCAGAATTTATTTTCATGTCTCTTTTTATTAATTGTACTTGTCAGAGGCTTGTTTATCTTGTTCTTTTAGAAACCAACATTTAATTTTTTTCACATTTTCCCCTTATATTTTCCATTATTATTCATTTATCTTTCATTTATGCTGCTCTTATTTGGGTTTACTCATTTATATTTCTCACTCCTTGAATTGCATTCTTAGTCCCTTTGTTTCTGAAAGTATTTGTTTTCTGGTAAGAGTAGTTCGAGCTGTAGATTTTCCTTTAAATGTTGTTATGCTAGTGATCCACATGTTTTAACTTGTAGTGTTTTCATTATGATTCTGTATTCAGATTTTTAGTATTTGCTAACTGTGTTTAAAGTTTTAAAAAATTTCAACCACTATGGACATTTAATAAAATTTATTTAAAGTTTAGATATATGTGATATTGAAACTCTCTGTCATTTTTAGTGAACATTTTCCTGGAGTAAACCATATGTACAAAATTTGCATAAATCTTAAAGCAAAACAATAACAGAATTATGTTTATTAAACATGTAGCAGTAAAATGTATGAGAGCAATAACGTAAAGATCAGTAGAGCAGAAAGGAAAGTATGTTTCTGTAAGATTCTTACACTGTTTGAGGAGCTGTGTAGTCGTCTAAATGCTGATAAGTTAAAGGTTTTAAAGTGAAGATGTGTAAATCTTAAACTACCACTCAAGTAATAACCCTAATAAGTTATAAGTTGATATTATATATAATTAATTAAGAAAAAAAGAACAGATATTAAGAACATAAAAAATATTAAATTAATCCCGAAAAAGCCAGAAAAAGGAAAAGTGGAATAAACAACGAGAAATAGAAAAAAATAACAAGATGGTAGTTTAAAACACAACCTATCAATAATCCCACTAAGTGTAAATCATCTAAACACTTCATGAAAAAGCAAAGACTGTTAGATTAGATAATATATCAAGACCCTTACTATATGCTGCCTGCAAGAAACAAACTTTAAATACAAAGAAGCAAATACGTTAAAAGAAAAGGATGGGAAAAGATACACCATGCTAATACTTAAAAAAAACAAACAAACAGGATTGCCTATGTTAATATCAGGCAAGGTAGATTTCAGAGTGAATGTTACCATAGATAAAGAGGGCCATTCCATAATGATAAAAGGGCATACCAACCCTAAACTTTTAGGCACCAAATAACAGAGTTTCAAAATATAAGAACCCAAACTGATAGACCTGCAAAGAGCAACAGACAAAACTTCCCCAAATAATAAGTGCATAGCTGAGTAAATTTTCACAATTTTCAGATCAAGAAGTATGACATCACTGGCATTCCAGAAGTTCCTCTTTGTGCCTTTTCTCAGTAACTCCTCTTTCCAAAGTAAACACTTTTCTGACTTGTAATTCCATTGATAAATTGTGTCTTCTTTTAAAATGATTAAAAATCAATTCATATGATCTTATGCTTGTGAGATTGCACATGTGCATTTGCACTTTGTTCCCTTTCATTGCCGTGCACTAGTTCTTTGAATTATTATACCAAAATGCATTTACATATTCTTCTTTTGATATACACTGGAATTTTTTTGGAGAGACGGGCTATTAGGAGTTTGCTGTCATGAGCATTCTCAGACTTGATATTTGAGGAAGGTATGTATTAATTTGTCTCGAGTATAATAGCAAAGAGTAGAGAATAGCTATATCATTGGGTAGATGGATATGTATCCTTAGTAAATATGACAAAAAGTTTATCAAGGTGGTTGTGTCAATTAATATTTCCACTAGCTTCTGTCCCCACCAATTTTCAGCACCAGAGCCATGAGTGGGGTGAAAATTTAGGTGTTAAAATTTCTCTTGGGAGAAAATTTAAGAAAGTGCCCACTTTCCTTGAGTTCTGTTCTGTGGTCTCTTGTATGAACTTGAGAGGGATTCTCATTAAGATTTATATAGCTAGATCACAAAATTTAAAGAGGGACTTACTTTCAGAGATGTGTAGGACTCTAAACTTGATCAAGTTTAAAGGAAACACCTTCTTAAACATTGCACCTTTGGTGACCCACTTAGCTCATCGTGCTCTCAATCGTGCTTGACTGTAGGACTGTTTCTTTTTTATTTCTTTAGTGGATATGTAGTGCTTGCTATTGCAGTGTGGCTTTTATTTACATTTCCCAGATAACTAATGATGTTGAGTACATTTCCCTATGTTCACTGACCATTTTGATTTCCTCATTTGTTGTCTGTTCAAGCCTTTTGTCCAATTGTAATTGAATTAGTGATATTTCCTGATATTAATTATGTGAAGTTCCTTTTTTAGTATTCTGCCTGGATCCTTTGTTTGATTTTTCTAAAGCAACCACCTTCCACTCTGATTTTCTTTTTCACTCTTGAATAGTTTCTTCTAATAAAGTACAATTTCTTAATTTTAATTGAGTTTAATTTATTAATACTTTTCCTTTTTGGTTACTGCTTTTCTGTCCTACCTCAAGGCCACTAATTGATTCTATTATGATTTCTTTTAAAAGCTTTATTGTTTTGCCTTTCACATTGAATCAAAAATACACTTAGGATTGATGTTAGTGCTTGATGTCAGATAAAGGTCAACATTTTTTATTTGCGGATGTCAGTTAACTCAGCATCATTTGCTAAAATTATCATCCTCTCCGTATTATATTATACTGTCATTTTGTCTCATATCAGATGAATCTATGACTATGATCTCTCTATCTGTTCCATCAGTCTAATTCCAAAAACTCTATATTCATTTCCATAGTATTATAAGTCCTGCTTTCTGGTTTTGCAATTTCTCCAGCTCTGTTCTTCTTCAAGACTGTTTTGCATATTCTTGTCCCTTTTAATTTCTATATGAATTTTAGAATCAATATGTAAACTTTCCCACCACCAAAAAAAAACCCCTTTTATTCCATGATTGAAAATGTATTGGTTAATTTGGGGAGATCTGGTATCTGTACAATGTCAATTATTCCAACCCATAAATATATGATTCCATTTATTTAGTGTTCTTTCAGTGTTTTCAATAATGCTTTGTGGTTTCAGAGTAGGAGTCTTGAGCTCTTTTCATTAGAATTATTACTAGGTATTTGATGTTTTGATTCTATCATAAAAGGTATCATTATAACATTCCATTTCTTTTTTATTTGTTACTGGTATTATAGGAATACAAGTAATGTTTTATAATGGGTTTCTCTTCCCACATAAACACATGGTCAGATAACCATTTTAAATTTCTGCAACTTACCTGTAAATGGTTGAGTCTCAGAATAACATAAACTATCAAATATCTGGCAAAATCTACTGAATATAATTTGTGGAATATTTGATGTACATTTTTAAAGAATACTAAATATTAAGTGTCAACAATATAAATTAAGGCCAGTTCTACAAGACAAGGCTGTCAGTTTTCAGGACTAGAAATTATGCAGGTGTGAGTAACTGTCCTTCATTCGATGATCATTCAAAGCAATTATTAAAATATGAAATTAAGTAGCTGTTCAAACCAAATATGCATAGTCAACAGGAGCCAGGCAGCTTTCTGCAAATTAGAATAAGCAAATGGAAACATATTAGGGACTTACCCCATAACTCTTTCCCATCACCCTTCCCATATTAAGCATTTAATTTCCTAAGAAACAGCAATGGAAAATCTTTGGGCTTGTAGCTTATTAATTCAGTATTTCCTGGCTATAATGAACACTGGCAGAGAGTATTGCTTACCATCTTAAGTCCCTGAAAGAATTTAAAGCCCAGATGAGAAGATGTCACTGTTTTGACACATAAACAGAGGACATGCCAAAGATTGAATTAATGCTGAACTCCCCTCCCCAGTTTTTTTTAGCTTTTTTTAATTAGCATCCTCCAAGTTACATCAACATTAGTTAAGGATAGCAAATCTATTAATAAATTAATAGAGGGCTTATGGTCTCATTTATTCATTTATGGAAAGACAAAGCTAAGCAAAAGCTTTAAACTATAGAAACTAACATTGTAATAAATTCTACTATGACGAAAAAGAAAATCCTAAATGTTCTACATCCTTAAAATTCAGTGAAGGGAATGAAGTTTAAATTTTTTTATTTTGATTTCAGTGTTTTAATTTTCTGGTGATCAGGCAAGAACAGTCTGCTAAGCACATCACAGCTACATACAAAATTTCAAAAAGATTTTCCAGAGACCTCTTCCAGCCAAATAGCGGTCCTTTACAATAATGAAACTTGGTGTCATCACTAGGGACCCAGACGGACCCTAAGAAGCTCCCTTGGCAAGAAATTCGAACTCAGTTGGGAGACGTGAGTTATAATTTCAACTTTACCTCAAAATATCTATTTGACTTTAGGCAATTAAGTCAATCTTTCAGAAATTCTGATTCTGAAACTGTAAAATGAGAATTATAATACCTGTCTACTGTTGAGTAGATCAAACCAGATAATGCACATCAAAGCACTTTAATGTGAAACTGCTATGCATTTGGGAAGAATTACTATTTTTTGACTCTGAGCTGCCCTTCAGCTGAATCCATTTGTAAAAACCTTGATAAGATCCAATAGTAACTTTTAAAAAATATAAACTCCCTGGACTGCTGACTAGTAAGAATGAATCAAGCTAGATAATATAAGTGAAAACTAGAAATATGTATATACATACACACTTACATGTATATACATATATATATACACACAACACACACACCAGTCATTCTGCCATTCAAGTCAAACAATTCTAATAAACTGTAGCAGTGTCTCAGTGTTTTCCCCCCGCATTATGAATAGAAATAGACTTTCAAACTGTTTTTTTCACATCTTGATATATTGGAAACTCCTTCCATGCTATCAAATATTTTATTCATAACATCACTGTATACCTGTCCATTCATTACTATTGTTTATTTACTTGCACACTGCAAACGGTGGTGTGACACACTTTCTGACACCTATATAAAGACCTCATGACACCATGCCTTCCTATCTGCCAGGACAGAGCTAGTTTACAGGTGTCTCAGTGTAATTATTTCTAGCATGCTCTTTCACTCACAAAAGTGTTCCAGCTTGATCAATAAATTATATTGTCATCCTATCATAATGCTCCATGATTACCACTCTTAGAACAACTCCTGAAAGTGGAATTGCCACGTGAAAGATAAATAATACCCATTTTCTAAGTCATGGGAAACGTATATTTATCCCTGAAAATGAAGGCATTAACAATATTCTGATTGCATACGTAGGTTATGCATATTCCTGGAAAATTTTAAATGTATCTCTGCCCTGTTGCCTTTCAGTCTTCTCGTGAATTCCCTATGGCCTCAACACCGCTAAACTCCCCAGCAAAGGGAAATCCAGTCTAAGGACATCTTAGGATATATTTTCCCATTAAGTCAAGAATGATGTTAAGTCAGTTCCTTCTCTTAGCCCAATATATTTCCAAAGTGGCACGCTGTGTTCTCTGCACATGCTGATCCTTCATTCTACAACAAGTTTGCTCTCACTCTTTATTTTGAGAAGCCCTTTCTGACACATTTTTCTCTTCCCTCTTGCCATGTCAATCTTGAAGGTTGAGGGTTCCAGAAGCATAGCTTGACGATAGAAGGCTGTCCAGTCCATATCAGACTTGTATGAAATGAGAAACAATCTTTTATTCTGTTAAGCCACTGAGATTGCAGGATTGATGTGCTGCAACTGCAAACAGTAATTATCCTGACTACAGTGAATATTGGTTCCACAAAGGGTGTATGGACGTTACAAAAACCTAGTGCATGTGGCATTGGTTAAGGGGTTGCACAGTAAACTATGAAGAACCTGGTGCTGAAGGCTGAAAAGATGGTCCATGTTTAATAATAAAAACAGTGTGAAAAAGAGATGTGCCTGCAGTGCTAGGAAAAAAAAAAGTTAAAAAAAAACTTTTTAATTGATCTGAAAATCCACAATTGCAATGGGATATTTTAATATACCTTATCAGGAAATGCAAAAATTAACATTTGTTAGTATACAGTATCTGGAACAGCTAATAAAACATATCTAGCAACATCTACAATGTTACTAGTGAGATATTAGCTACTACTTTGGATTTAGGAAGGTATTATAAGAAAGAGATAGGCTCAAGAAAGAATTATCCTGTTTAGTAGAAAAAAATTAGTTGGAAGGAAATAGAAAGAATCCTAAAACATGGGGCTTTGCATGGTTGGAAAAAGCTAACTGTTTCTGGAGCCCAAACAGTAAGAGAAGGAATTGGAAAAGACTTTGAATGACAGAATAACCTCTCAGTAAGATAAAGTGATTCAAGGAAAAGATCAGATTGAGTCTGACAGCCTTAAGGAAGTTTTAATTAAGTTGAGAGAGAGGTGTAAGGGCAAACATGAAAAGTAATATAATAGCTCTAAAACCTGTCTCTTACAATATCAGGCATGGTTATGGATACATACACCTGAGAGAAAGTAAATGAATAAGAATCCTACCTTTTGAAGGAATGAATAATCTAAGCCACAAAATGTCTGGACTACAAAAACGTCTCTGATGGTCTGTCGGGAGTGACGCCCAGGCAAGCTCCTGTGAGTGTGTGTGGCTACACCACCATCAGATTCCTGCAGTGCCTGGGGGACGCTGTGAGCATTTTGCAGTAGAACACCTCCAATGAGACACCTCTTTGAGACTAGGTTTCCTAGAGGACAGTTTTCCAGCAAATTCCAGAGGGTAGATTCCCAGCAGGGTCTCCCAGCATGGCACCACCACGACTTCTGTGTCATCACCAAGCTCCACAATGGTATCCCCAACAAGGATGGATCTCAGCCCCTGACTTGGGGGCTGGGAAAAGACACTACATAAAGTTCTTTCCTGCATGTGCTATCTCCACCCCACAGTTGTGACCGCCCTGATAACTCCTGTCCTATATTCTTTAGGGTTCTCTTGACTTCTAACTAGGCAATCCCTTACTACCCCAATCCCCTATTACAGTTAGTAGTTTTTTATATTGAAGTTCCTCTATTCAAATTACTATGTCATTTCTTCCTTCTGATTGAATCAGACAATACAATGCATTGACTGGGTTGAACTCGAGATTGCCTCCCTTGCTGGGGTAAATATATTCCACACCTGGGGGGAGGGGGCACCAGGATATTTAGTGACCAAATGGACATAAGGTGACAAAGAGAGTTTGTGCTCTCCAAGTTTACCTTGGGATTCTGTATGTTTCCTCGTCTTCCTTAAAGGTAGGTTAAATGTTATCTAGCACCTTGTTTTTTAACCACATCCCATAGCATTTGTGACACCAGTGAGTGGGGCTTATCTATGGACTTTCTCTTTTACTGTAAGATTCCTAAAGGAAGGGACCAAAGCCTCATGGTCAGCACTATAGCCCAGGTGCCCAGAATAAGTATATTGTTTTTAAGTATAAAAAATACTGGATAAATATTTGTTGATGAAATGTCTTCACCATTCAAATAGTTTAGGTTTCTTGGATATTTACTGTGCATCAGGCCCCATTCTAATGCTTTGATAAATCATCTCAGCTCAAACAGCAATCCTACAAGGTCTCTATTATTATCATCCCCAAATCACCGACCAATACATTAAGGAGCTGAAAGGCTAAGTACGTTTAAAAGAAAATGCATTTCAAAACAAGAAAGGCCCAGGCCAGAGTCCTCCACAAAGAAACACTGCACTCTGCTTTCTCCCCATGGCCATCAGGATTCAGCCCGAATGACCAGTGTGCTAGGCTGGCTGTTTTCCTTATTGTGGGCTTTGGTTTGTTTCCCATTCAAGTGACCTGTGAAAGCTCAGGGAACGTGGCATTCATGGGGAAGAGAAATAGTCACCCAAAGCATTGAGGCAGCGCATCTGCCGGGAGACAGCCTATCAGGCTCAAGGAGACAGAGAAGTTCATAGACAGGAAATGCAGGGATGCAAACAGAAGAATGTGTCAAGTGTCACATCTGTTAAGAAGCCAGAGCAGGGTGGAAGGTGAGAGGCTTGAGGGATGGTCCCGGGAACGTGGGTCACACCCATCGCTCTTTATAGTCAGACACTTCCAGCTTCCCTTTTTTGCATGAAAACAACTCAGGCCCCTCAGGCCCCAAGTCCCAAGGGAAAACAAAATTTTCATTTTGGCTTGGTGTATTTTACTGCAGTAACCCAGAAAAACGAAACCCAGGCAGTGGAAGAGAAGCCCAGTCTCCCCCGTGGGTCTGTTCATCTCTGCCAGAGTCAGGGTCTGCTTTTAGATGCCCTGACCTAGGTGGTCAGAGTATCCCCACAAGGCTTTTTGGTACTTCAGTTCTGATCTCCCACCATCCTGAGAACTCCAGTTGAGGCTTCACTGCCTCACATCTTGCTGTGCCCAGTCCCTACATTGTGACATTTCCTTCAGTTAGTCTCGGTTTTGTTAGGTGCCTCAGACTAGGTTTGCAATTGCTGAGTTTCTGTCCAGAGAGATGGAATAGCCTCAGCCCTTTCCACCATATCAGTTAGGAACATGTTTAGTTATCCATAATAGAAAAATCTGATTACAGAAGCTTTGTTTTTAAAAACAAAGCTCTGTTTTACTCCCACAACAACAGAGGTAGACAATCACTACTGTCATTTTAGTGACTTAACCATATTAAGGCCAGTGTCTCTGCCATTTTTGTGTCCTTCCACCTCTGGTCACAAGAAGGCTGCTGCAGCTCCAGCCATCATGTCTGTGTACAAGATGGGAAAATTGCAGCAGGAGGAAAAAGTGTTGGCAACCACATCTATTTTCATTAGTCAGGAAAGCAAGTATTTTAATATCTTACCTCTTCCCACCCCTTACCAGTGGACTTCCACCTAGATATTATTGGCCAGATCCAGGTTGCACATTTTCCCACTGGTGCTGGAAAGTTGGGAATGAGGTTTATCAGGACTGTCTCTGAATAACCATGCCTTGAATTGAGCATGTTGCTGTACCCCCAAAAGTTGGGTTTCTCAGAGCAAAGAATACTGAGAGACTAAATACTGGATGGGCAACTGAGTGTATTGGTTAATTTAATATATGGGACCCTACTCTGTTTCCCTAAGTTCTACTGTCTCACATCTTGCAATTTGTCCTTGAGGTCCCTGCATGCTTTGGCTTTGTGTCCAGGGGCCAGGCTGTAGAAGGAATGAGCCCCCATGGAGCCTTGCAACAGGTAATAGACAATATGTGATCCTTTACAGGTTCAAAGAAAAATGTTAGCAGTCTTACTGACATTCCTCCTATGCAGATGTGAAAGCCCTGGCACACAGCCTGGCACACAGGGTGGTGCTGAGTCTGGACTCCTTGGACATCTAAATCAGACGACTTGTCAGAATGCACCAGATAATGGCCAGTTTGCCACAAGACTGAGGATGTCTAGAACTTCCACAGCCCAATACAATACAGGGCACATGGCAAGTACTTCGCTTTTCATTTTTTTAAACAACTGGCTCTGTCTACAGTTTGGAAATTGCTATGTTGTCTTTTCTGAAGCATTTGTTACAGAGCTGGGCAACAGCGAGCATGGCTGAGGTGCTCTGGATTAATCAGCAGAATGGAACTAGAGGTGGAGCACCTGCTCCAAGCCTCCTGTCAGACCCTCCCGTCTGTTACCCCCAACACCTGCTGCTCTCACTGCCGGCCACCTCCGAGCTGGCGGCCAGGCGTCCACGTGCTCAAAGGCCAGAACTTGATGCTGCTTTATCCAAGGGTCTTTCTGAGCTTCCCATCACTCAGTCAGAATTCTTTTGTTTATATTTGTAAACTAAGTGAACGTGACAAGGAAGTCACCGGGGAGAATAAATCTGGAATGTTGAAATGCCTTTTTCACAGTGACATTTCTAATCATAACTGCCCTTTAAAACCCACATAAAACCATCGCCTTGAGTTCCTTGCTGTGCAGCCTCAGTGTGGCTGTGTCTGCAATCTCACGGCATGACAGGAACAAGAGTTCATTTTTAGTCAGACCTGACACCGGGTAAACACCAACATGGGCCATTTATGTTTCCATAAACTCTGTCCTTGCACAGTGTTCCTGGAGCATGGGAAACGGAGGACATGAGTCCTATTAGAGACCACTGTGCTGCCCTTCTGGGGTGGGGTGGCTGCAGGGATTTCTGAGAGGAAAGGAGTGAAAAGGAGTGAGGTGCTGCCTCTTAGTGTGGTCCTGGAGGAGCTCAGTCCTCTGTTAGCACCATTATGGTGGTGGCCGCCAGGAAACTTCTCCCATCAGTAGGCCAGCCTTCAAGCCAAGAATTCGCCCTGCCTTTGCTGGCTTCTCCTAGGCCACCCCTTTCTCTCAGACGATTTGCCACCTTACAGCATAGCCAATGGATTCCAGCGTACAATAATTTTAATGTTGCAAGTCCTGCCGTATCCTACCTGGAGGTAATGCACAGCCCTCAGGGCACCATCTTAGCCAAGTAATGTGTAAAACACTGAATGACTCTGTAATGATCTTGGGTGTCACACAAGACATGAGGAGGGGCCTCAAGGGACAAAAGGATGGGATGGTGGGGTCTGGAGAGTGGGAAGATTCAGAAGTGCGGGAGAAAACCAGCTGAGTTCATTTTCACGCCCATAATAAAAAGAAATCTTTTTCAGCCTGGGGAATTATAAAACAGGGCAACACCCATGTGACCCAGACCACAGTGTAAATTTATCTGATGCCTTTTACATTTTAACTTCAACCCTATGTTTTCCCAATTTATTGTAACACAGGCTTGGGAAATGTGGTGGAATGTATCCAAGAGAAGAACAGTCCAGAATATTGGAGTACATTTTATTCTCCTAGCCACAGCTTTCTCAGTACACTGTTTTAAATTTTTTCATTAATATATGGACGGTTTATTTGCTTGTCCACGAAAGCAGAAACCTTCCCATTTCGCACGCCTTGTATCCAGTACCCAGCATGTACCAACAGCTGATAATGACACTATTAAAGCTCATGCCTTTTGTGGACCATCTATGAGACAGGTGTGCCTTGAGCTACTGCATTAACTGGCTCCTGGGGCTGTGACCTTAACCTTTACGCTATGATCCCCAACTTGTAAATATAACATAGTAGGCACTCAACCAAATAGACTTTAACTAGGCATGGCTTGAAGAAGCAAATTCCAAGAGTTTTTTCAGGGGGCGTCTGCTTCTTGAGTTACTTCTTTTTTAACTACGCGTAGTTTAGAATAGAGGAACAAAGGAACTGAAGGGAGGAAGCTGCATGAAAAGCACAGAATACCCTGGCTGCTTCATTCTCCCTCTCCTTGGTCCATTTGAGAACTCACACATTCTGGCCTACTGGCTTAAATGGATGACCCGCAAAGATTTACTTATTCTTGGCCAAGAAGGAGCAGTTAGACCCTTTTCTTATTTTCAAGGCTTTCTAGACAGTTAAAGAGAGATTATGAAGAATAAACCATTTGATGCCTCTGTTTTGCCACTGGAAACATTTGGTTAATAGCACTCCCAGCCTGCAATCACACTGAGAAGGTTATCAGCACATGAGTCTCCTTGGAGAGGTGAATTCACTTCTTCCTCTCACTAGCTCACAGCAGCTTTTAGCCACATTTCATAATTCTGACCTTAGAACACAGATTTGAAAAGATAATGGATGAAAACACTGTTGGAAATGTAGGGCAGGAAAACAGTGCTGTCTGGTGACTGTCTCATTTTGTTTCTATAACTGAGATTCATCCTAGGCTCTATAGTGGAAGGACATTAGAAATGAGCTTGCCCAATTTACTCAGCTTTCAGATGGGGAAACTGAGAGATCGGGAAACTGAAATAAGGCCACTGGGCTTGCTTTTGGCAGTTAAAACTCCCATCAAGATCTTCTGACATCCAAACTGGAGTTCTTTCCACTGTAGCAGTTCTGAAGGCATTGTTATCTGAATTGCATAAAATGCTAGGGATTACAAGGAGACAAGGTTTAAAAAAAAAGGCTCAGCTGTGGATGCTGCTCTTTAAAGGAAGGAGATACACAGAAAGTGGATAGAGTGAAAGAAAACAGGAAGGCGGCTAGAACATTATGACCAAGGGAGGGAGGCCCTTAAGGTCATGGGTAGGGACCAGTTTGAAGGCTAGCTATGAACTTGTCTGTGGAAAGTCTCAAACACCAGAATTAAAGGTAATGCAGTATTGTTGATGGTTCTATTATCATTCAATCAATTGTATTCACAAATTATGCCTCAATATTTAGAAGATTGATTCAAACTTGGCCTTAAAAAAATAAATCACCATGGAGACCGTAACTAACAATTCTATTTCCACCAGGAAGGCTCTCATAGACAGTCAAGCCTAGAGCATTTTTTCCGAGCACTTAAATACTGGCTGAAAGAAAGAAAATCTTCCCATCAGAATGAAAATCAGTCTGGATTCATGTAACTAGGCTTAATGGAATGAAATTTCTCCAAAAGGTTAATTTCCGCCTTCAGCAAAGCCTTCATAATAGGCCATTATGTGGTAGACCGTGGCAGGAGAATGGGGCAGGTGGGGGGGGGTGCCACAGTTAATGCCATTGCAAAGCAATTTTGGAATAAAATACAACATTCAGGTCCAACTCAGAAAGAACAATCCTACCCTTGCCTCGTGGGGTTGACTACATGTGACCTAATTGATTGTTTCCCTCAAAAGATTGGCGATTTGATTTATTCTCAGCAATTCTCTTTCCTAACAATTTTCTGGCCTCTGCTCTCATACAAATCTAGCAAGAGGGAAGGGAAGGGTTCCACGTGCCATTTTCATATAAGCCCTATATACTATCAGATCATTTCCTTGTCCGCACAGCAGTGCATTTTAGAACCTGAAAGATCTGCACTCTGGGCATTAAGCAAATGACTTGAGTAATGGCCAAATAGCTCCTCTCCACTTTAAACGTGTTGACAGAGCCTTAAGATAATGGTCAGGTCTAATCTTCTATCACCATGTTTGGAAAATTCCTTGGTTGTTTATATGCATGTTAGGGAATTGTACATGATACATTAACAATAACTGATAGAAAAGGCTCTAAGGGAAGCATGTTGGAAGGACCTTTGGACCAGCTCTTGGGAAACATGGGTGTGAATCCTGTGTCCTGCGTCTGCTAGCTGAGGGACCTCAGACCCCATTTTATTATAGCCTTACTTCTGCGAGTAAAGTGTACAAGGGAGGTAAGACACATTTTAAATTCATGCCAGCTTTAGAATTCTATGATTCTACCATTACATTTATCTTGTCCTTTACAATGCCAAGTACAACCACAAACAGGCTTTTAATAGACATCACTAGACAGCCTGACACATGATTTTGTTTTGTTTTGTTTTGTTTTTTTCCACTGCTTGTATGTCTTCCCCCAAATCATTTCAGATTTTTAAAATACTCGACTAAAGATCCTGCAAATTATACATTTCATGTTGTTTATACATTTAGGCAACTATGGATGCCTTCAGGGTTATGATTATAAATGATGGTGTTGGCTTGTTTTAAGAAGCAAATAACTCCAGGAAAATGTGACTCAATAGAATTCAAGTGTTTCCACCCAAAGTCCTCCCCCACCCCCGACCACACACACATATAACTTTAAACTTTCCAAAATGTGTAAAATGAAAAAGTCATGCTAGCATTGAGAGAATACAACAAAACAACAACATGAAAAAAAGCCACGATTTATTCTGTTGCTGTATTTTTTCAATTAAAAACAACTTAATGCTTTTTTGTGTGTGGATGCTTATGAAAATAATTTATGGGCTATCCTGGCTGTTTCCTCTGTTTATGGTTTTAGTTCTTAGATCCACAAATCCTGAAATGGAAAGCTAAGACAGGTTCGATGTCATGGTAGGTAAATGTGTCTCTTTTCACTCATATGCCAAAAATCATACAGTAACCATTGTTTATTTTTTGAATAATCATTTATGTACAAAAAGAGAAAATATTTATTAGGCAAAGGGGTCAAACTGAAATGAGTGCCTCTAAGTAAGCATTTCAGAGGCTGCCCATGTTTTTTGGAAATTATAAAACAAACAAATCTCCTAAGACAGTGCCCCTAACACAAAGTACACCCTCCTCTCATAGTACCTGCTAGCCCTCCTCTGCTTCTCCCTTCTTAGGCTGCCTCCTTATACTTAGGAATTCTGTTAAATATGTTGCTACATGCATCATTTCACCTGTTCCTCCTTGCCCTAAGTGGAAGGGAGGGCAAGGTTTTTATTTTCACTCCAGAGGGTTTTTCAGAGATTTCCTCACTTGTCTAAAGTCACACTACCAACAATTAAGCTGGAAGGAGAACATCAGTGTTCTAGTTCCCATACTGGTGGTGTTTGCACTGCATTCTGGGGGATGCGAGCAGTGAGCCATTGACTGTATTATTCTTTGCCATTTATCTGTGCCCTTTTATTAGAATTTGCGGCCTAACAAATACAAGCATTACTGTATGGTTCCTTGGACAAGCAAGTATGATAGAGAAAAGGAGAGAGCATAGACTGTTCAGATTTGAGAGAGCCAAATTAAAAATCCTTTTGCCTACCTGCTCACTGAAGTATTAGCCAGCTGAAGGGTGTTCCTAAACTGGAGGCAAGACATGTAGATGGCCTCGAGAGAGGCAGCTCCTGGTTTACGCAGTCCAGAGCCCAGGCTCTGTTTATCTGTGAAGATGATATATAAGGTTTCAGTTGAACACCAGGGATGAATGCTAATGACCATAAAGACAGCTATTACTGGGAGTTCACCAGTTTTAAAGTAAGAAATTCTACCAGTTTCAAAGTTGAAACATCAGCTCTCTAGAAAGCTCCATCTCTCTGAAAAGCACAGGGCTGATTGGTAATGCCAAGCAATTCTGAGCTTTTAGAAACTCCTGGGTCTTCAGCTAATTATCTGAAAGGAACCTATGGATACTGCCCTTATATAACATGGTGACATTTTAGACTGGGAGCCTCTTCACTCCTGAGGGTTGATGCTACTTGGATGGTCCTCCCTGAGATGGGGCCACACAGGCAAAGGTGGTGAAATTCATGGATGGAGTCAGACCTCTGAGTTGGCATTTGGGGCATGCGATCAGTAGCCGGCATTATGACCCCTGGCTATTGCACAGTTTGTATTGTCCAAGGCCTAGGAAAACGTGGGATAAAAGTCATTCAGTCATGATTTTATATTCCTTTTGTCCAAAGCCACAAAGGGCAGACCTTGAAAGAACATCTCCACATATGGTCTTTCCACTCAAAAAATGCTAGGCTCTTTCCTTACCACAACTGTTTACATCAGATACTTTTCTTACTAAAAAATAAACATTGGTCAAGGGCTGATCTTGTGGCAAATAAAAATGAAATAAGGAAGAATGTAAATGAATAGTGCAAAGGGCAGGAGGAAATGGCAGGCATTGAAAAAAAACCCTAAATAACACATAAATTAACACAGGTTAAATGAATATGTTGACTTCTAATATGAAAATAAACTGGTAAAATACAAGTGAAACTTTATTAGCTAAGTTCATTCATCCAATAAAATACTTTAATAAGGGAAACTTTGTGATTAGAAGAGGTTGGGATGAAGAGACAGACAGGCACATTCCATGTTGTCCAAAAGCCTGTAATTCAAACATGCACACACACGGAAAATGCGTGGTGCTTGAACAAAAAGGAAGACTGAATGAAGAGCACACTCATTATTAAGACTGTTACCTCTTCCACATTTGTAGGGGCTGAGACACACCCCCTGTGCCATAGAAAGAAGAGAAGCAGCTGCGCAAGGCCACCCTAAGTTCAAAGAGCTGCTCCCCTCCCTATTGGCTGAATAATCTCAGGCAAGTGGCTTGATATCTTTGAGCCTCAAGGAAAACCAGGTTTACTGTCCGGATTGATATGGACTGAAACTGGGCTGGAAAAATCTGTCTACTCACAAGATATCTCTTGGACAAGATATCTCTGGTTCCTCCCTCCTTTTCCCGCATAAGCCGTGTGCTTTCTCTGTCTTTGCTTCTCTGGGTCCCTCTGTTCTACCTCTTTCCTCAGCATCACAGGGACTCAACACCTTTATGCCTTCAGTTTGCATATCATCCTACATGGCCTCAGTTTTGCCTTGTGACTTTTCAAAACCTCTGTTCCCTGAGATAACTGAATCACTGTCTCACTACTCTTAGTTAGAAAGGCCCGTATAGGAATCTGATTGACTTAGCTTATCATTTTGTTTTGTTTTGTTTTCGGATTTATTTTTATTTCCTGAGACATGACTTACATAGAATAAAGTATATACATTTTAAGCACCTGGCATGTGTTGATATACATATATATTTGCTGTTCTTGAAGTGGTACCTCACCTTTGGTGTAATGATGCCGATGAGAGGGTAGGAACATGTAATATGCAATATTGTAATCTAGGTATGTCTTTCCACCGGTTACTTTGGCAGGAATGATTGCCCTAGAGGTCTGTGACAGGCAGGTAGACACAGTGATTGAAATTTCTAGTTCACTAGTACATGGAAATAATTCTTTCAGTGGTCACTACTGATCATAACTATCAATTGTGGATTATTCTATTGATCTTTTGTCTATTATTGCCCTCTGCCTTAGTCTAAAATATTTTTTTCTATTATTTGTAAATTCAGCTACTTCAGGCATAAGGAACTGAGATTCTTAATTTAATCTCAAACAGTTTGTAATAATAGTATATTACCAGGTTTCTGAGAGAGCAAACCTTTGCTGAAGTCATGGCAGTTATTTCTGAAAGTCCAAGTCCTGCCCTGATGATCCATTGAAATTCTACCAGTTGCCCCATGGCATCCAATCCTTCGGACTACTGTTTTGGTGACTTGGCAGTTCTCTTACCTTTCTTCGTTCTATTGTTAGTACTGTGTTTGTATAATTATTTTGCCTGTGTCTCAACGTCAGTCTTCAACAAAGAAAAATCTGAGTGACTTGTACAGCCACCATCCAGTAGAGGGCGCTCTGATTGGTGCCGGGTTAAGTTTTCACACAAGTCACTTCATAAGTCTAAGGAATGTCTATAAACGAATAGATTCCTTTAGGGCCAGGAGTCAAATCCATTGTGTTCGGGGTTATGATGTCACTGGGCACAAATACAGTGATCTATACATATTGAGTCTCTAGAAACAAGTTGTGTTCATGGCCAGGGTACTCAGCTATTCAGAAAAGGTCATTACAACTGGCAAACATCTTGCTTGGCTTGAAAGGCTCAAAGTCTTCTGGGTTTCTGGGATCCAGGAATAATGATATTCACTTTGTTCAGAAAAGATTTATGTACTGAGGATAAACTAAGAGGAAATAAAGTCATGGATGTGGAAGTTGGCAAAGCAGGCCACGTTAGATACCATAGGAAAAGTGGGAGGACAGAGAAACACAAGTCTTCTAAAGAGAAGAAAGTGAAAGGGGACAAAGTAACAGGAGAGAAGCATGAGAAGCAAGTGAGGGTGGGGGGAAAGTAAAGGAAAAGGGAAATGAGAAGAAAAGAGGGGATAATAAGCAGATACTATGTTTTCCTTCCCTTGCAGTTAGAGTTCTGCGTTTTGCTGGTCCAGTGACAGCTGCTTCCCTCTCAAGAAGAAAAGCTCCCAGCAATGACAGGAAGCCTATCAGCACCTAACTGGTGGACAGCAACGCAACCTACACAGCAACAAGGCATGACTGGCATGAGCATGTGTATACTACAGAGCGGTTCTCCACATGCTGCAAGATAGAAGAGAGGCCCCTGATACTGGAGCAGAATAAAATATTTAGAAACGACGCCAGGAAATGTTTCCTCCCTATTAGTGTTGTAATACATTTTCTTGCAAGGACTTGATATGTCTACACCCTATGATTACAAACCATGTCTGTTAGGAGAGTGGTTCTCAAAAATGCATTCCCTGAACCAGCATCACCTGAGAAGTTATTAGAAATGCAAATTCTGGACCCCACTGTAGACCTACTGAGTCAGAATCTTCAGGAGTGGGGCCTAGTGCTCTGTTTTAACAAGCCATGGGGTGATTTTTACGTGGCTGAGGTGTGAGAGCCACAATGTAGGGAAATGTTGATTCTCATTGTGTACATGGGGCCAATCTGGCACCAAGAGGTGAAGTCAAATTATCCAGGTAACCCACAAATAACCTAGGTCTGGTTTCTTCCCCTCTGGTGTTCCCTCTCCACTTGTCGGGCTTCTTCCCACTTCTGAAAGCTAATAGGTTTCAGAGCTGCTACGCTTCTCTCTCGTGAATTGAGAACAAAGCTAGAACCCAAAACCAAACACACCAAGAGCAGGTCTGCGGAGCACTCTAATCCTATTTATTATACTTTTGGGGATCATGATTAATAGATGAACTGACACCGCTTTTCAAGAGAGGAGACAGTTCAAAGCTAATATCACAACTAACAGGGCTCTACTTTCAAGGGATATGCTGGCCATAAACCTATTCAGTAAGTTCTGAGTACCCTTGCAATAAAATTGAGCCTTGAAGCATCCTGATAAGATTACACACCTTCTACTTTAAATGGGAAGAGAAGTTCTCCATGTCCTTGTCGATGAAGACCACTCATTGCACCACTGGGAGAGCAGTGTCCTTTGTGCAGCTCTTATCAGCTAAACTGTGTGTGTGTGTACTCATCTGTGTATGCGTGCATGTATGAACAGACAGAATGTCTAAATATTAGATTTAATTCTAGGACTCCATCCCCCTGCTAGAATCATAAAAATCATATGCAAAGGAAGTGCAATCATTAAAATATAATTATGGAGAATATCCTTTGTAGGTGTGTACATTATGAGTAATATTGTTCTGGCACACCATCTGGATGGAAGGCTCCAGAAAGGTGTAGTGATCACAGAGCCTAGTGGGGGGATAGTAGAGAATTTTTGTTCATTGCACACAGTTTCAAATCTCGATTCTGCCACTTATTAGCTAAGTGACTTAGGGTAGGTTTTTGAACTTCCGTAAACCTCAATCATCTAGTGCGTACAATAAGGGAATTACTATTTCACTTGCAGTTTTACATTGAGCATTTGTGACATAATAGTATTGGTATACAAACTGAAATTGAAAGGTGCTAAATAATGAGTGATTTTATAAAACAACATGGCCTGGCTCTCAGGGAGTAAAGAGCGCAATTGCTGAGAAATTACAGATACGTGTGAAGCATCAAACCACAATAAAAGAGATAAATGACCAATTAGTAGGGAATGAATGGATATGGTTAATTGCATAATAAATGCTTTTAGAGGTCATAGATGGAGGAGCAGAGAGAGCAAGAGCTATAGAAGATATTCAGATGAGAGGTGGTTTAAACTGAGCCTCAAAGGAGGGGTGGAAAACTGAGAAAGGTGAGTGGATGATAACGTGCAGGACAGACTTAGGAGATGGTGGGTAGGCTGCCTTGGCTGAGAAGCTGGCTCTGGGGCCATGTGTGTTTGCAGGTAAGCCCAGAAAGGCAGGTTGGGGTGGGCTAAATTACAGAGACCTTTGAATGTCAAGTCAATGCATCATATGGACAACCAAAGGAGAATGTCTTTCCAGTTCCCCTTAATCTGTCCTATACCCATATAATTCAACAGATCTAGTCAGCCTTCTACTACTCATTATGTTTTCACTGTTACCGAGAGTGAGAGGGAGACAAGGGGAAAGAGGAAAGAGAGGGGTGTGTCACCCCATCACTGATGGTCAGCTCTGGCGAAGGACCGCTTGGGCCCTGGCCATCACCCCTCAGCCTTACGCCTCTGGCCCCTTTCTGCCATGGTGCACTGGGTGGGACCCTTTTGCATTTCCCGTCTTTTTGTCTTTCGTGTGCTTTGGTCGTCTCTCCCCCGTCAGATTGAAAATTTCTCCTCATTATCAAGGCCTTCTTTCATAGCTCTGATAATAAACTGACAATGCTTTTCGCCATTTCCTAAACCAGTCCCTGCATCTCTGCTGTTTATTCCGAACTTCACATTTTGCATTCGTAGTTCTTCTCATGGGTAATGACTCCCTAGCAAATCTTTACATGTTACCTCTTTTCCATTCTGGGCTGTTTTATTATGAATCCTTCTATATACTCTTCTTGAATAATGAATGAAAAATAGTTTTGGATTCCCTTTTTGATCACAGTGGATATTCTATATCACTTAGGGTATAATTTATTGCATTTATAACTACAATTACTAAATGTTGTCACTCTTCTGCCTTCTGTTTAGTTTCCCTTTTTGAAAAAAGGTATTGGTTTGCTTTCTCTCTATGGCTGTTGTTATATGAACTGTGTTCTCTCACTGCGATATTGCTGGTAAATTTACAATTTTAATACTACTACTTATTATAGTAAGGCATTTGAAAATAAAACACGATTATAAAAACCGTCTTTCCTATTTCTTAGCCCTTTACCTTGCTAATTTCTAATTCTAGATGACTTGGATCTTTAAAGATTTGTCTTTATCTTCTATCTGGGCCAAAATAGGGTCACCCAGTCAGTGGAAGATTGAAAATTATAAAATGATCTCAGTTTCTCCTGAGCAATTTCAAATAAGTCCACATGCAGGAAGCACCAGTTTATTGAGGAAGTTTTTCATATAGACCTGAGCACCTGCATAACAGTCTTCATGCCAGGTGGGAAGAAGACCCACAGGGACATGGGAGGCGTGTGTCTATTTCACGAAGAGCTCAGTGCACCTTGAACACCTCAGCAGTCATTGTTCCATCCACCACTCCAAAGGACACACAGGGAAGGGCCGCACTAAGAAAATACATACTCTACAGCTAGCTAAGACTTTGGCTAGAAGTGTGGAGTCCAAGAGAAGTGGTATGTCACATGTAAGCCTTGATTAAAGTCCAGGGCTTGGGCAATCCGAGCCAAGCATCCTATGGCCCCTTGAGCCTGTCTCCTACCTTGTCCCACTGAAAAACTCCAAGTCTTATGTTCAGACTCAGGCTTGGATACAACAAGCACAAATCTATGTCTAAGAAAGCACATTTTTAGATAGATCTGTGGAGTTGTGGTTAAGAAATCAGACACAAACCTGGAGCCTTACTGTTTGGGTTTCAAATCTCAGTTCAACCACAGATCAGCCATGTACACTGTATGTGCCTCAGTTTCCTCAAATGTAAAATGAGGACAATAATAAGACCTGCCTCATAAGGCTGTTGTGAAGATTCAGGGAGTGAATGTATGCAAAGATATGTAATGTATGAAAAGTTAACATATGTATACTGCTTAGACTATATTGGGATGTGGAGAATGTTATATAATATTGGCTGATATAATTTGTGGTAGGCAGAATTGTAAAAATACATCCCAATGAATCTTGCCCTTATAAAATTCCCTCCCCTTTTAATCATGGGTGGAAACCAAATATGAAGAGGTCTCACTGCCATGATTTTGCCATAAGACTTATTGTCATAAGACAAAAGGGAGATTATAAGGATGGGTCTCATTTAATCACACAAGCCTTTTACAAGCAGGGAGTTTCCTTCAGCCAGTAGCAGAAGGAACGAGAGAGTTAAGGCATAAAGCAAGTCCAACACACTGTTTCTGGCTTTGAGGCACCACATGCTGAGGAGGGCCGGCAGCTTCTAGGAGCTGAGACCAGCCCCAGCTGAGCCAATGGGGACCTCAGTCCTCAAACCACAGGACTTGAATTCAGCCAACCACTTGACGGAGCATAGACACAGATTCTTTTCCCGAACCTCCAGATGAGATCCTAGGCTGGCTAACACTTGAGTCTCAGCTTTGAACACGCTGAGCAGTGAACCCAGGGCAGTTCCCCTGAACTTCTGACCTACAGAAGGTGAGGTAATGAGGGGATGCTAGTCTGCACCGCCGAATGTGTGGTGATCCGTTTTGCAGCCATATGAAAGTCAGGCACAGTCACTGACATCACCCAGGGCGCAGCCCTTTACTCGGGAGGTCCATCGCAGAGCAGGCGGCGCTCTGCCTGCTTCTCCGCCTTTGTCCCACTCCGGTCCCACGGGGGCTTCCAACACTGAGGCTGCTTCCTGAGCTGGAGGCATCCCTCGTATGCCGTCTTTGCCATATCATCTGCCATAGGCATTGTGGCACCAGCCATGAAGCCCCATGAGAGAGACTGCCACGGTCATGCCTATTTATCATCTTCTTCCTCTCACAACAACGCTCCTCTGTTGCAATGGTTACCCAGTTAGTGTGCTTGAAGCCTCCATTTTGTTCTTTATCCATGCAGGAGTTTTTTCTTAGGAAGCAGAGTACGTGTGTGTGTGTATGTGAACAGGGGATGGGCAGCGATTCATGGATGATCCTGAATTTGGGTGTTAATCTCCTTCCACTTTCTGGGTACTGATTTTCCTTGCCTTTTTTTTTTTTTTTAATGTCATATGTCTGGTCCTGTCACCGTAAAGTCAATTTGGGTGAGATAAAAAAATAAAAAAAAAACAGAAACAACCAGCTAACCAACAAGAACAAAACATTCAGAAGTTTACTTGGATAAACTATCTTTGTGGAATATCATTGACTGATGGCAGATGACATGGAACTCCGTGTCCAGCACAAGTAGGAGGGCAAGCCCTGTTTCCCCTCTTCTTCCTTGCTGAGTGGGCTTGTAGGGGTGGCTTCCCCAGAGCACTGGTAAGTGGAAGTTAAATGAAGTTGAGAGGCAGGGGTAGTTTAGGATTTGAGATCAGGCACCCCGGCCTAATAAAGCAAATTAAGTAGCACTGCCTTTCTGGGCTTACCTAAAACGAGGTAATGGTTATATGATCTCATGGGTCTCTGTTTGTAAGATCACAATGAACCCTGAGCACTCTTATTCCAAGGGTGGTCTCGAAATAAACTCTAACAAAAAAAAGAAACACAGTCATAGAGAGCACCTTATACTGCCCAGAAAACTCAGGGGCATGATAAATAGAGACCTGAAAAATCATTTCCTGACCCACATGAGACACCTTAGGGGAAATCCTACTTGTTCTAACCCAAACCTGATTTTATTGGGATGGTGCCATATTCCCCTATGATCACTTAACCTGTTTGAAATTCATGTTATTTATCTTTAAAAATGTTGCTCTGAACATTTGCTTTGGGTATTTCCCATGCACATCACCATCCACCACCCCTGGGGAGATCCCTTCAAAAGGTCACACAGCATTTCTATCTAGAAATATGGAAGAGAGGCTGTGCAAAATTAAGATGAATAGGTATGTGGGGAAAGAATAGGTGTTGATGAGGTTTGAAAATAAGATGTTGAAAATTACATATTCATTTCTAATTGAATTTGAGTAAGGAATCATGAAAGCAAGAAAAAGAAGAAAGAGAAAAAGACAGAGAGAGAGGGAGAGGGAGAAAGAAAGAGAGAGAGGGGAAGGATGGCAGAAAGGGGAAGGAAGGCAGGAGGGCAGGAAGATGAAGCCACTGGGGATTGTTTCTTTTTGGGAGATTTACATGGTAGAAAAAATGAGATGGACACACACACTCAGTACAGAGCCCAAGGTGGCCTCTCTCCTAGCTTCTTACTTTGCAAACACTACTGAATATCTCTGCGACTGTGTTTCTTCATCTACAAAATGGGGATAGTTACTTACTGTACAGGGATTTATGAATAATAAACCCTCCACAAAAGAACTGGTACATGGCAGGTACTCATGATAACTTCGTTGTTATTAACATCATTTTCATATCCAAATAAATTGCCTGAAGCTTCCAAGCTACACTGTGATACCCTGGAAATTAACTTCCAGATTTCCTGCTTCCCCTGAATTCTCCTTGTCAACCTCTACCCACAGTCTTTTCATCTGAAACACACAAGTTCATCTTTCATTTCCTCAAAATCCCTAGGACATGGCTATTTGGGGTAGTAGACTCTTACTGAAGGTTTGAGGGCATGGGGATGGTGGGAAATTATTCTCCACAAAAAAGGAAGCAACTGTATAATAAACACGAGACATCACTTCTTTTATGAGTCAGGATTTCCCACAAGTCCTCTTTGCTCCTTGGGTTTAGGGGCCCTCTGCCCCTCTCTTCCTGCCAGTGTACACACTCTGATTTGATCCATTGCTATCTAATGCACAGCAGAGCAATTCTGTCCTGTATCCCAATAAGGCTCACATTTGCAAATCCACAAATTCATTAAACTGCTTTGCCAAACAAAGGGTCGATCTGCTTTGGAGCTCCTCCCTTCACCACTGTGAGAACCTGAAGCAGCCAGACAGGGAAAGCAGAGGAGATTTCTACAAGCTGACTTGCCCTTTTCTGGTCCTGCCACCCCACTGTCTCCTTGCACGATGCCTGAACGCACCTAACCCAGGGGCTGACCCAGGAAACGTGCTTGATAACTGTTAGCTGCCGCTGCCTGCCTAGCCCTCTTGCAAAATCACACCTCAGATTACCAGAGCAGAAAGTCATTTTGTTCACAATCCTGAGTGTGTGCAAAGAGGAAGCCAGCCCCAAATGCTGATAGGCAAGGTCAACAAGAGCAGCTGGCCTGGGCCCAGGGAGAGGTCCAGTGACAGGAGGGAGGTTGTGAAAGAACTCTTTCTGAGCAGCCAACAAAGAGTCAGGGCTGAGTGGGCGGGTCAACTGTGCAACAGAGGGGAAATGAGCCTAAGAGCACCCTCACAGCTCTGCCCCATCTTAGGCATCCTGCCCCGGGTGGCACCACCCAGCCAGAGCACTCTCCACGCCAGAACCACCTAACAGGCCAATACTGCAGATGACATTGAAGTGGATTCTTCACCACCCCACCCCCCAGATTTGCTGACTCAATTCACCCCTCTCAACCCACGCACACCCCACTGACTTTTAGGTCTTCCTGTTTATGCTGTCACTTCGTTTCATTATTTATTTTTAGCCCTGATTTCGGAAGCTTTTACTCTGCTGGGCACTGGCAGCGTGTCAACCACATCAGTCTCAGCTCTGAAAAGATCATTGTACAGGCCTGGCCCCGGGCCTTCCAGGGACAGACCACTAGTGTGAGCTACCTCACGCTGCCTCTTCACCCGCCTGGCCAGCCTGGGGCCTGGAGGAATTCACAGGCCGGCCCGCACCGTGTCAACAAATATTAGAAATAGAAGCGACCTCAGATATCCTCTGGTCCAGCTCTCCGGTGGAGAAACTGAGACCTGGAGAGATGAAGGACCATCCCCAAGGGCACATATTGACGTGCTGGAGCTGGGCCTCAAACCGTGGACTCTTAATTTCTGGTCAAATGCTCTTTCCCATGTGCTAGGGAGTAACTCACAGTACAAAACCATCAGTTCCTAAATTTCAAGGCAGCTGGCTACCAGAGTGCCGGCTCCATTTTTATTATTTACATATTTATTCTGCACTCTGAATGCACTTGCATCCATGAGAAAACCCAAAGGCTAGGATTAGGACATCAGTGGGATTGTGCCCAGAGACCTTCTATTTGTCATTGTTTTTCCTTAAGAAATGCAAAAGCATTTTTCCCGGGAAGCAGGAGCCGCAGCCTGGTGTGGCCTGCCTCCTTGGACAGGCTGCTGTAGCAGCAGTGAGGAAGGGACATGCTTCAGTTCCCAGGACAATGCTCTCTTTGACTGGGAATATACCGCGGCAGAATTACAAGTGTGCAGGAATAAACAAGGCTGGAGTCAATCTAAAGTTGTTTTACACTCTGTTTTATTAAAGTCAATGCATTTCCGTTCCTATGTGCAGAGCCTAGGTTTGCTTAATTGTAGACAGTCAGGGTGAATGTTAATGGGGGCAGAGGACAGTCGTGATTGGAAACCAAGGCCCTTTTCTGACCTCTACAGGCCATTTGGGGGAAAAAAGGAAGCTGTTTCTGGAAAATCACAGAGCAGGAGACATCACAGACCAGGGGCTGAGGGAGGTTTTTCCCTGGACACTTCCTTGCTGCTCTGACTGTGCTGGACACAGGCATGTCCTACTTTCCTGCAGCTCTTCTGTGATTAATAAATAACTGAAGCAACAGGTAGGAGGTCATTCTCTGGAGATGTTGGCATGCAATTAAGATGTCAATCATTCAACAGATATTTAAGGGCCCAACACATGTTGGGCACAGTGCTAGGCCCTCAGGATAGAGCAGTAAACAGCACATCTGTGTTCTCTGAGAACCCACAGGCAATATAATGCAACAGAAGCCATCAGAGGGTATCTACAAGGTGATCTGGTAACTTGGGTCACTGAGGACTGCTGGAGGAGGATACATTTAGGCACATAGCTGGAAACAAAGAGGACAAGAGAGTAAGGCACTTTCTGAAAATGGGAAGTGATTTTTTTATGACTTCAGCTGGGGTTTATGGGAAGAGAGGCTACCAGAAAGCTAGCCAGTGGCTGGGTCAGGAAGGGCTCTAATGCCTTGTCCTTGGGACCATGGGAGGCTGCTGAAAGGTCGTAAGCAGCAGCAAGAGAAACACATTTTCATGCCAAGCATCATCTGGCTGTGCAGGGAAGAAAGGCCTGGAGAGGAGGCAAAATCGAAGGTGATGAGAGTAGTGGGGAAATCATTGCTAAAATCCAGGTGAGAAATGAACGAAGAAGAGCGAGCAGCAGGCACTCACACCAAAGCTGAGAAGGCTTGACGAGACGAGTGACTGCATCCATTCAGTGAGATGTGACCGCCTGCCTTGCTGGGCCATGCATGGGGCATACAAAGAAACCAGGGAACAAGACAGATTCCCACGGACATGATCCAGTTTAGGAACCTGGAAGCAGAGACGGTGGAGGAGATCATGAAGGTCTGGCTTCGGGGCGGAGTGGTGCATCCTGCAGTGATGCCCGGCATGAGTTATTTATATTTGAGTCAAGAGTTGGAGACGCTACCACCAGGTCCCTTCCTAGAGACAGCATTGCTTGGTTGGCATCTGAAAGGCTATTTTATGGGTCTTGGAAGAAACACTTTTCTTCAGAATGCAGTCCCAGATGTCAGAATGTGTGAAAATCATGAACCTCTGACTTTGGAGCTGTATAATCTTAGTAAGTCCTTACCTTCCTCATGTCTCAGCATCCTCAGCTATAACATGAGGGTAACAAGACAGCTTGCCTCATAGGGTTAGGCTGTGAAGCATAAACATGACGATCTATGCAGTGGTCTGAGACTGTTGTACGTGGCAGGTTTTCGTACCTGGCACATGTTCACCGTAACTGTCACAGTTCAGTTTAGGTTCACCTCCTCTGAGGAAATGGAAGGATACGGTGGCACGTCAGGCGTCCCTGGAGCAGATTCCAGCCCCATCACGCACTGAAGTGTCCCTTTTGGTACAGCTGAGCCTCACTTTGGAAATGGCAATAATAATGTACATCTATTGCACCAAATGGTAGTAAGAGCTGAAATGAGGGGCTATGAGTACAGTTGGGACACAGACCAGCTTTTCCTCCCCAAACACCTTCTAGAATAACTTCTTCCTCAGGTTGAAGTATGGGTGGAGCCTGGTTAATATGATTATATTCAAGAATGTCCATATCCTGGACAGCAGGACTGTTGGCCTCGGCTTCCTCACTCCTTCCAGCCAGCACAGAACCAACCTCAATGCCACTTCTCACCCTGATGCCCAAAGACCAGGCCACACTCAGACACCTCAACTGAATTGCACCAAAGAATTATACTTAATTATTATCATGATTTTATCGGGGGGGGGGTCATAGTGGTCATAATACTTGTCTGCTTTTAAGACATCATTTTAGCCCCAAAGGCCCTGTAAAAGACTATAAAAGATCACTGAGAGCTCCTCATGAGACTGACTAGTTGGAGCAGCTCGAGAAACACACGTTAGACCAGTTTATGTCATGTAGAGCCTCACCTCCTACCAAAATTCTTCCATCTCCATTTCTGCATGACAGTGTGGTGTAGCATCGTCATTTAGCTCTCCCCTGCCTTGATAATCATGTGTCTCATGCTGAACCTTCCTTCACTCACTTCGTGTTCTTACTTAAAGCCCTGGAGTATGTATCTGTGTGTGTGGTGACGGCAGAGGGGAGGTTAGGGAACTCAAGCCCAATTTCAGCCCCATTGTGTTGGAATGTGTGTGATAGATGATTTTAAGTTATATACCATCACATATTTTTTGCGATTAGGCACTGAAAATCTGCAATACAATCCATTTCTATCAAAAAATCTAAACAAAACCTTTTTTCAAAAATCCATTGGGCACACATGAATCCAAACAGAACGTGAACGAAAAAGGGCATCTCTGGGGAAGACATCAGCAGACTCCACACCTACCAAATTATTTTTGCCCTGGAAAAGCTTTCACAGTGAGTCCCCAGGCTGCTGTCTGTGTGTCTTTCTGAGACTGGAGCCTTTAGGGAGCTGGAGCAGGTTCTCCCAGCAGGACAAAGGGAATCCATCATTCTAATGCGAATGCAAATGATCAGATGCGTCGTGCAGGCCACTGTCCTGAGTCTCTAACACAGATGACTAATGTCAGGCATTCTAAGGAAGTTCCTTCTCTTGGCAAAGAGCGGAGGCTCCCATTGGAATATGAAATTGACTCTCCAGCTCAGTTGTCTAGGCTGGGAAATGGAAGCTGTGTGTGAGAATGTCTCCCCTTTAGGGTGTGACATGACCTTACTTGTGTCAGCAACCTTCAATGTGTGCTTGTAACTCAAGGATTAGGTTATTTTCAAATGTCCTTTGTGGCTCTGAATCCTTTTACTGGAGGCCAAAAGGAACTGGAATCAATGGATGCAATTCCAGGACCCTTATGCCTGAGGGTCCTGTACCCTCAGGATGGCAAGAAGCACCCAGGCAGCCAAGTTGGCGCATTGGGCATGGATCCGTGCGCCAGTTCTCACCAAAGTGAGCCTATGGTCCAGAGCACCTGATGAATACTGCAGCCACCAGAGATTCTTAGGGACTCTGCTCCTCTATTCTCACTGCTCTATCTAAACATTTGCACAACACAGGGAAGGACAAGGTCACCCTGCTCCTTGTTAAGCTTGCCCTACATGGGAAACAGTCTTCTATGGCAACCACCAGCTTGAGAGACCAGGCTGTACTTGAGCTAGATGCCCTTTTTGGGAAACCAATTACACTTCCTATAAAACAAGCTCTGGAGGAATTTAAGGAAATGTATGGGATTTCATTGAAACATTGGATGTCTACATTTGAGGCTGGGGGAAAGATAGATTTTTGACTGCCTTCAAGTATATTAGTGCTGGAAGAGATAGAAAGATATAGCAGGGACATGCATCGCAAGAGTTCTCCATTCACTGGCCTACAGGGTGGGCTGTAAAAACGCATAAATAAAATTATACATAACAAGCATGCCATAAAAGGGACATATGAACAGTACAATAGGGGCACAGAAGAAAGATTATATAGCTTTGCTTAGGTGACTAGGAAAGGTTTTACAGAAGAAACGTGATATTTGAACTGGATCTCAAAACCCCCAAATGATATAATGAGAGTTGCTTATCAGAGACAGAAGAACAATGTGAAAAGGTTTGAAAAAGCAAATAGAGCTTCTAGGGAGCTGTGTGGCTCAAGAAGTGGTGTGTGTGCATCTGTGTGCGTGTCCATGCACATGCACACAGTAGGCGAGGTAGATGAACCTACATCCCATGGCATAGTGAAGAGATTAGGGGATGGTGGAAACTTGGTCTGTAAAGGAGAGCAGGGCCAGGTGGCAAAGACATCTAGGCTCCCTCCTGTAGGATATATGAAGCCAAAAACTTTTTTAGCTTCAGGGAATTGTCAAGAAGAGCCAGTAGATTCCACTGTGAGGGGATCATGGAAGCATGACCTTTTGGGGATCGTAAGCAGCCTTGTGCTTTCCTACCACCAAGAGGACAATCCTAGAGGTCAAAAAAGTGAGCTCTCTACCTTTGACCAGCACAGGAAGTGCTCAAGGCTGCCTCCAGGGAACTGCAGGACCCCACAACACCTCCGTGCCCCAGTCCTCATCCTGCCTTGCAGACAGAAGCTGGAACAGGACAGCTGTGCACATAGCCTGGCCCCCATCACCTCTATGGACTCCCATCCTCTCTGCACACTGTAAACCACATCTGTTTTCCATCAAAGCCTAGAAGTCTCTGGAATTCTTGAGTAATCTCATTTGGCTCTGAGTTCTGTAGGACATGTTTTCCAGAATAATTTACCATGGTGTTTTGGCCAGTGAGGGACATGTGGCCAGGCAGGAAGAGCTGCTCCTAGGGCTCTCTGGAGTTGACTTGCCATGAGTTCTCCCCACCCCGCAGACAGAAGATTGGTGAGGCGTGACACAGAATGGCCCTCAGTCCTCCCTGAAAGGGAAGGGAGTCTGGTCTCTCCCACTCCCCTGTTCCCTCCAAGCAACTCCTCAGCTGACTGGCACCTGGGCTCAGCTGCCGAGGACTTCCACCCAGGTCCCTAGAACCCTGCATATATCTGTCCTTCTACTGATGTACCTCTGGCTTCTAGGGGTCCTTTCTAACTTCACAGGCCCCCAATATTCTACATGACTCCAGACTGCGCACATTCTCTCTCAACTCACCACAAACCTGTTGATACTCAAATATGATGACATCACATCCAAAGTACTCCTCAGACTACTGAATGACCAGCATAGCTAAGATGCCAATAAGTGAGTCGTGAACAAGTGGGGCAGTGGTATGGATACATACCTGCTACCATCAGACCTGAGCGTGCCTCTGTTGAAAAGTCCGTCTCCCCCAGCACATTCAGAATAAAGTTCAACCTTTTCATCAGGCATGTCAAATCCTGCTTGACTAGATCAGTGCCAATCTCAATTTCATTCTTGCCACTCTCCCCTTTCCCCATGTATAAACAATCCTTTACACCATCACACTAAGCATGTTATTCCGTGTTCTGACCCTGCAGCAGGGCCTTTGCACAAACTCCATTTCTTAGCATGTCTTTTCTCTCCTTTTCACTTGCCTATCCTTCAAGAATCACCTAAATTATCATCTTTTGGTAGACGTTTAGCTGTCCTCATCAGATTAGATGATCCCATATCATCCTCTACATAGCTCCGTAATGGCCCCTGTATTCAAATATTTATTTTTCATCTCCCACTGAACTATGAGTAACTTGAAAGCACACAGTGGGTCTTTCTGTGCCCTTAGAGCTTAGGAAAGTGTATAACACATAGTAGGTGTTTAATATATGATTGTTACGTGGATGAATCGAATATTTCATGAGCTCTTTCTGAACATGCCAAAGAGAAATTTACCTGTCCTCGCCGTGTCTCTCAAAAACATGTTAGATGACTAGAAACTAATCCTACAAACTAATTTGAGCCGAGGTACAAATAGGTGATAATGACAGTATTATTTCCATCCCTCCCAGCATTTACGTTTTCAACAATTTTATCTTCTTGACTCCTTAAAGCAGGAAACAAAGAGAAACATTATGTTATCCTCTGTTTTGTACTGGAAATTTTGACTATGAGCAAAGTTAAGGGATGTTATTAGCTTGGATTTGATGTCAGGGTCTTTGTTATTTCCCTCAAGCCTCCTACATATGTTACAAAAATCTGAATGTCCTACTATAAAGGCTGGATGTGTGATTTCTGAACAAAGAAATTTCTGAGCAAAGATATTGGAAGAGTTGGAAAAAGAAGCAATTACCAGTAATAAAAGTAATAATAATATCAACTCCCCAAATTATAGCATACATGCCTTTCTCCTATCCCATGGGACTAAATTATGGCAACATTTTGCTCTGTGGTTCCCTGCTGGAGGTGTGGGCTGTGAGTTTTCTCTGAAGTTATTCTGTTTCCAAAATCTCTTGGTGGTGATTGGTGTATCGGGAAAAAAAGCTCTTGGGCAGGTATTTGATTCCCAAAATGCATTATTCCCTTTAATATTAAAACCCACATTTTTAGCTGGGCCAACCTCAAATAAAGACTATGTTTTCTGACCTTTCTTGCAGCTACTTGTGGTCCTAGGACCACTTTCTGGATGGTGGGATTAAGGCAAAGTGTTATATATAGCTTTTTATATATAGGTACATACAGAGAAGATGTTCTTCTTTTCCTGTCCTTATTGCTGACTGGGATATAGATGCAAAGGCTGATACTTAAGCAGCTATCTTAGACTAAGAGTAAAAGCAACATAGCAGATCTAGAAAACCATAGAACCAGGGCCCTGACACTATATACTCATGATACTAGCCCTGGCCTGTCTAAATCTGGAATTCTGTTTGAAAGTTGAATAGACTTCCATCTTTCAAAAGCTACTGCTATCTTGGATTTTCCATCTCTCCTAGCCAAACACATAATCCTAAGTAAATATACATGGCATCTGGACAAACAAAAATTGGACCTAACATATTTTCTCCACCTAATCTCCCATCCTACATCTGCCTTCCACATCCCTTTTTTTCCTTTCTGCATGGGCCCTGTGCTTCTCATCATGTAAACCTCTAGGCTGCTTCCGTCTGCATGCTGAAGGGCCTTGCTCCAGCCTCACTTATTTTTAGCCATCCCAACCCCTAGACTCTGCTCCTATGGAACTTCCTTCCTAGATCCCCTCCAGGAAGAGGAAATATCTCCCAACCGTGTTACTCTGGAGACTGTTATTTTGTAACTTTGAGAATATTTCAACAGAATGCTCTGCTTGTGTGATAGGGAAAAGAAGCCAACTTTACTGAGTCTAGCATGTGCCAAACATTTTATATATTACCTCATTTCATCTTCAGAATAACTTTTCATATTGATATGCTCATCTCCATTGTATGTATAAGAAAACTGAGGTTTGGGGAGATTTAATTACTTGCTTAAGTTCTTATAACATGCCAAGTCCAAGATATGAGCCACATCTGTCTGAGTCTGAAATGAATGATTTTTCTACCATGTCTTGCTGCCTCCTGGTATTATGGCTAGTGGCCTAAATTCATAGGATTTTAAAATTTGTAAAGACCAGTTCATGTGTTATTCAGTATTGTGACCCTTCCCTAGAATCTAGGAAAGCTCCTGGCCTTATACTGAATCTGTAAAGTATAAACATTAAGACAGACCAAGGATGACCTTTTGTATTCAACCATCTGGCAAATGAAGACCCTGCCAAGACCCTCAGAGTCTCAGTGGGGTCATGGTTTCTGCTGATTTGCTCAGATGCTATGGCAGGGAGACAACAGTAGGAATTAACACCCATAGAACAACTCAAACAATTTAGAATTCTGGTTGAGAAGGCGAGAAGAAAGCCCAGGTCTTATTTCCATCCACTGCAGTTTCCAGCACAGAACAGGGTTGAGAGGATCCGTGATAATCTGAGGGTCCCATTCTAGAAGAATAAGAGCTTGTACAGGCTCCAGAGGCCATCTAACTATGTGTGCAACATGGTAAAAATATGAAGCAGGTTTTACACATAATGAAACTAGAACAAAATCTAGAAATAGGGTTGCTGAGCTCACATGGGCTGGCTTTTTGCACCAACATTGCATATGTCTGATGGAGAAGAAACAACATAGCTGCTAGTCCAACGGTTAGAGACGCAGAACAGGCCATGGAGCTCGGAGCTATGGGGCGGCATTTCTTCCCTCTCTTGGCCCCTCTTCCTCTTCCTCTCCCCTGCTGAAGGCACACTCCTGGATCTGTTGGTCCAGCTCAGAGAAGCTCTCTCCCTGGTCTGAGCTTCCGTCTGTACCGTAATCGATCTCCTCCATGCAAGAGGGCTCATCGTCCAGGTCTAAGGTGACACTGCTGTGGAGGCATCTGCCACAGGTTCCCAGGAAAAATGGAGAAGAAAGGGAGGTGAGGAAGGGAGGGAGAGGGAAAAGGAGGGAAAATGCAGGAAGGAAGGGAAATAGAAAGAGGGTGATGGAAGTGAAGGAGAGGGGAATGAAAAGAGAAATTATCCAAAGGAAGGAACATTGACATTAATTGGAAAAGGAGAGGAGGGGTTATCTTCTCTGAGTTTTCATCCCCACAGCTCCTGGTCCCTTAAAGGTGCTGCATACCCAGCCCCCTGGGTCCTCAATCACCACCTTGAGATGGGGCGAGGGAATCATATACTATCTTTGGGTTTCCTTTTCCGTTGCCAGCAAATCTGCATTTCTAAGTCCACTCAGAGGATTTCCAGTCAGAGGATGTGGACAACCTCACATATTTAAGATCTTTAGGGTCCTTTAGACTCAAACTGAAAGATCAGAGAAGGCTGTCATTGAGTATCCGAGAAAATCATGTCATTTATGCCTAGTTAAGAGTGGGATTGAAATTCAGGTAGGTAAGACATACCTACCTGTGTCAAAATACCTGTGTCACACTCTAACTCACAGCACTATGGGGATATTGCATAGCTCTCCTTCATCGTGATGAATAGATTATTGGAATTGGAAAAATTAATCCAGGTTGAAATTAATAAGGGGGAGAATAGAGAATAGGTGAGCAAATGGCATTCTCTCTCTACTATGTTTGTGGTTCCCTATAACCTCCCTATCACCTTTTATTTTAGTTTACTCACAAATGGAATATCAACAGCGGATGGCCAGTGAGAGATAGAAAGGGACAATAGGAATGGATAACAAACCTTGACCACATACTGTGAGCAGGGGAAATTTCTCCCCAAGGAGTTGTATATCTACTTCATTTGCATGAAGTATCTTATTCCCTGAAGACTTTCTAATCACGCCCTACTTAGGACTTAACCAATTAGGACTAACAGTGTGCTGGGGTTTCTACTCTGTGATTTGTAGAAGGCAAGCACTTCATAAGTCAGGCAGAGCTGTTCATCCACCTGCCTCGCCATAAACAATGAAAATGGGTAATCAGAGGCATGGTTACATGTTAGCTTGGGAAATGAATCAGAGGCCAGTTTCTTAATTGTCTCCTGACTGATGGGAGCTTAACATGCTTCCATGCTGTCCAGGCCCTCAGTACCCCAAACGGAAGGTCTGGTGGGATACGGCCTGAATGCAGAGGAAGGGGAAGAAATATGAAGCTTGTTTCCACAGCACCACAGCATTAAGTTGTTATCATATTTTATGGGCTGAATTGTGGGTGATAAAGTAGTTGAATAAAGTAAGGCAAGAGCTGCCCAGCTGTAAGTGAGCTCAAGTCATGAAGAACACGGACTGCTTGTGACTCAGCTGTCACCATCCTAGGTACTGAGATGACAGCGCCGTACAATGTCAAGAGCCTGAGTTTAAATCCTGGCTATGAGACTTTGGGAAGCCCTGTAACCTTATAGAATGATAACAAAGATGCCTCAAGAGTGGTGAATACTAAATGAGAAAAGACACAGATGCTTCTACAGGAGTGCCCCGCAAGGCAATCAACACAATTCTACTGCTCTACAGTGGATACTAAAGAAGAGGGTGACACATGATGTCGAAGCAGAGCCTGCACTGAGATCTACTGCTTCACACCTGGGTTACTGCAATAACTACTACAAAACCATTCAAATCAGCTCTGCAAATAACTTCACTAAAACATAATTCTTATCATGCCCCTTCCAAATTCAGGAGCTTGCAATAATTCTCCCTGGCTCATTAATGCAATGTGAGGATCAATGGATAGGATGTTCCTAACAGGTCCGGTTGGCAGGTATTCATGAGTAAACAACAAGGTTAGTCCTCTCCTAATGAGGCCCTGACTCTCGTCCACTGTGGAACCTGCTCCAGTCACTCACGATGTGACCTTTCCCACTGCAGTCAAGTAGTCAGGCTGTTCTTGCTGCGCTTATTCAAACAAACCAGACTGAAGGTTGCTCCTGTCCTTTACTCATATAACTGATTTCCTATAACCAAAATGATCTTCCAGCTCAATATCCAACCAAATAAAATACATTATTTTTTGAAAGCTCATCTTAATTTCCACCAAATGACTGTTTTGATAATTCCATTTCCTTGGAAATTCCCTCTAAATATTCATCTTTACATATTCACTTAGCTTGTTCTGGTCCTGAATAATGTTTGTAGTCTTATTCTGAACAAGGTCCACGCCTTTCTCTGATTTATGTTCATGTTATCCCACTGAACACCTAGCATGTGCTGAGAACATAGTAGACATGGAGAGTTGCCAGAGTGAACATATAGCAGGCATATATGTAGAAAAATCTATAGTTTGGACTACCTTTTGGGGAATTCTTTTTTTTTTCTTGATTTCTTTTTCAAAGGTTTTATATATGAGTTAACTGTAATCATCATATGCAGTTTAGTGATTTCAAGCAAATATGGTTTCCTTTGTCATTTACATACATAAGTAAACATAATATATGTCATAAATACAGCATATGATCAATATATATAATATACGATGTAAGAAGGCCTAAAATAGTTTGTGTTTCTCACTTATTTGCCCAAATGCTGTGTAAGTATCTGATAAGTTAGGAAATCAAATTATATATTCAGAACTTCCACTTCTGTATTGACAGAGAAGTATTTCTCCCTTTCCTGCCTCACAAATTACCCTGGATATTACACATACAACGAATATAAGAAAAACTGTGAAATGTGGGTGAAATATGGAGAGAAGAGGGGGATCAGATAGGGGACTCAGGACCGGAAGGCCAATATGGTGGTGACTTCCTGTGGTTTTCTTTGCCTTGTGTATCCCAGACTTGGAGTCAGAGGACCTGACCACCTGGGAATGCTAACAGGTGCAGATTGAAGAGCCCTAATAAGAACTAGCTCTCTCTAGCCAAATAATGAGGAGAGAGGCAGCCCAGCACGAAAGACAAATTTAAGCTCTAATAGCTCTACTCCAGCCAAACACCACAGGAAAACCAGCATCTCAAACCCCATACGGCCAACAAAAGCAGGGAGCCCAGATTTCTACTTTCAACAGACTGAAATAAGGTACCCACAGTCCCCTCCTCTCCCCTGTGCTGAAGCATCAGAGAAAGCAGAACAAGGAGCGTGACCCAATGTACAACAATGATGTCCCTTATCCTCACTCCCAGTGGCGCCATATGGGGAGCCTGGACTTCCACACACAAAACTGTTGGTAGCAAGACTGTCCTCTGTCACTGTCAGTGGGCGGCAGTGACAAGGCCCTCCTGCCCTTTCCACCCAGGTGGTATTAGTGAAGGGCCACTGGAGAGCTGAGACTCTCACCACTGCCCACCAGTGACAGGAGCGCTCACAGAACTGGGTGTTGATGTGGCTTAAAGGGGAAATTAGACCGTCACCCCGCCCTGGCTATAACAGGTCCTTCTTGATCCTGTCTGAGGGCTATGAGAGGAGACCAGTTAAACACAGTATTTAAATAAGATCCTCAATCCCATAGTATAACACCTCAACTGTCCAACTTTCCATATAAAATCATTCATCAAACCAAGAATCAGGACAACCAATAGATGCCAACAACAGCATGCTATAGATTTAAGAATTATCTAACAAGGATTTTAAAGCAGACATCGTACAAGAGCTCTATTGAGTAATTATGGGCATGCATGAACAAAAACAGAATGTCTCAGTAAGAAAATAGTAAATGTCAGCCAAAAGAAAAAATACATATATGGCTATGATATAAATAACTATATCTAAATAAATATATGTGGGATATAAAGAAAAATCAAAAAAATTTTTAGAAGTGAGAAGTATACAATAATAAATATGAAACTTGGCAAAGAAACAGAAAGTCTCAGCTAAAAAGGAGATGATATACTAAATAAAAATGTCAGTGGGTGGGTTCAAAAGCAGAATGGGAAGGACAGAGGAGAGAATCAGTGAACTTGAAAGTAAAAGAATAGAAATCACTCAGCCTGAACCGCATTGAAAACAGATTAAATTAATGAGCAAAACATCAAGACCCTGTGAGACTGTAACAAAAGATCTAACATCTATTTAATCAGGATCCCAAAAGAGAAGCTGAGAAAGTTTTCAAAGTAGTAATGCCTGAAAACGTCTTACGATACAAACCTACAACTCCAAGAACCTGAGCAAACCCCAAACCGATAAATCCAAGGACACACCAAGACAGATTATAGCCAACCTTCTGACAACTAAAAATATATTAAAAATCCTGAAAACTGTGAGAGAGAAACTTTAGGGGAAGGGTACTATAGGGGAAGCATAATTTGAATGACAGCAAAGTTCTCATCAGAATCCACAGAGGCTAGGAGAAATGGAACACTTGTTTTTCACAATCAAGAGAAAAGGACTTTACACCTAGAATTCTAACACCAGAAAAACTAACATTCAACAATGAAGGGAAAATGATGACATTCTTATATGAAATAAAGTTGGGAGAATTTGTTGCCAGCAGACCTACCCTATAAGAATAGCTTAGGGCAAATCCTCTAAGCAGAAGTAAAATAATAAAAGAAGGAATTTGGGGACATAAGGAAGGGAGAGATTGTTAAAATATGAATAAGTACAATAGATTTTCCTTTTCCTCCTGAGTTATTAAAATAATGTTTGACGGTCAAAGTAAAAATAATGAAATTGTGTGATGTGGTTCTCATTGTATTACATAAATGTTTAAGATAATTATGTAATAAATGGGAGGTCAAAATGTAGGTGGAGGTAAGTTTTCTACATTTTGCTTGAACTGGTAATAGCGTGATGCCAGGTGGTTATAATAACTTATGTGTATATAATGTAACACCTACAGCACTAAAAATGATTATACATAGAGATACACTCAAGATCCTACTGAAAAATCAAAATGAAATTCTAAGAAAAATCCACTCATAGAAGATAGGAGAAAGGAAATAAAGATTAAAGTAAGAAAAAGAAAACAAATAGGAAAACAATAAAATGGAAGACTTACCTCTAACATATCAATAATGTTAAATGGAAATTGTCTAAATACACCATTTAATTAAGAGAGAGATTGTCAAAGCAGTTCAAAAAATATGATCCAACTGTAGATTGTCTATAATGAGTCATTTAAAATATAATGAAATAGGTAGACTGAAAGTAAAAGAATGGAAAAGATATGCCATTTAAACATCAATAAAAAAAAGCAGGAGTCACTAATTAATATCAGATAAAGTAATCATCACAGCACAGGAAACATCCAGGGACGTAATGGTACATGATGATAAAAATGTTGAGAAATCAAGATGCCATAGCACTCCTGTATGTATACGCACCAAACAAAACTACAAAAACTGATAGAACCAGGAGAATTAAAAATACCTATAATTACAGCCCAGATTGAATCCTCTTTCCTCAACAATTGATTAAACAACTAGACAGAAAAACAGTGATACCATTCACCAACAAGATATAACTGAAATTCATAGACTACTCCACCCACAACAGCAGAATACAAATATATAGCAAGATAGACCATATACTGAGACATAAATAAACCTCAACAAATTTAAAAGATGTGAAATTGTGCAGAGTATTCCCTGACCACAGTGAAATCAAGCTAGAAATCAAAACAACATAAGGAACATATCCAAACACCTGGAAAGTAAATAAAAACAGTTTTAAATACTTCAGGAAGTCAAAGAGGGTATCTGCAGGGAAAGAAAAAAAATACATCGAACTGAATGAAAATGAAAATATAACAGTATTTGTGGGACACAGAGCCATTTCCAGAAGGAAATTAATAGCAGTAAACACTTACCTTATACAAATCTAAAATAAAAAATCTAAGCTATAACCTCAAGAAAGGAGAAAGAGGAGAGCAAAATAGACCCAAAACAAGTAGAGAAAATGAAACAATAAAGATAGAAGCAAAAACCACTGTAATTGGAACAGAAAAACATTGGAGAAAATCAATGAAAAAAAGGGCTGACTGCAGGCAAAGATCTATTAAAATTGATCACTCTCTAACAAGGCTGGCAAACAAAAAAGAAGGCACTAATTACCAATATTAGGATAAAACTGGGCCTGTAACTATAGACCTTGCAGGTATCAAGAGTCTAACAGATACCACAAAAACCACTGCACACATAAACTTGACAACTTAGATGCTACAGACCAATTCCAATTCCTCAAAAATAAACAAAAATTACCACAACCTACACAGTATGAAATAGATCACTTGCATAGCTCTATACCTATAAAAGATATTTAATTCATAATTTACAGCTCTTGAAAAAGAAATCTCTCAGCCCAGATATATCACTGGGGAATTCTATATTATTAAAGAATTAACACAAACTCTACACAATCACTTCCAGAAAATAAAAGGGGAGGGAATACTTCCCATTCATTTTATGAGCAGAGTATTACCCTGATACTAAAACCAAAGACAGTAAAAAGAAATGAAGAACACTACACACCCTCATGACTAGAAATGTAACATCCTTAACAAACTATTAGCAAATTGAATTCATCATTATATAAAAAGAATTTTACACCCTGACCAAGTAGAGTTAATTCCAGGGATGCAAGACTGGTTCAATATTCAAAAATCAGTCAATGCAATCCAGTGTATTAACAGGCTAATGAAGAAAAGTTACATGATCATATAAATTTATGCAGAAAATGCATTTGATAAAATCAATACCCTTTAAAGATAAATACTCTCAGAAAAGGTCATAATTGCAGGGGACATCTTCACCTTGATAAAGAACATGCACAAAAACTACAACTAATATACTTAATGGTGGAAGACTGAATGCTTTTCACCATGATCAGGAAGATATCAAAGATGTATACTCTCACCATTTCTGTTCAACATAGTACTATTGGAACTGGAAGTTCTAGCCAGCATAGTAAGAAAGGAAAAGAATGTAAAAGGAATATAGGTAGGAAAGGAAGAGATGAAACTATCTCTACTAAGGAATGCATAAAAAAATAAAAATAAAGAAAAAACAATTCCTAGAACTGTAAGTGAGGTCAGTGAAGTCACACGTTACAAAGATCAACATACAAAAATCAATTATACTTCTATTAGTGACAATGAATGCTTTTAAAATCACTAAACATTTATAATCACTAAACCAAGATGAAATATTTAGGTGTTAATAGAATAAATAACTACAGATTTGTATGCTAAAACAATACAAAAAGTTGATGAAAGAAATCAAAGATTTAAATAAATGGAGAAACATACATGGGTTAGAAGACTTAACATTATAGATAACAATTTTCTCCAAATTTTGAACATTTTGAAAAATTCCAACAATTCTGAAACAAAAATAAAGTGGGAAAAATCACTCTACTCAATTTTATGACTTCTTATATAGCTGCAGTTATCAAAACTGCATGATTCTAGTAGAGTGATAGACATGTAGATCAAGAAAGCAGAACAGAGAACCCAGAAATATTCCATGCAAGTAAGACCAATTTTTTTTTGACAAAAGTTCAAAAGCAACTCAACCAGTAAGAAAGTTTAGGTTTATGGTGGGGAATCTAGGAAAAGTGAGAAGCAAACTCATCAGGGCATGATTTATCTCCATGTGCAGTGTGCATGGTAAGCCTGAGGGAGGACCAGATGTGATCACTTTTCCATGACACACACACTAATTCAGATAAATTGTTTTCGTGTGAGGTGGAATGGAGGAAAGAGAACAAATCAAGATTTGCAGCTACTTATTAGTCATCACAGCAGAGTGGAGAATATAAACACTCCAAGAAAAGGAAATTTATTCTGGAGCCTTAATAAAACTCAAGCTTTTTTATCTCAGATTTTTCCCATTCTCATTCATTAATCCATGCAATTATTTTTTCATTAACTATTTTGTCTTCACCTATTAGATCAAAGATAAAAGATACAAAGAGTACATTTTTTTAGCTCAAGAAAGAAACTGAAGATGATTAAAAATGATGGAAAAACAATCACATTTGAAGCAGTAACAATTACTACTACAGAAAGATATGGGAAAAAAAATCAACAAGGAAGTCGGAGCTGTGAAATTCATATAAAACGCATTGGACATATCCAAGAGATCAAAGAAGATAATGTATAGGGATATAGAGAAAAAATAAGGAAGAGTCAATATAGTGGAGAAAGATTATAATCAAATTTATATAATAATTCAATATACAGAAAAAATATAAAGACAGTAATAGATATGAAAACAAAACAAGAAAGAACAATGCAATGGGAAAATATATAATTCAGGAACATAATAGAAAAAAATCAAATAATAAAGATTTGACCTGCAGATCAAAATGATGCAGTATAAACCAATAATAAAAACAGGTACTAAACAACCACAGCAAGATATAACCTTGGTCATTCAACCATCCATTCAGTCATGAAACACTGAGTTCTTTCTTTATGCCAGCCAATGTGCTTGGAGCTTTCTCTGTGCTGGCCAGTGTCCTTGGAGCTGAGAAATATGCAAGATGCTCTAGCTTGAACCTTAAAGATGAAGGGAAAAAGTATATAGACATCCAAACCAAAAAATAAGTCTTCTCAAGGGATGTATCAGACTGATTTAAATGTTCTTCACTGTATGGAGTGGTGATACCCAATGCCAGGGAAAACAGAAAGAAAATGAAGGTGTGATAAAATATTTTATTAAAAAATAAGAAATTCTGCAAATGAAGGCATTATCATACAGGCAAGACCTTAAATATAAAGGCTATTTTTTTTTCTTCCAGGAGGGGCGCTAGAGAAGACATTACATAAGAAAGTCTAGGCAACTTAGTTGAACCAGAATAAATATCCCAGAAATGAGGAAGCCATGATCAGGGAAATGTTGATGAGACTAGAACTACATTAAATATATAACTAAGCCTAATCTGGAAATGATGTTTATAAAACAGAATGTAAATGTTATAAATCTTATCAATGTAAAAATGATGTTATAACTAATACAAATATATAAGGATGAGTGAGAAAGGAAATACAATTGGGATAACTTATCTCTGATAACAGGAGTCAGTAGATGACATATTAAGTTCAAAAATAAAAACAAGAAATAGAGGCTTACATGTAGTAAAATTATTTAGCGATGTAATAATTAAGAAAAATTAACTGCCCAAAAGGGAAATTATTTGACAAAATAAAGAAAACATAGGTTATGTTAGAAGACTGGGGGACCAAAAGTTATAATGTAAGTACTGAGTGATTCTTGGCGAAATCCTGAGGCCCTCATCAAAAACAAGCTTAAAACTACCACGTAGGCATTCTTGCAAAACCCAGAGTATGTGAACTTCCATGGGAAGGGGTGAAGATAACATGCCTGCTGAAGATACACCCACAACGAATGATGGAAATAATCCACCCTGAGCAAGAATCAGCAGAAGTCAAAAGCAGCAGAAACACACACCTACAAATGTGAACTATCGTGACAACCTGGAAAAGACTGTTGAATAAGTGTGTTAAAAATGATTAAGGAATTAGAATAAGTTCTAGAGACACACTGAAAGAATAAGATACTTTGGAAAAAGAAAAGGTGAATTTGAAAATTAAACAGTTTCTAAAAGAAAACAAAAGAAACAATCAGTGGAACAGTTAAATAGCACAAAAGACAGAGTTAAATAATTACTAAACAAGAAGAAACAGGTCTAGAAGTGTATTTTAGAGTAAATTAGGAAGAGGCAATGTTCAAAAGGATATTAGTTGAAAGGTTATGATCCCCAAATTGAAGAAATACTCTGGAAAGCAGGAAAATTCAAGAAAAAACTGAAGTCCTTAATTAGACACACTAGCATGGACTCCAATAAAGACGGACAGATCAGAAACAGTGGGAGAAAAGACAGATTACCTTTAAATGAATGACATTTAGATCAACAGATTTCTCATTAGAAAAAAAAAACTGGGGGAGACCTGTTGAAGGGAACTCTCTGTTATATCTCTGCGACTTTTCTATTAATCTAAAATAATTCTAAATGAAAGAGTTTAATTTTAAAGAGTCTAAAAAGTAAAAACAAATGCTAAAGCTTGCCAGAAAAAAAAAAATGTCTTGGAAGTACTGAGGGAAAACAAATTCCAAGCTAGAAACTAAAAAGCAGAACCACCCAAAACTTTATTTCTCTTTAATGAGGGTGAAATAAACATATTTGTCCCACACGTGGTTCACCACTGCAAGAACTACTAAAGTATGTATGTCAGCAGGAAGGAAACTGAACTTACAAGGATGAAACAAGATCACAGGGAATAATTTTGTAAAAAAAAATGCTAATCATGTTGGCTAATAGGGAAAATATGCTCCTCCAGTCTGTTTAGACAGTGCGACTAGGGTGATTTAAAATATTCTCTGACCTAGGGAATGTAGGTAGAAGTGATGATGTAATGTTTGCCACTTTTCAGACTGTCCCTGAAGTCCCCTGAGCAATCCTCTAGGGATTTGTTTTATTTCTCAATATATATATTTAGGAAGAAAAACAATACTAAAATGTTTTTAATCTAAAAAGGTAACAGAAAGTCCGGGAGGACAAAGAAGGAAAAAAAGTAGAGGAAGAACAAAGAGAAAAAGTGGCCGATACAAAAGATGAACTGCTGGTGGCAGGTGTCCCTGGCAGGGGGTCAGGGTAGTTCTATATATCCTGCCTCCACACAGTCCATTATCTTACTTCCTTTGAACCAAACTGCTCAAGCCTAGGAAATGCAATGAAACTGTCCTCGACACGCCTGATGACCTATATCCCATCTTGAAGGCAAAGTTTGCATTCCACCTCTTCTTTGAAATCTCCTCCAGAACAGGTAAGTCTCTCTTTTTTTGCACGATGTTTGACCACTCCATTTGACATGTTACTTATATTGTCTAGTATTACTGTCAGTGTTAATAAGCAAGTCCATGAGGGCTGACCTTCTACTAGTTGCAAGACAGCTAGTTGCCCTGCCCTCATGCCCAGGGCAGTGAGGAACATCTAATAGGTCCCAGACTGGCCCCTCTCATTAGCTGTTTCCTCACTCACTCCAGGTAATTCCCACATCCTCATAAAGAACCTCACCCTAATGCCAGCCCAGCAGACCAGAACAGCAGTGACAGCATGATATTCAGGGAGAACTTTCTTCAAGGTGCAGCATTCTACATGGCAGAGAGCAGACTGGGTTTTCTAAAATGAAGTGGCCAACATCATTAGGAGTTGCTTTCTGCAGCTTACAGATTCAGCTTCCTCAGGACCAAATGCATATAAGGCAGAGTAGCAGTAATCTCAGCAGATTAGGGTGTCCACTATTCTTCCTCCTGGTTTTTCCTCTCTTATTTTTCAAAGATAATGAATTCAATAAGCAGAAACCACCATATGCCTCTTAAGTAGAAATAAAAGGACATAACATTACACAGAAGACAAACTGTGCTTCCACTGACAGGGTGGCCCTTAATACCCAGATTTGGGAAATGTATGGCAAAAACATCGGGAAATTGATTTGGTTTCCTCCTTGTCACCTGACTGCTTTGACATCCTGTAGACATTCATTCAAAAGTCACTTCGGGTGCTGTAGGAGAATCATGCAGTACGGTGAGGAAAACATCAGTCAGAACCAGAAGATAAACTTAGAGTCAGACAAATAATCGGGGGTTTGGATCCTGACTCCAAAGACCACATGAGAAATAGGAATTTACTTTCTCTGAGCTTCATTATCTTCATCTATAAAATGGGCATCTTACCAGCTTTCTTCTTGAAATGATGCAAAGGGAAGTACATTCGATAGCACGAAACCTGACACACAGTTGCAAAACTGAATTTTGATTCTCCTTTCCTCTCCACAGTGTTTGGAGACAAGGCATGAAAATATTTTTATCCTGGCAAATTCATCATCTTCATCCTCAAATATAAACCCGTCAAGGCAGCCTTCAAACACAAATTTCTAAGCAAAGCCATTAAGGAGTCTCTATCCCTTGCAATTCTCCAAGCCAGCCAGCACAGCAATTTGCAACTTTATGATGTGATAGATAGAATTTCTTTGTTTTGATTTTTCATTTGCATATTTATTGAGATATGACGGTCTTAATTAGTTCTGCTTTTTTTGTCTTGTTTGTTTTCTTGGTTGAGAAAAGACAGTTTTCTGTAGTGCAAAATAATTCTGCATGCTAACAGGGCGAACAAAACCCAGCCTGTGGCGTTCCGTGTTGTTGATGATGCTTAAAATGCAGCTTTGTGGATTCTCTCTTCATCTGTTCTCTCTTTAAATGCTGAGGTAATGCTCAAGATGTGGGTGAATGCCAGCCCTCAAGAGTCAGCTACCTACCGAGAACGCTTACAATTCCAGACCCCCACTTATCCCACGTATGCTCCCAGCCTACCTATCACTCCTCTCCCTCCCAAAAAGGCTAAGACCCACCGAATGCTTCTTCTAAATACAGCCCTGCTGCATTTTGGCTTTGTAGAAAAGAGCAACTCTGAATTCCCTGGGTGGTCGCACCCCAGGAGGGCATTTGGCCCTGTTGCTCATACTGTGCTATTCCTCCCTGACCCTCTGTTTACTTTTACCAGGAGCAGAGCTGTGTGAATGCTGCGTCCCATTTAAGAGGTCCCAGCAGCCTATCAGACAGCTCATAAATGCCTGAAGACATGCAGATGATACCCACTATGACTATCTCACCATCAACACCCAAAACAATTAGCATGGTTCCCCAGGGTTTCCTATTTGCCAAGTTCTTCACACCGTCGCAAAGTCTGTCACTCATTCAACACTTTTAAGAGGAAGGACATAATTTATTATTTTCCTGTGTCTTTTTTTTTTTTTAGGTAACTCCAATGATGGAGAATTTCCTGTGTACAGAGAAAGGCAGGAGGCCATATCAGTAAAGGAAAAAAAAATTTAACATTGTTAAATCACCTTTCATATGCTGGATGTTTGGCATTTGCTCTTGTTTTATTTAAAATATAAACAAACAAATCCAGGGGTGATATTATCATTCCTTTTTTACAGTTGGGTAAAGGGAGACCATGGGTATTTAGATAATTTTCTCAACATTTTAAAGCTACAATAAAGCTACACATGGCATAGAAAATGTATGATAATCAGGTAAGATCAAGGGTTCCTGACTCCTCAATTCAATCAACAAATATTCATGCATAAAAACTACTTTTCCTGAGGAAGAACTGGAATGAGACATTAAGTCAGCCAAAATCAATAGTCATGAACTCTGTTGCGTGGTCTACAGGTCTAAAAAGAGTCCAGTACGATCCACACACAAAAAGTAATGGAAATGAATGTCCCACTTCTTATTGCACAAGTGAATCCATGAAGGCGTGGGGGATGTGGTCCAAACTCTTCATGAAAGTAGACATTTTCAGTAAAAGAGGATGAGAGTGGGTTAGTGAGAAAATAACGAAAGCAACAGAGAGGAGGAAGAGAGAGATGATATCTGAGGTGTTTAGTGAAACTTACCCAACCAATTTGCCAGCAAGGGCTTTCCCCTTAGCTTCTAATAACTTCTATGATAAATGAGTTGACATGAATGGCCTGAAGGAAAAGGTATTTAAGATGTTGATTCCTTGTGGAAGATAATCAATAGCTAAAAATTTGGCAATCGTACAAGAAAAGATCTTCGAGTGGCCCACTGATGTCTCAGATAGGCACATTGAATTATTTATCCTGTGTAGTTGACAAAATTCCACTGATCCATATCATGTTCAGTTGCTCGGTCCTTTGCTTTGGAAACTCACCTGGTGGTAAAATAGAGCCAGGGTCTGGGGTGCCTGGTTGGCTATACTCTAGCCAAGGAACCTAGAGCCAATCCATGGAAGTATCCAGATCAAGAGCATGATGACACAGTGCCATGACTAGAGAAGGGATGTGTGAGCAAGTCAGTCCGTCAGTTCAGAAGTGAATGATGACAGCATCGCTCAGACTACTATTATCACAGTGTTCAAAAAATACTCCTTCCCACACTGGCTTTCTGCTCTTCTCACCGTATTTTCTCATTGAATGGTTCCAGATACATTCTATTGAGTATTTGTGGGTAATTGCTAAAGAGCTACAGCATAACATACCATGGCTTAAATATTTTACCTTTTGATACACATTCCCTTAAGCTGTGTAACACATGCTACCATTAAGTTTTAATGGGACAAAATTAAAACACAACAAAAAATGCTCTGCGGGGACAATCAAACAAACTTTGTGTCTCATGCAACTCAAACTGTTGTAAAACTCATCACGACCTTTCTGCAACTTGGAAAGAACATTTACTCATTGTCTGAAATGAAACAGAGCATCTGAGAGAAGTACAGAGTTGCCGAAACCACTTAGATTTTTTTCTGTAATTTTTGGTCTATCTTTCTATGCTAAGTGGTATCAATTGCACTGCAACTTTATATTAGAAGGATTTTCCTTTCTTACATGCTTCAAAACCACAAAGAAATAATCTTGGTTACTGGATATAAAGTAGCAGCATAAGGATGGATTAGGATATGGGAAAGGTCAGGATCGATTTCTCAGCAAATTAAAACAGATTTTAAAATGTGGATGTAAGTTTTGTTTCTTAGAAAAGTTAAAAGATAATTAGTCTATGCATTTATTTTCTGATGCACAATTTTATAGATGCATCTCCTTAAGTCTCACTCTGCACATATTTGTTACAGAACCCTTCCTGTTATAAATGTTTATATGTGATTAGTCTCACACTAGCAATGAACCCCATCTATTGTTCAGCCATAAAGATAGTATGCCATTCTGCACTTTCCTGATTTCAAAAAGCGCTCATTTTTAAACTCCTCCACAGTTTTCTCTTTCTGACATGATTTTATGTTCTGGTGAATAGTTTTGACTTACAATGGCTCATAAAAGACATGCAAATAATAGTACTGGAAGTGCAGACAATGAGTGCTGGTTTTAAAGCAGTTTGAGGCCATGAGTACATTTAAGGAAATGAAGAGTAAGGGAACAGATGGTTACTGTCCCAAACCAATTGATGTCTCCATGGAGGTCACTGAGGAAACCCCCTTTTCTTGGGGTTTCAGATCACCCCCACTCTCTTCCATCCCCAGAAAATTCCATTTTGTATCTAGATCTTTGGTTACCATCCTCTCTCCTCAAATGTTGACATTTGTAAGGCTTCAATATAATTCTGGCTGAGGAAACTTACAAGAAATCAATAGTTTGAATTTCAGCATTAGTTATTTTTTAAATGTCAGTCATATGATTAATTTTTAGCCCTACATTTTACATGGATTGGGAAGGATTTTGTTTTGGTTTTTGTTTTTAACAGAGTGCTGAATGCTTTTCTTTCACTGGGCAGCCCAATCCCTTTTTATAAGGTAGCCCTGACATAGCTGGCTGTTGGCCAGCTCACCTCTCATACAATCAGACACATCCACTTGGCTTGTTAGAATGAGTGGTGCTGAAGATGGTTCTCAGGTAAAGTCTGCGGCAATAGAGTGAATCATGGACCATGTTCCTCCCATCCCCCTGCTGGTCCCCAACACTGAAGTTCTTGTCCTTCCCTGGACCTACAGAAAACAAATTCAGCTTTCCAAAATCTTGAGCATTACAGTCAATAGAAGGAATGTTAAAGCTTGCTAGGGTTTGTACACATGATTGTGAACAATCTGATCTCTGCTTATTTCTTCATCTGAGTTTTCAAACTATATGTTCTCTGACCTAATCCTTCCACTGAAGTTAACCTGATCCCTCTCCTTTCCTTGGATACACTTGGGACTTTGCTGTTTCTCTGATTTGGCTCAAGCGAACTTGACCTGGAATGCTCTCCTTCTCACCACAGGTAACTGAGGTCCCCCACGTTCCTTGACACCACACCCAAATGTCACATGTTATTTCTTTCATAAAAACATCCATGAGTATGCAGGCTAGAAATAATTACTCATTGTATTACAGAGTACGTATTCACTGTCTTTCCCGTCACAGGTCAGAGCCACGTGACAGATAGACTTGTAACTCTCATAGTTCTCAGTCCTTGCCTTAAACACAGAAAGTTCTCGAAACAAATACCAATTAAGGAATGACAGAAAAAAAAAAGCCCCTTTTTAACACCAGAAAAAAATGCTCTGCTCCCAGATTAGGGATAATCCTGTGTCTCTCCTGGTTTCTAACTGGCTATACCCAGAAACTGAAGAGATGAGACATTGAAAAGAATTCACAATTTAAGTTTTGAAACTGTCAAAGTGGCAGTACTAGAAAGGGCCATTTCTTTACAAGATCATTTGCTAAAACTTCAAGTTAATTGCTGTTTTTATGTGAAATTCTAGTTCATTTGCCGTAGGCAACTATTTGTGTTCTCTGTCTCAGGAACATAAGAAGTCCAACGATAAGATGTTTGCAGTTAAGATGAAAAGGGCAGAAATGGATAGAAGCCCAAAACGTGCAGGAAGTGTGGAGGTTAGAGAGCACATACGAAAAAACAAAAACAACATTGCTATTTAAAGACTCTATTTTGTTATCTTCGGAACTGTCTCCCCAATTTTATGTTTCTATCAAGCTCTAAGGTTTCAGATAGAAGGATTTTGTGTTGCTCTTGTTACTGACTAAAAGAATTCTTTACACAGGCCTTTTTACTGTACGAACAAAATGAAATCTCCTTGCCTTCTGAAATACCCAGAGATTCCAAGGAGTTTACAGAGCAATGAATGCTGGCCTCAGTTGCAGGAAGAAAGTCAGGTGGCCCTTGGTTTCAGGACCTAGAACCATACACACTACCACCTATCATCGAGTCTGGGGTAAAACACACCATTGTGTGGGTGTCAGTCTATTTCAGTTGAAAGCAACACATTTATCTATATTATCTGTAGGCTATGACTTCGATCACACCTGTTTTTCTTGACAATGAAGTTACACGATAGTCAGGCAGGGTTGCCATGGATGCAAACACCACACACATCACTGGGAGAAATTCAACGGGACAAGCTGAACAAGAATGAAGTAGATATGTTTATCAGACATCGTATGAGGTAGAGAGTGGTGGTCCTTTTTGCTGTCCAACAGATAAATAGTCAACATATGGCACCTGAAGAGATGGGAGTGTCTAGAATAGACTCTTGTGTTGTACAAGCAAACTTCCAAACAATCAAGTCTCTTCACCAAAGCTGTCCCTACCTTCAGAAGGAAGTTACCCTAACCCCAAAAGGACGATTTTAATGGGACCCGCATTCAAATCTAAGGAATGTAATTAACAGGGTAGTAACGGATAGAATCCATTTATCATAAACATGACTATTGGCCTTCCTTGAAGAGGTGATTTGAGCAGGTAATTAGGCACAGCCTGAATTGGGTGAATGATAAAAGTCACCATTGTAAGTAACAAATGTGGCCTTTTTTTTGGGGGGGGGTATCAAAATATTAACTCAATAGAAAGCTTCTGAGGGTCACAACCATAACAGAACATAAGAGATTGTGAGTGTCCTGTCAGAGGCAGGTCAGCAACCAAAACAATAAGCATCATGATAGGAGGGACTGTGATAATTTTTCATAGGCATCACAATAAAATACATTACATAATATATTATGATAAAACTTAATAGGATGTATAATATGGTGAGGCAGTTTGGACTAAGGCAGGAGTATATAAGTATCACTTAACAGCAAAACCAGATACTGTATTATAAGAATTACAACAAAGGGCAGATTATATATTTGCAAAGCTATTTTACATATTATATAGAATTGAAATATGGTTATTATAATTTATTTCACAATCTGAATATAAATGAAAACAGCATTGTTAAGTAGGTGCTTTAACTTCATCTGGTAGCATATGTTTATTAGGTAGTTTTTTCTCATTTACTAATTACTGAGTAATGGCAATAACAAGAGGAAATGCAATAAAATGCATCTACTGTATTTGAAAGCTTACTGAGGGGCATTTTGCTAGATACTTTAAATAAATTACCTCATTTAACTCAATGGCATTGCTTTATACTTTGTTTTTAACTTTTGATTTTAGGATGTAAATATTCTGTTTCTGATTTGTTTCTCCATGAATCTAGGTCGTATAAAGCCTGAATCCTATATATCCTAAATTAATCCAAGGCCATATAACCCACTAAAATTCTTAGTTACTAATTAATCCCTTCTTTCATTCAATACACATTTCTCAATTGTCTACAGTTTTTCTTTTGTTCATTTATCTACTCAGAAATTTAGGGGAAGAAAAGACAAAAGGGAAGAACAATAATCTTTTACACACATCCCCTGTGCTGGGGGCTATAGCTGGGGAAGGGGAGATACTGAAGACCGTGGGAGTGGAGTGGGGATCAGGTGTGCTCAGAGATCAATCACAGTCTGTTTAGTGAATGTTCTAGAGGAGGAGCAGGGAGTACAGCCTGGATGGAACAAATAATGGTTGGAGAGGCAGAGAAGAGTTCTCCAAGAGGGCAACGTGTGAGCTTTTATCCAGGCAAGGAAGAGGGAAAAGGACACCCTAAGATCAAGAGAATCATGCACAAAGGCCCAGCACCATGGAAGAACATGGGGTGCATGGTATGTATAAGCCCTTCGGAGTGGTGGAAGCATAAGTGGTGTGTCCTTAGTGGTGGGACATGAATCTGTAGGGCAGAAGCTGAGAGCCTGGTTAACCAAGGAATGGAAACCAGACTAAATTTTATAGGTCATTTTATTGTGTGTTTGTAAAGAAGATGCTGGAGCATACTCTCTACACTCTGTCTCCTTAGCATTAGACATAATTATTTAAATACAACTTGTTAGAGATTAGCTGTTTAATTTAAAAAACATACTTAATTGGAGCAAGTATTAATAATATTTGACATCATTAATGAGGATATAATTATATGTGCTATTTAAAAACTTAGTGCAATACCAATATTTTCTTATAAAATGAAGCAAGAATGATTAACCACAAAGCAACTTAGCCACTTGATTAAATTCATTTTGGAATTCATATCCCTGGCAATAATCACTCGAGTTTAGAAAATCTCTATTTTCAATTTCTCCATACAAACTCATGAGAGTGTAAAACAAACATAGTAACACTTTCATAAGGAATAGGTTAAAAAGAAAAAGAATAGTGAAGATTCCCATTAAGTATATGTAAACTTGGAAGAAGCACTTTCCCTCCTCTCAGACTTAGGAGGATGTGGGGGAAATGCCCCCGAAGGTTCCATTTAGATGGAGATGATACCAAGGGACCAAGAGGAGCCTGATCCTCAAAGAGCTGGCCCTGCATTTATCCAGAAGAGTTATGACAGTCCAAGTTCATGGAGCACTTAGTAGGTACTACTCACCAGATCTAACACTTTATATACACTCTTTATTTAATTTTCAGAAAAGTCTAGTGATTTAAGTACTATTAACACACCTGATTTACATGAGAAAGGGGAAGCTCAGGCAGGTTAGATGCTTTCCCCGAGGTCATTCAGCTCAGAATGATTAGCATCAGGACCAGCACTGAGGTTCTGCTGACAATCCCATAGTGGGAGAGATTGTGTTCTGACTTCAGAAAGGATACAGTTCAATTGATGATACAGGGAAGCATTAAAGGTGGGCATAGACATAACGTACTATTTGATTTGAACATTGCATTCTAATGATATAGGCTGCTCCTTGTTGCTTGTTATCTAGCAAATAGCATCTCTGGGAAATGAGTTTCTGGAAAACCACTCTGGTTCATTTAATTCTGGGAAAGGAGCTAGGAAATGGAGTATGGCAAGACCCCCTCAAAAAGAACTGTTGTCATTGGATGCCAGCACCTACTTGTGAGCCAGATATCTAGTTGGATTGTATTAAATGGTCATCTTTTGAGGTCAAGAGAGGTCCATTCTTGGCAATTTTATGTGTCTGGACTTAATACAATTAGATCTTTCCAATGAAAGGTCACCTTGGCAAAGTGCACAGAATGGAGTCGGGGGGGAAATGGAACAAGAAGACAAGTTGGGATGTTCTCGTAGTGGTACAGGTGAGAAAGAATGGCTATTTTCATAAAAGCAGCAACTAAGGAAAAACTTGAGCAGGCTCCTGAGATGTCTAGAAACTCAACTAACAGATGACCGAGTGGTTACAAGCAGTGGGAGTGAGACTTCTCAGGACCACTCAGATTTTCAGTAAAAGAAGCTGAGAGCATTATATGAGGTAAGGGTTCTTCCAACACAAGGAATTCTTTTTTTAAAGATTTTCTTCCTATTTCTGACGAGTTTATTCTATATGTCATGTTTGATTCAATGCTAATTCAAGAAATGTTGTTTCAAAAGCAAACGTGCAAAGAAAAAGTGACAAAATCCAGACTCGCCAAGGTGCAAAATTGAATTTAGCACTTCTGGTTAGGAAGGAGTAAGGTGAGCCGGCCTGCTATGCACTCAGCAGCCCCCGGGCTCATCAGCATGGTGTGCAATTTCTCCACTCAGCAGATGTTTAATCAGCGCCTACGAGGAGCCAGGCTCAGGGCCAGGGGCTGGGTGAGGGGTGAAGAACACACTGCCTCTCCCCTCCTCTGCCCTGCCTGCTTTGGAGGGGTGAGTTCAATGTGCAGTTATGGTAGGAAGGCTCTGTGCTGCGGCAGGCAAGTTGGGGTGCTGGAGGAGAGTATTCAAGGGGTCTTATCTGATTTAATGTGTGCCCCCTAAAAACACACAACCACACACACACACACACACAGGAACATGTGCACATAAACACACGCACACACCCATAACCACTTACACGCATATAAATGCACACACATGCACACTCACACCCACATGCACATCCACGTGCACAAACACATTTGCACACACTCATACCTACACTCACAACCACATAAACACAATTAAAACCTATGCATAAATGCATGCATATACATGGGCACACAGGGCCACACATACATACCACGCCTGTGCACACAGGGCCACACACAACCACCACCACTCCCAGGGTACCGCAAACAGAAACCTCCTCACTACTGTTCAGATTCCAATACCTTCTTTCCTCAGCCATCCTTGGCCCTCCCGATGCATAAAAATTGCTCCTAAATTTCTCCATCCTCTTACTCCATGCTTGGATTGTCTACATGTTACTTCTCTGTTTCTCCATTTGTCCTGATAATTATATTAACAGTTCTGAATAACACTTCCCATGACTGGCAGTTCCAGGTGGAGGGTCTTTAACTGTGAGAATATGAGTCCTACAAATGGGCTGATTTCCTATTTTAACTGTTGATATAATGCTAGAATCTGCTTTCTAATTTCATCTCAGCCAAGGAAAGCCGGTGAGGGTGCTTAAAGTAGAGATTCGGCAAACTGAGATGCCATTATCTGCTGTTAACAGGAAAAAGGTAATAACAAATTGCAAAAGTCTATTTCAAGTGTTTTCCCTGCAGGCCCTCTCACTGAAGAAGGCTCTGAAACATGCGGCTTTGCTATCCCTCCCAGCGTGCCCCTACATCTGCGGTTCACTTTCCATCGCTTTCCCCCGCACCCTCTCCCAGATTTTTTCCGGTAAACTGACGTCCCTCCATACTGTGGAATGACAGCCCAGGGCCACGAATAACCTGGTAACTTCCCCAAAATGGCAAAAGGGGATGTGGCTGCCACCGAGAGCTCTTCCTTTGGGCACCTTTGACAAACAGCAGAATAAAGGGCAGTTTCATGATGGTCCCTGGCAGGGCTGACCAGTGCTCTCTTGGGGTAATTTATTGTGGGGATTGTGTATTAATTAGTTTTCAGGAGTTCCTTGGGTAATTACAACCTGTAACATTTGTAATTGATTTGGCCAGATTAAAAATGGATGCTTTGGTGCATCAGTGAAATTAGCAAGAGGCCAAGGAGGAACAGGAGGAGGAAGGGCCTCACCTAAGAGATGGGGAGCAAGTTGGCTTTAGGCCAGGCTGCAGACGACACCTTCCCCGGAGCCAAAATTCTAGCAGGTTTCTAAGACTGCACACTCAGCGGTTCAATTCTTTCCCCAAAGAGACCGTATGGGGTGGGTGACCAAACTGTTTCTAGAGCAGCTTCTTAACAATGAAAGGAATGGTTCCCTCCCCCCACCATGGGGGGCTTGTGTATTCAGACACCTACCCTGGCCGCACCTTGATACCAGTCAGGCGGGCAAGATTGGCATAACTGAAAATCCGCCATCTTGTAAAACAGGAGGAATGCGCCCTTCTCCCGGAAGGCAGGAGGGGCCAGGACAGGATGAACAGGGCGAGGATGTACAAACGAAGCTGCCAGATGTACTCTCAGGCTGAATCTCTCCGTCCTGAGCCCCGCAGACGGCCTCCTGCCCTCGGGGACCCTCCCTGAAAACCTCTCACTCCCTCTCTGTCTGAGCTGTGCCCCCTGCAAGGACTCCTTTGTTCACCTGTCACAACCAGTCACGCTGCTGTGAATTGGCGGCCGCACCCTGGCTCTGCAGGCACGTGCTGGCTGAAGATCCAGGGGCTCGGAGCACCGCATCTCAAGAGGATGTCCCCCACCCCACTACTGCTGAGAGGGCCAAGCAGAAGCAAGGCAGGGCCCCTGAAATACAGCTGCTACGGTGGTTGTGGGTAGAAGACGAGCTAAAGAGATGCAGAAAAAGAATGACAATGATACCTCGAGGCAATGGGTTTAGTAGCTAACACGTATGGTGTGTGTCCTATGCATCAGGCCCTCTTGGAAAGCTTACAAACTCTCAACAAGAGAGCTGTAAGCAAGTCCAGGAGTGCACAGATCTAGGCTATGGACAATTATTCCAAGAGCTACAGATAAAACAGGTGAAGAATGCAGAAGAGAAAATCAAAAGGGGAAATAGAGAAGGGAAAGATCAAAAGAGAAGGAGGAGAACTGGCAAAGGTCACCAAGCACTCGGCCAAGAGCAAGAGCCCCAGAGGAAAGAAGGGATGGCCTTGTGGAGAAGAACGCTTTTCTCTAGAACAGGTGTTTGCAAACGTGACCCACAGGCCAAATCTGGCCTGCTGCCTGTTTTTGCAAATAAAGTTTTATTGAAACACAGACATGCTCATTCCTTCACACATTGCCTGCGGTTGCCTTTGTCCTACAACAGCAAAACTGAATAGTTGCCAAAGAATATATGCAATGCCACAAATATTTATTGACTCTTTATGCAAGAAATTCGCCATGCTCTGGAACAAAAGCCTAATCACAAAAGCAAACTCTATGCATAAGAGCATGTATTTATTCTCTCTCCAGGATCTAACTATTCTTTCTCTAGGATCAGTTTTCATAGGCAGCATTCACTGAACTACTGAGCTCCATGTAGAAATTAGTCCTCCTGGGGGACATTTTCTGCTCCAGGAGAGATAGAGTTTCCATTTTTAAATGTGTGGCCAGAGAAAAGTTGCTAAACTTTGGAGCACTAAGTGGCCATCAGGTCTCTTTGCCTGGGTAGATTTCTAATAGCAGACAGTTATGGAACATAGATAAGTGCTTCCTGTTTTCAGGGTTCAGAGCATAAAGCGACTCAGTAAGATGGCAAATGTCTGAATGGACTTGGGCAGGCCCCGACTCATGATTTCCTCCTTTGGGTGAGGCTCCTGGCCCCCCCATTGTACTTATCTGGCAGGAGGTCTCCCTCCAAAGAGGGTCTGTCCTCAGAGAGCACTGGTTTCCTCCCCCATCTCCAAGAACACTACCTAATTTCCTACAGAAGGGATATTTTTTGTCCAATCTCTTCTTCCTAGAAGAGCATATCTGCCAGGTTTGGTGATACACTTTTTTAGCAATCCTTCTGGTACGTATAAACACCGTTTGTGTTAATGACTCAGAAAATGGCACACAGCTGGGCACCTACCACCTTCTTCCCATCCAGAGGCTGTGACTCTAGTGTTCTCCGCTAGTCCACTGTTGGGTGGCAGCCAGGCTGACCGAGGCACAGCTGAGGATGAGGCCTCGGCAAACACAGGGAGGAAGGGGTGGGGTTGGTGACGGGGCTTTTACACTTTTGAATGAAGATTTGAGATTTGATGATTGACCCATGGACCCTATCTCAGATGGACCTGGGAAGATGTTCTTAAGCCCAGTGAGTGAGGTAAGGGGGTAGAACTATTCCCTGAATACTCCTTCCTAGCCCAGCAATGGGAAATTAATATTAATAATAGGAAAAAAAGACTGTATCACTATTGTGTCAGGCACTGGACCACATGGTTAGCATGCATCTCCTTCAAACCTTTCAACAACTCTAAGGTAGCTGTTATTATCGTATTTTAGAAATGAGGAAACTGAGGCTCCGTGGCCCGAAGCACACGATGGTATGCAGGAGCAGATCCAGACTGCTCGGCTATAGACTTAGTATCTCCCTGATCCAAGACCAGTAGCAACTATTCCCAGGAGGGACTCTCTCCCACAAGAAAGGAGGATTCCAGAGAAGTCACTTTTCTTACATCTGGAGTACCGGATCCCAACACAGCTCTGGAAGCCCATAGCAGCAGCATTTCCAGGCTTCTGACGGCCTCTGGTTTCTAGCCCCACTCTGATTCCCTGTTAGACCGGGAGTCCTGCCGTGAATCGTGGACCAGATTACCATCTCTCTTCATGGTGCCTTCCCCGTGGTCAGACCCTGCCTCTCTCACTGTTCTCATCTGCTTAGATGAGCCTCTGCAGGTGACTTGAATCCAAGATGACAGCTCCCTAGGAACGGAGTCTAAATATTCCATCGTTCATTGTTTTGAGTATAAGTGCTGGCCTGGAGCAAACCAGAGTTGGTCCTACTCCTACTTGGTGACAGAAGGGCCCCTTGTATTTATGGCAAATAAAGTCCTGTGTTCTGTCTGATAAAGCTGCAGGGATAATCCAGCAGTCAAGAGACCACTTTGTCCCCTTCTTTCCCAGTTACCTGGTGGTGCCTGTGAATTCCCTGATGGGGAAGATGAGCGATGAGGAGGAAGATGGGTCTCAGGTGGAGGTAAGGTGATCTCTCGGGCTTGAGCATCCAGCTGAGAGTTCCCTGATCTCCAGCCCTTGCCAATCTCCACCTTTAATCCAGCCTTCAAGCATAGAGGCCAGGCAGCTGGAGGCGAGCCAGGGGTTCAATATCCAATGTGATCGCTCATTTATTTCTCATAGAAAACAAATCTGTATGTCAGTGTTGTGCTAACATTGCATCTCTAACATCACTGCCATAGCTTTAGGCCAATCAGCATTAATAAAACAAACTTACTTGAACAGATGTAAGTCAGACACTGAAGAGAAAGCTATGAGGCTCAACGCTAAGCCCAAACACTACTCGTCCTCTCCTCCTCTAAGGGATCTTTTATTGGAAAAAATACATTAAAAATTAAAAAAAGAAACTCCAATTAAACGATGGCAAAGATGCTGTGTGTCTAAGGGAAACTGACACATATGTCAACCATGATCTGGAGGATAGAGATGTGATTTGGCTCTGGGCTCGTGCCATGCAGCAGGCACATTTATGAAACCTGGGTATTATTTACAAGGGCAGTGGCAGAGCCTGATAAAGTGGGTGCCTTGAGCGCAATGTGGGGAGGGGCCCAGGATTGATTTCATGCTTCTATTGCTGTTAAAAGATGCTTAGCATTTAGGCTGAAGGAAAATGTGGGACTTTTTCTCTGGGAGTCATTAACAAAAAGTCCAAGAAAGAACAAGATATGTATGTTTTCCTGTTCTGTAATTTTTTCTCTCTTCTAAACTCATAGTCCTGGTTATGATCCCTCTGCTTTCTGATCTGCAAAACAGTAACAGTGGGCTTTGTTACTTATCAGATAGGGACATCTCAGGGACTAACGGATGGAATTGTGGTGTGGTGGGTCATGTTTGAAGACCCTCTAAAGTAGCATTTTTAAACTGTTGGATTACTACCTATTGGGGTGCTGTAAAATCTTATTTTTAAAGATCATAGGATGAAAATACCAGAAAGGAGCATATATTGCCACTAGTAAAAGTAGAAATTGTTTCATCCTATTTTTGTCTTCGATTTTATGTGTTTATTTTAAGGATGCTGGCTCACTGCATCAAATGGACTTCATAATGTGGGTCTCATTAAAAATTTTTGAAAAGGCCCCTTCTGGAGGTTAACTCTAGGTCCGTAAGGTGGTCAAGAATGCCCCCACCTTTTTCTCCTCGGTGTAGTTGATCCCACAGGGAGGGGTTTTCCTGATCCTGGTCATCTGACACTCAACTGGCTGCTGGTGTTTCTGGGCTCCTGTAACAGGGGCACCATCCACATCCCCCCTGAATAAGGACCAGGGGCTGTTCTCAAACCAGGAGCAAGCTGAGTGAATGGAGAGTGTAAGGAGAAGGAATTAACATTAATGTAGTCCTTACTCCGTGTTGTTCACTGGCCCCAAAACATTACCATATATAAACTTCACAGCAATCCCAGAGCAAGCATTTTATTACTTTTACACATAAGGAAATTAAAGTTAAGAGACACCATGATTTTTCCAAAAGACCTCACTGGCTAAATTTTTTTTAATTACTCTTTCTTTTATTTAAGTAACTCCTGGGCTGGTCACCATGCCCTGCAGAAAGGATTGGTCTGCTTTGGCAAAAATACAGGCAAACAAATAAAGGCAGCAAGCAACTCTCCATGCAGAGCTTCACATCTTTTCATAGGAAATAATGCATGCCGGCATACCAAACTTCACAATTAAAGGACTCCCATAGTCTTATCTGATCTGACCCTCACCAAGTATCTGTCAGATGGGCAGAGGAAGTATTATCTCCATTGCAGAATCTGGAAAGCTGATCATAAAGAAGGCACAGTGTCCCATGCTTAGTAAGTGACACAGCCAGATCCTGAACCCAGGGTCTTGCTTCTGAGTCCACTGTTCTTTGCAACATAGCTACTATTGTTACAAGAACTAAAGACTCCTGTGTTTTGAGTTGCATCCTATGGTTTTTATGATGCAAGAGGCAAAAAAAACTTAACATCACAAAAAGAGGAAAACCGGACATATTAAGACCATGGAATAGGGATTCTTTTTTTCAAACATCTTTAAAAGCACTGAACAAAAGTGGATTGTTGAAATTTTTATTCTCATTACTCATATCATCTGGCACTCATGGTGATTAGCCAGATTACGAAGTCCTTTACAGAATGCTGAGAATTGTGTTTAGAAATGAACTCATGTGTGTCCACACGGAAAGACCAGCCTGCCTTTGCTCCCCCATTGCATCCATCAACTTCTTAGAATGAAAAGCAAAAGATAAGGGTTTTCTCTGTCATTTTAAACATGGAAAATTAATTGCTCCTGCGGAGATGAAATTTTTACAGTAGAAAAGAAACCTGGTACAAAATGGTTTTTTCTTCTGTTCCCACCTGTGGAGACCTAGGGTTTGGCAGCAAATTGGAGCTTACACAGTATAGTCACAAAGACAAATGCCAGATCCCTTCCTGACTGGGAAGTGGGCCTTCTTGTTGACACTGCTGCCAAAGGCTGACCATACTAGATAGAGGGGAAATGAAATGAGGTGCAGGATATTTGCATGTTTGAGAATGAATACCTTCACATCGGCTTTGTATACACAACTAGATCTGCCTATTGAACGGCTAAGTGAGTAGAAAATTAAATAAACAAGACTTGCTGATCCTATGCTTATGGATATGTAATTGGTATAGGAAGAACTTCAGTGGAGTTTCCTATTTTGTCTGCAATCATACTAAACAGGCTTCCAACACCATTAACAACGGAATCCAACACATTAATTCTCAAATGAGGAAAACTTGGCCTACAGATCACTGTTGATCTAGGATTTAGGATTTGGGGCTTCTGTTTGCAATTCCCCAGCTGAGTAGTTTGAGTCTCAGCAGCATGAGTCTCAGTTTTCTCCATCCTAAAAAATAGGAAGTGGGAATGCTTCTTCCCTTTTTGACTTAATTAATCTATTAAGCAGAGACATGCAAAGAGACGGTGTCAGAATTCATAGGCGCTGTTTGTAATGCAAACTAGCAACTCTTCAGTCCCAGAAATCTCATTCTTAGAGTTGTTTAGCAGCATCTGAGCATGTTTGGACAGCATGACAGCTTTGGAATCTGTTCTCTGAGTTTTAGGTATGTTTCTGCTGATCAGTATGAATTTGAGAAATCCATTTTCAATATCACTTAAACCATTTTCTCCTCAGAATGAGGACCTGGGGATATGAACTTCACAGGGTGGTTGTATGAGATGTAGAAAATATGTATCAAAAGTACTTAATAACTGTAGTCATGAGTATTTTAAAACTAAATGTATCCTGTGGCCATAATTCAAATGCAGTCTGACAAATTTTTCCATTTGAGGAATGATATAGAGAGACAAAATGTAAGTGTTCAGCCCCTCTCTGGGCACAAATTGGGGTTCTGGAGCTCAAACTGGAGAGTCCTGGATGCTGAGGTGTTAGGCAGGAAGGTCAGAGGTGTGTGTTACTCTGAAAAGCATGAAGGCAAAGAGTAACTGATAGAGTAAAAACCTGAAGATGGGCCAAAGAATCCAACCCCTGGAAAGGGCCAAGCTGCTCTAAGTGTGAGGTACTGAGGCTAGGAGAGCTATAACAGTTTAGTAACCAGGAGAGGAAGGAGAAGAGCAGATAAAAAGATAGGAGCTCCCAAGAGCTAGACACAGACATAAAAGCCAGCCTCTTTCAGAGGAAGAAAGATCTTTCCAAGGAAGAAAGATAATTCAGTCTACACATTTAATAATACCACTAGTGATGGCAAGCCAGGGAGTTCATATTGGGTTGTTTTGTGAATATATAGCAGCCAGCAGCCAGACTTCCTATCAGAACATTTGTCAGATTGACAGTTTTGGGTTAAGCCTGATTGTTTTGAGTATCTCATCGGACATATTTAATTATCCTTGAGGTACTGACCCCATTTCTGAGAGATTGATGTCTCTAGGGACATTGGACGCCAGGGACACTTTATTGTGTGTCCCCAAACTTTATCCACAGGTCATAAAAAAAAAAAAAAGAGACACAGCAAAATGGCCAAGGCTTTGCCTGGTTTGGGTTCTTGAGCTGGCTTCCTGGTTAAGTCAGTCAAGGTTTGTCCGATTTAATGGAATGTTTCCAACCACAGCGCATCACCTGAGTTGCTAGGAATAGCTAGATATATAACACCACACCGAGTCAGTTAGCTCCTGGGTTCCAAAGACAGTGTGCCCAGTCTCTCTGTCAAGGCAACTAAGGGAATCCGTATTTTAGATATTCACTGGAGCTAAAAACTTTGCTTGGAAACTTTCAGTGTCATTTCTACAGCCAACTGGCCAAATTGAAAGATCAGATCCAATATCGTCTTTGATGAAATAGTAATCTCAGTATATCTGATGTATTCCCTGCATCCTCATTTATCCCAGAATCAGGCTACAACTACCCCGCACCCTTACTCTTCATAGTTTCTCCCTCTCACCTATTCATCAGATGCTTTTCTTTAAATTTCCTCCTCTCCCTTTCTTGCTTTCCATATATCCATTTGAAATATGTCTGAAATAAATCCCAAGGCTTCCCAAAAATATTTCTGCTCATGTAAGCACGTGAACAACTTCCATCCTTGGTTTTCACACAAGCGAAGTTTAAATGCCATGGGGGGAGAAGGCTTTTTGTTTGTTGTGTTTTGTTTTCTTTTTCTTTATTTTTGGTACATGTGCCTTACTTAGCTCTTACCACAGTTAACAAGGGCCATGCGATCTCTTCTTAGTGCCGTGTCTGAGGCAGAAGGAGGCGATGGAAAAGCCTACACCCTGGCTCTGCCACTCGCTCCTATTTGACCTCCAACAGGTGGCTTAAATTCTATAAGCCTCAGATTTCTTCCTTTTAAACTGAGGATGAAGAATAAGATAGAGCAAGAGTATTGCACTTAGTCCATAAAAAGCACTGGGTACGAGTGGCTATAAACTGATTCCCTGTCCTTTCCTTTTCTAATCAGATCCTCTCAAGGCAACTCAAAGTCATGTTGTTTAATTATAAACATAAATCTCTTAGAATATCAAAGTTATGCAGGGTGTGAGAAGAGGGGGATCCCAAAAACCCTGCAGTGTGAAGAGGAGTGAGTGATGTCAGTCAAAGGAAGGGGTACCTGGGACTTTACAGCCACTGTTTCAAAGCAGGAACTGTGGGCAATGGGATGGGCTGGCTTTCCAGGTCTGTTGGGTTTAAGCCCAGACAAGCAGCCAGGGACTGTTAAGTACAAAAATGATGCTGGTCTTTTTCATGAAGTCCTTGGGAAAGTGGGAAATCAGTTTAACATGGCCTTAGAGCTGAAAAGGATCTCAAAAGGATGACTGGCTTAGGCTTTGACCAACCGAGATAATGTATACAATGTGCTTGGTATACGGCAATCCTTGGCAGTGTTGATAATAGGTAGGGTAGGAGAGGTTATATGTGTATTCTTATCATTAGAAGTATTTGTCTGGAGTCAAAGCAAACCCAAGTTTGGTAGCACCTTCTCTTCTGTCTCCAGGCTCTGCTGACATGTCAGATACAGGTTCTACACGGACATCCTATGCATTGTGCCTCTCTCTCATGATTTTTGGACTAGGTCCCAAGTTCCTCTCCAAAATAGTTGAACACTATGCCACAGAGCACCTTATTCAGCTTTATCACATCTTAGACATTTCAGCCTACAAATTAATTTCTAAAGGAAACCGACACCCAGAAAACACGCATGGTGACTAATCCCAGGACATCCAGGGCCTCCGGGCAGGGAGGCAGGAGAGGCCTGATGCTGGGCTGGGGTCTCCATGATGAGCAGGTTCCGTAACACCACCATGTCTACAGGGGCAACCGTTGCACTGACCCCTGGGAAGATGCAGTGGGTGGCGCAGTTGTACCCCCTCCTCTCCAGCCTTTCCACTGGCTCACCTCTCTGACCTCTCCAGTGAGGAGCTCAGGGAGCTGACCATGAAAACATTCAGTCATCACTCAAGTACAGTTTCATAGAGATAGGTTTTAGTCTGCTTAACTCTAATTCAGAGACATTTATCATCCTGCCACCAAGGCAGTTGACGGTTCGGATACAAATGCTTTAAAAATTCCTTCAAAATGGTGCCTTTGCTTAGTCCTTGAAACTGTAGGACTTAAAGACCTCACATCTGGAAAATGTTCTAAGCTCAGGGCCAAAGTAAGCATGCCACTTTCTATCGTCACCTCCTATTAAAATCACAGGTTGTTTAATAAGCATTTCTTCTTCTATTCTTCTTCCTATGTTGACTTTGCTTTTTATTTTCTTCACATTCATTTTCTGTCACCATTCTATTATTTTGTGTCACCCCACTCGTAACTACTAATGGTCCAGAGACCCTACTTCTTAGAAGTTGTTGGACATAAGCCCAGGTATAAATCAGGCAGTGTGAACCCACAGAATGAAACTCTTCTCTTTTTAATCAACTCCTAGGAGTGGAAATCAATTTAATATGGTTCGAGATAGTCATATTTCCTTACAACATCCTTTTCACGATTCCTTTGCACATCTGTATTTCTTAAGCATGACTGCCTAGTAGACTTTAAATTACTTAGAATTCTGTGATAGTTGAATGTATACCATATACAATACCATTTTGGGAAACTGGACTCTTCTTTGGTTTCTGGCTACTAAATCAGAAAGAATTCCCTTTGCTCCATGCTAAGAAGAAAAAGCTATAAAGGGTTTGCCAATCGTTTTATAGATAAGACTTCTCAACCGGAAGGACTCAAGAGGTTGCAATCTTGTATGGCTTGGTTAGCTACTTAAGAGTCTTGTACCGCAGAGTTGGTGCCACATATAAATACCCTCTGGTGACCTCACGGTGCTTGAAACTTCTCTTCTGATCCTTTGAACAAAACCATCATCACTCCCATTTTTCTACCTGCCCCTTTGTTCCTTGCCTATTTCTGCGTATGTGTGTGGGGGTGTTCATTTTTTCAAGCTTACCTGATGCCTGATGGTCTTTAACCTCATCTGGTGTTACATCCTGACTTCCCTCTTTGATCATATACTTGGATTAGCCACACTGACAATTCATCTTTCTGACAAACTGTAAAACATACACCATCTTACATCTCTTGGATATCTGCCTTAATGGCATGACCCAAATCCAGACCCTTATAAAAGATCAAGATATGTACTGACCTTTCTGTGATGGCTGTGATTTCCCTTTTTTACTATTACAAAAGGCACTACATGCATTGGGATCTGTATTTTTGGTATTTACAAGAAACTTTAGAAACTTGCATCTAAGGGGTAGATTAGTGGTTCAGATACTTAAACTCAATCCTACCCATTTTCATCTGCTAATTTATTTTCCTCTGCTTTTACACCAACATGCATCCTTTTTCCTTTGAATGCCTGTTTATTTGTGCACGATGCCATGAAGAATAAAATTGAACCTAAACTACCTACATTTCACCATCTTATTGTTCCCCTGTCTTCAGAGACTGGCCTCCCATCATAAGTTTCCTTATAAGAAATGGTCCCGTCTCGAGTAAAACACTACGTTCCTACACTAAAACATGAAATCCCATTACTGAAAATAAAATTAAAAGTACCAAATGAAACCTGGCACTTACATTTATTTTTTTTTTAACTATTTGTTTTTACTACTGCTGCATGCAGAACCCTTCATTCCTGGGGAGGCCCGGAAGCTGAAATACGAACCATAAAATTCGGAACATTATTCTCACCCACATAGTCAAAGAGATGATTTATAAAATGTAGAGTTAGTATGCTGCCAACTCTGGGAAAAAGGGAATGGAAATACCAGTATGCTCTTGAAGGAAGTGTGATGTTGGTATCTTTCAGACAGTGACCAACAGGGGTAAAAGGGGATGGAAGGCTGAGGAAAGCTCTCATCACTATAATGACCACTTATGACTATAAAATAAAGCTTAGCCACCCCTAAGAAATGGATGACACTACATCTCTACAACATGAGATGCCAGTGTTTTTCCAACATTCTTTGGCTCTCCCTATCACTCCTCCTAGCCACAAATGCCACATCCCAGCCACCTGGACATGGCAAATATTTCTCAGGAGTTCTTTGTTCTCTCACCTCATTCTTTGCAGATATTACTTCATCAAATGGGAGCTCTGTTATCCACCTTGCCTAACTTCTACCCATCCTTCCAAACTCTCTTCTGATATTGCCTTCTCTGAGAAGCTTTCCTGACTTCTGAGCCCATGGTTGATGGGCACATAGTAGGCCAGGCATCGTTCTTTTATAGAACTGTGCACCTTGTGAAATTCTCTGTGTGTCCTCTCTCTGCAATACAACAGCCACAGTGAGTCCCTGGAGATCAGACATCGCATCCCATCATAAGTTTTCATGAACTCCTTGGGAAAGTGAGAAATCAGTTTAATATGGCCTTAGAGCTGAAAAGGATCTCAAAAGGATGACTGGCCTAGGCTTTGACCATATTGTTGATTCACCAGTGTTCAGGCTGATGCATTCTTTGGCAAATGGTAAGTGCTCAGTAAGTGTTTGCTGAAAGAATCACGAGAGAACTGGATGCCGGCTGGAATAAACACTGTTCCCCGACCTGGTTTTGTTTGCAGAAGCGAGAGACCAGTTTACACACCTCCTTTAAGCGTGTGATCAATGCCATATTGATAGGAAGTAAGTATTGTTCCAGAATATCAGGAGATGGCATTTGGCACTGAGGTTCAACAGACATTTGGAGACAGTGACGAAGGAGTGATGGGTAGGCAGGGATCCTAGTCACTAGAAAAAAACAATTGTCCTTCATTGGACACGATGACTTTTAATTTTTTAATAGAATGTTTATTTTGAGTCATATTCTGGCTATGAGAATGGTCTTGTTCCTATAGTCATAGTTACAATGAAAGGAAATTCTGGCTTGAAATTTAGAAGGGAGATAAAGAGGCCGGCAGAGTAGGAAGAGATGTTTCTCACAGTGCAACCCCTAGGGGTGGGAAAGGTGGTTGAGGAAGTTCTTCTGGCTGTTAGTACAGTAGTAACAATGAAAATACAACTATAACACCTGAGAATTACCAAACATGTTATGTGGCAAGCCTGAAATCAAGCACTTCATCTATATTAACGTGTTTGATCTTCTCACAGCCCTGTGAAGGTCTGAAGCGCAAGGAGGTCGATAAGTTACCCCAAAGCCGCACAGTAAAAAAGAGGCGGAGCTTGAGTTTGAACCTGCGTAGGCTGACTGCAGACTCCCAATCACTTCTAAAGGGGTGTCCATAGCAACAGAGGGTGAGAGAGGGTTGTGGGTGGGGGTGGGGGGAGGGTGCAGGCCATGTTGCGACATAAGGTTTTAATGGATGAAACTAAGGTTTGGCTTTGGGAGGAATGCAGTGATTAACTCTGGGTACTTGGGATTTTTTTTCTTAGTTATATCAAATAAAGAAAATGAAACACAGTTATACCTAAACTTGGTCATCCACCTCAACCACGGACATTCTACATTTTCTTTAGGACCCCCACGCCTGTGAGAAGGTAGATGTGGGTTCTATTTGCCGATATTCCCTTCTCTGGGGCAATCGTGTCAAGGGTCTACATTTATGAAATGCTCAGTATAGTTAAGTGGTACCTCCAAAGTTGTCATAGCTTCGTTTGCCACGGGACATAGTAAAAAGTGTGGCTCTTTGAGTCAAAGGAGCTGGAGTCTTATATGTTGTATGCCTTTGGATGATTCAAATAACCTCTTGGATTCCGATTCCTCTTCTGCAAAATGGGGAGAGCAATTTGAGCTCTCTCGTGGGGCTGTTGATGAACAGCAAATGGGATATTATACCTGCAGGCATTTTGTAAACTCCAGGGAGAGGATAGAAAGTGTTACTCGGGGGTTTATCATTATTGTATTCATTCGCTGTTCATTCAGCAGCGATTTATGCGACTCCCACAGTGCACCAGCTCTAGTACGGGTGCTGGGGATTCTACAGTGAACAAGTAAACAAGACCCTATTGCAAGGAGAACGAATATTCCCACGTGGAGGTAAGTGGGGAGAAAAGCAAGGAAGAAGTAAATAAATGTAATCCTTTCAGAATCTAAGAGCTACGAAAATCAACATGTGGAGGACTTTGGGTTGGTTTTGTTATGCCATATTCCAATCACAAGCACTGACCAACTGCAGAATATTTAGTCTAAAAGACTAGTCGTACCACAGTGGTATGAAGTCCAAGGTGATCTGTGTCCCTTTTGAGTGCCCTTCACAACTCCTGATACCTGGCACTTGGTAGACACATTGAACAAGTTTTTTGCATGTTCCCTAAGTGAATGTCAGTGACTGAAAATTTCCTGATGTCCTCTTGTCATGAAATATTCATAGAAGGGTTATGGCATTTGGAGTTAAAAGGTAACTTAAAGCACCAGTAAGTTCAATATCTTGATCCTGATGGAGGTAGCTTAGTATACTAAGTATGAGGACAAGCTCCTGAGATGGCCCAGGCATTAGCTCATACCAATTATCATCAAGTACCTGGCATTACTGCAACTCTCTGCCCATCAGTTTTCTAATCTATAAAATGGGAGGTAATAAAAGTACCTCAACTCATAGGATTGTGAGTATGATATGAACGTTTAATGCAAAAGTATTTAGAATGATCCTGAAGTATAGTCAACTTTCAGTACATATTGGCTTGGCTATTGCAAGTTTTTCCCTTCCTTCTTTGCTTTTCTCCTCTCTTTTTTGTTTTCTTTTCTTTCCAGGATGGGAAACAAAAACTCTCAAGTTATTTTGCCATGAGTCAAAGCAAGTTAAGTGGGAAAACAGAAATCAATGAACTACCACTGCAACTCACAGCCATAGGCTTAGGTGTCCCTCTTGGCTTGTAAAGTTTTTCACTGGATCAGGCAAGATAGCAAGAAGACCTCTCCTAGGTGCGACTCAAGATGAAAGAACTTCTGGCAGCTGTCTAGTTCATTGACACTTAAGTTCTGTCTTCATGCAGAGCTGTATCACATAACTAGTGACAAATGCTCTGCACACCAAGATGCCTGCATGGGGACAGGCAGATAGCGCTTTGCCGTCTGATTACTGTGAATACTTACAATAATTACCTTTTGTTGAAGCCCTACTGTATACCAGGCCCTAGGTTAAGTAATTTGTATATAACATTCAATTCTCACAGCAAATCTATTATTACTCCCATTTTAAAGTTGAGAAAAAGCAGTCATGTAACTTTTCTAATATCACACAGTGAGTTTCTGGTCCTTCTGATCTCAAAGCCCAGGTGTTTTCCTCTAGAAAGCATCATATAGACATAATCACATTTTTGAAATTACTACTGTGTCATTCCTGTGGTCCATACAGAGATTTCTGAAATTTAAATGCTTGCCACTCAGGAGGGGATGATGGCTAATAAACATCATGAACTACTCTCAACACAGACCAAACGCTTTGCTTCAGTAGGGGATGGTGACTTCCTTTACTTATCACAGGAAGGGCAAATAAGGACTTGTGTTTTCTAGAAGAAAACCAACCTCAGTATCAGGCGTTGGTGGTGAGCTTTCCCGGCAGTGATTACTATGACTGGCAGGATGTGTCATAAGTGAGTTATCTGTTAGACCCCAAGAGCTCGGAGCAATATTTGCAGCAGCTAACAGTGTAAATGTTTAAAGCTCTAATCAGACATCCAGTCGTCAGCTTCATGGTTGCTTTTCCTTTTGATGAGGAAATATGCAATTCCTTAGGGGTGAATGCCAAATGTTCATAAATAGAGTAGCATCCGATACATCTATGAGCAATACTTATTTATAGGAATCATTTATCCAAGGTCTTTATGTGCCTTTCCAGCTCCGGTACTTTTCTGTGGCATTATCTATCACCGCAGAGCACACATAGATCCTCGTACTCTTTCTATTTATATACATGGAATCTAGCTCTCTTAATTGTTTTCAAATCTCTAACTAGTGAGTACATTAATTCACCTCCTGCCAGATGGTAGCACGTGCTTCTCAGTGACTTCTAATTCTCCCCACAGTTAAATGATTGGCAAATCATTTGTCCAGTCATAGTTTCTCTCCACATCAATCAACAACTACATCTGTGTCTATTCACAATGTCTGGCCCCATCTATAAGGGGTTATTTCCCTAATATGGGGCATTTTGCATTTTCTTCCTCTTCTGACCCTCTAGGACTGTCTGCATGGGGGCACATCTACAGCACAGCTGATAACTTTTACCTAACACTTATGACCAAAATAGTGTGAAGAACTTTTGTTTTGGATTATGGAGATATGAGTTCAAACAAAGTAACCAATTTTATGGCTATGCCACTTCGGGTTAATTTCATGAACTTTATTTATTAAGTCTCCTTATCCATAGGACCTGATTAGTAATACTAATCTTACAGTTCTTTTTCTTTTTGGGGGGGAAGAGGGTAAATTATAAGTTATGTGCTCTGCTTATAAATGCTGGTTCTCTGTGAAATAGACTTCCCCAAGAACTTACTTACATAAATAACATTTGCTAAGCATTGACTCAGTGTAGGGACTATGGTTTTTATTTTTCAACTCACTCAATCTTCAGATAATTCTAAGAAGTATTGACTATTGTTATTCCAGTTTCATAAAATGAGAAAACTGACTTCCACAGAGGTTGGTAACTTGCACCAGAACACACAACTGGGAGAGGGAGAAAACAAGATTCCAACCCTCATTTTTCTGAATTTTTGCCAGACTCTTAATTGCTGTATCTTCAGGACCCTGGACAGTGTCTGGCATTGTAGATTTGGCTGGACTTCCATGGGCTTCTGCTATCTCTGGAGTTACATTATATTTATGGTTTTGCAATGTTTAATGATCATACAGTTGGTGTGACCACGTGGACAGTTCACTCATGAATGCAAATGAATGCCTTAGAGTTTGCTATTTCAATAACATCCATCTCTTCTCAGGAATGTCAGTGCCATATTGAAGATATTGATGAAGCTCTAGTAAAAAATGGCTACCGTTTTTGGTTTGCTTGCTCTACCCCAGCACACAATACTAAATAAATACTTAATATATATTACTTTCCTTGATCCTTACAACAATCCTATGGGTTAGATGACATTGTTACCCCAATTGTATAAATGGGGAAACTAAGTAACAGAGAAGTAGAAAAGTTTAAATAACTTGCCCCAAATCACACTGATAATAACTGTTTAAGCCAGGGTTTAAACAGTTACTCGATATTCTATAAGCTTGATATTCTATCTCCAAAGCCTCCTTACAGTTTAGTTCATTTCTAAACCTCTTTAAGCTTCATTTCAGCTATCAATATAATGAGGATAATAATATTATCTGAATTACAGGGATATGAAAATTAAATGAGATGCTGTGGTATGAGAAAGTCCATGGCACAATGAAGGATGAGCTCAAAACAGATCAACCATTATCATTAGTAGCTGCTGGATTTCAAATTCTGTGAGTATGGATATTATACCTGATTCACTCTGCTTTCCCCGCAGCACCCAGACATTGTGTTATTGCCTATGGTATGTGCATAAAAATGCCTTTGAATGAAATTGAACAGAGAATGGGGGTTGATCAATGGGGATCAGAATTCCTCAGGAATAATCTAGGAGGGGTGGCCTTCAGAAGTGCTGGCACTTGGGGAAAGGTGGGGTTATTTTATAAGTCCCTTTCCATCCATGTAATAAAACCAATGCACTTCCACAGCCTTCACTCTTAAGAAGCCCTATTTCTTGGAATTCCACTGACTTCACCTAGGGGATGGGGGAGGCTGACACAGCCTCCCACTGCCCCCTGAGTGGCTGGCAGGAAAGACAGGAACAGCCAAAAGCCAAAGAACAAGTAATCAAAGAGCCTCCTAACCAACCTCTTGCGCCTTATTATTGCTTCCTGCCCACCAGAGACACAAGCAGAGCATAGATTTCCCTGCATCTGGTGGCAGACCTGTTAACATGTTCAGAGGCACAGCAGAGCATCTTCCTCCAGACACTTGGGTGCCTACATATGCAGACATAAGTGCACACTCATAGAGGAAGGGGAAGATCAGTGAGGGTGGGGACTGTGGTCATTGAGCAGCAGCGCCTGCTGCAGAACTAGGAACCGAAGCATAATTTGTAGTCATGTAGTGCCAACAGGCTCGGATGGCAGTGTAAAATATTTATAAATCAGGCCCTAATGAACAGCTTCTGTGCTTATGATCACCGCATTTAATTCTTTCTCACTTCTCAGCTGGTAGGGAACAGGAAGAAATTTAAAAACATATATATATATGTATATATATATATATATACATATATATATACCAGGAGAGAAAGAGGAAAACCGTATTCCTAACGATTTCATTTGCAAAAAAAGGAATGAAGGGAGAGTGGCTGTCTTGCTGTAGTTGTGTTAGTTAATGATAGTAATGGCCACAGTGCATCGAGAACTCCCCATGCGCTGGGGAGTAATTTTCCAGGAGTTCACAGCTGGTGAATAACAAAGGCAGGTCTACAGGGATTTAGGCTATTTAGCCCCTAAATCAATCACTAAGGTATAGCAAAAGCATCAAACCTGAGCAAAACTCAGAAGCAGATACAGGGTCGTGTTTGACTAGTCTCCACTCCAGTTTAATCCCCTCTCTGATGATACTGGGTGGACGGTCTCATCATCTCAGTTTACAGACAGCAAGACTGAGCTCAAGGGAGAATCTGTAACTCATCCAAGGTTACATCTGATAAGTGCCAGAGATAGAATTTGGAATCAAGTGTGTCTGACTCCAAAGACTTTTCAGCTCTAGAACATCAAAGGGATGAAGGTGTAAATGGGTTTTCTTCCACACTTGCATCCATGCTTCCAAATTCTCCCCACCACGCAGGCATTCTTCTTGTACATTTCCTGCCAGGTGTCCTGTCCACTTATAGCTTCAAAGATGACTTTCTCCAGACCTAGAATGATTGTCCAAGCCTCAAAGGACAAAGCATATGCCCTCACAAGACAGAACCTGTTTAGATAGCAGAGTATTTTACCAAAACTGAGAAGCTTTCGTAGTACCAATATTTCAACCCAAAGGACTTGCATCCCAAATAATACAGATTTTAGACAAAGTAGCTGATCATGGGAGATGGATTTTAGGGGAAGTAGCTAAAGATCACTCTCAACACCACCTCTGCATAAGGACAACTCTCTTCTATAAAAGGAGAGATTTGTCCTTAACTCAGTCCCTGTCCTGTTCCTTTTTGAACCCTGATGCTCCATTAGTGCCTACAAACGTGCTTTGTATGGGCAACTACCTGTAAAGAACCTTGTCTGAGGCATGGCCAGAGCTGCTCCAGGCATCTACGGTGACTGGAGTGTGAGAAACATCCATCTGTGAATTTGTCAAAGCTAGGCACATGTACTAAAGGTTCCAAGAAATACTCTCTAATAGTTACAGTCAACTGCCCTCACTTGATATTCATTAGAACTTGCCTCCCGTAACACTGTAGCAGTGCAGCAGAATGGGAAAGTAGCAAGCTTTGGCAGTAGCTGGGCGTAGGCTTGAGTCTTTGTTCTATCACTTAGAAGCTGTGTGACCTTAGGAATGATCACTAACCTCTCTGAGGTTCTGATTCTTCTCTGTAAAATGGGGATAATATTATTTGGCTTTCAGAATTGCTTAAAGGACTGAAGCTATGACAACTGAGGAGCTGGCCTGATAAGGGAGAACCACAGCCCCGACGTGAGGCATCAGATAGTTTGCTAAGGCCTATTAAGACCATTTCATTTCATGCAAAAACTCCATCTCCAGACACTCAGAATCCCCTGACCCTACTCATCTTTCTCACGGCACTTCCCACCTTCCTCCACATCACAGGTTTCATTTATATTTGTTATTCAGTCAGTCCCTGGCACCACACTCCCACGTGACGATGCAAACTTTTAGAGAGCATGTGGCTTTGTCTCTTTGACTGCTGCTGTATTTAAGTGCCTAGAACAGTGTCCTGGGCATGGTAGGCTCTCATGGCTCTTTGCTGAATGAGTGATCAATACCACATTGTAGTTTGGTCAGTTTGCCCTCCCCCTACACACACATGTTCACACACACACACACACACACACACACACACACACAATTTGCTCACAGCAGGCTTTGAACTGAGAGTCCTTTGAGGTCAGGATCTGTTTAGCATTTATCTCTGGCCACAGATTCAACACAGTGCCTAGCATGGTGTTAAAGAAATGATGGTTTGGGTGCTAAACTCACTCTGTAGGGTCCCATCCCTCTGTTAAACCTGATTTTTCAGTAGCTTTCTTCACTCTAGTGTTTCCTTGTGGGCAATTATTTCTCTGTTTTCATTCTGAGTTTTTGCCTTTTTTCCTTGTTATACCCTTATTTACCACTAAACAATATGTTCTCTCACTTGGGGATTTATGTTGAAATCTGTGCTCTGGAAATTGCATCACCAGCATGGGCTTACATAATACTTGCATAGTAGCTATAAAGTGTTACTTGGGCCAAATGATGAACAGGGATTGGAATGGCTATTCTGGAAGGAAAGAAAAATTCTAGCTAGCGCTCATAATAAAGGCAAGAGCCCAAGACTACAGAGCTGAGCTAAACGCAACAAAACAAAACTTGTGTGAAAGAAGAGACTCAGCTGTGGGGTATGGTATGGAATTTGTGGAATAAGGAGGTAAGCCAGACAAAAATAAATGAAGAAATGGATTCCAGATTGAATTGAGTATATTCACCCATTATTTCAATCAGTACTTACTGAATCCTTGTAGGTGTCAGCTGTCCTACTGGGTGTCAGGAATATCCTGAGGACATGGACACAGTCCTGCCCTGTTACATCCGGGAGCCTAGTGTGGGGCCAGGTACAGGTGATGTAGTCACATGGGTACATGATGAATAGTTGGTGAGCCCTGCAACCTGGGACAGGAGGACCCAATCCATTTAGAAGGGTTGGGAAAGGCTGCCCCAGAGAGACCACTGTGGGGATTCAAAGATGGGGGAAACAGTTCACTAGACACATGGAGGTGAGGACAGTTGGCGGGCATTCCAGGCAGGGGGAAATCCATGCAGAGCTATTTCAGGAGAGGACATGTGAGGGGAAATGACAGGAAGCCAAGTGGCCCGAGCAAGGCAGTGAGATGGACTTGAGAAGCGGCCGGAGTGATGGGTAGGAAGCTCACACTGGAGGGAAATAGAGGAAGGGATGATGGTCTTTCCCACAGGAGGATGAGGAGCTGATAGAGGAATTCAAGCCAAAGAGGGATAGGACCACATTTGTACTTCATACATTCACTCAGGTTAAAAAGCAGGGAATGGTCTGGAAAGACTCAGGGGCACAAACAGGATGTCTAGAGGGACAGCAACTGTAGGAAAGCAGGTAACAGACTACGATGGCTTGGGTTAGCCATCATGGCTCAGGTGGAGGAGGAATGGGGGTATATTCAAGAGGTATGGAGAGTCTAAAATAGACAGGAACTGATAACAGATACGGTGTGGCAGAGGAGGGGAATTTCTAGCAGGGGTGCCTGAGTTTCTGGACTGTGTGGCTGGATGGCTGGGGGTGCCGCCACCCAGGACACAGGGCCACTGGGACCAGGTAGGCATAGAGGAGAACACGTAGGAGTCTGGGTCCAAAATTTGCCTTCATCGCCCTTTGCTCATGAAAGTGTCAGCCATTAGCTTCACCTTTCAGAGCTCATTTTCCTCCCTTGAGAGGTAGAGATAATGCCCCATCCACAGAGTTGTGGGAATGAGACAAATATACAACATGTGCTTTGCAGTGCCTGGTTCTAAGCATATTAATAGCAGTCACTCCCTTACCAACGTCATGGTCTCAAGTCCGGCGATTAACCTCTTTTCTTACCTGCGGAGTGGAAACGATATGGCGGCTGCCCTGCACTTTGCTAGGAAGGACACTGCCTAAACAGCGCTTGCCCCAGAGTGGGTGCTCCATACACGTTGTCTATTAGTATTGAAGTTTCAGAAATGTACCAGTTTTCTGTTGAGCTGAGTGGGAAATTACTGCCCCTTAGGAACAAATTCGCCAAGAGCAAAAATTAAGACATTTGTCTGTTTTTTCTAGTGTCTGTCCTTGCTAGAGTCATCTTTTGAATCTAGACCTCTACTTTCCAATCCATAAGATGGAGAAAAAGTTTGTGTCTGTTTTAACTCCCAGGAACCATGGAGAAGCCACTGACAAAAGGCCTGAGACATGTGAGAATGTTTGTGTCGTAAGAGATACAACAATCAGGGCTTCTAAACACTCACAGAAAGAGGGCATCCTCCTCCAGAAAACTTAAAAGGTGGCATCTCAGCCTCCAGGAAGCCAGGAGCCTGGATAACGAAAGAGGGAGGTGGACAAAGACGTAGCATGGGGCTCACTGTGAAAGGGTGGTCTGCCAGCCTGCATCCACCCCTTTGCAGCAATGTCAAGTCCAGGCCCATCAACACTGATGAGAAACCAAATACAGGAACTGTGAGAGGGTACATTCCGAGGAGCAATTTATCTCTGGAGACTGAACCTGTATAATGTCCTTACTAATCCTGGGCTCCTGGGTTATGAAGCCTGCCATTGGGAATGAGTTATATATTCAATAAGTCATTCTAGCTAATCAGGCCCTCTCATCATGAGCTGCTGAACAAGGGGCAGGGTGAAGCCCTCGGCAGCTTCCAAGCTGGGGTCCCGGGTGAGGAGCAAACACTTGGCAAGGGCCTCCTGCCTCTAGTGGGCGCTGCCATCACCCCTCCCTTTGGCAACTGGTGCCGAGGGAGAAGCACGGGCTGTGAAAGCCCAGGAAGATGGCAGGACCTGGGTTTGATAAGGTTATGATTAAATCAAGGTTTTTGCTCTAATTATACCGCCTTTAAATAAATGCAGCCTAGTAAGTAATTGTAATTGATGTGCAATTAGACGTGTATTTATATCACCATTGCCTTTCCCTATGCAGCTGTCTGTGTCTGCTTTTCCTTGTGGCTGGATCCTGAGTTCTGCCTGATGCTCAGGAGACGGAAGCCCCACTTCCCTCCCATGGGGGCCCGGTCCCCATGGCACAGCAGAAGCTCTAGGACACCCTCAGAAGGGCACGACATCCCAGGCCTGGATGGTACAAGCAGATCTTTGCAACTGACCTTTCCAATGGGGTTGAGGGGCGAAGCATCCCACCCACCACGCCCTCTTTCCCCAGAAGGTTTTATCTCTCTGGGTGCTGGATGGGCCATCAACCTGGACACGATTCGGGAGAAGTGTGGCAAATAACAACTGCACAAGATATCATGGGAATGGTCAAAAAGATCTTTGAGATGCTCCGTAGAAAGTCTGTGAATTTCTAGTTTTAGCCATATGGAAGAGGAGACCCAAATATTGCAAGATGGAGAAAGAGGGAGTGGTAAGACATTGCATGATGATTCAAGCTCTGTTTATCTTTTGGTGAACATTCATCAATGCTAGAACCTAGGATAAATCACAAAGCTCAAAAAGATCTGCCCACAGGATGTTCATAGTCTAAGCTACAGGAAGGTAGGAACCATCTGAGGCAAAGGATTAAAAGAATGGAAATAAAGCATGTTGAGTGCATCAATGCTGAGCTCAAAGCTGATTGTGTATATGGGACCTAGATGAAGATCACAAACCTCATTCCCCGGCAGCCCTCAGGTCACACAGCTCAGGGGGGTTTCTCTTCACCTACCAGAATGCTAATGAAGGAGCCAGAGAAATACCACCACCGACCACCTCATCTGTTTTTGTTCTCCTGCTAAAAGGACACCATGCATCTCTGACGGCGAGTCATGACGAGAGTCACTTGGGCACCTAAAGCTTATACCAGAGAAGCTAAGCCCACTAGGAACCCAAGCAGAGCTCTGAGCGACACTGTGCTGAGCAGGGAAGCCTACTGTCACCAGACAAGATGGCTAGGGCAGGCTTTAGACTCCTAAAGAATGGACTGAGACAAGCCTGGGTGGGGTAAGTGTGGGCCGAGGAGAAAAATGGGAGTGAGGAGAAGTAGTTAGCCTTGCGCTATTATAACTCTGAGTTTGGTTCAAAGGTGAAAAGTGGTTTTCAGCATATGAAATTTTCAAAGCATTTTCAGCACTTTCCACTTTCTTAGCTTTCTTAGTTGCCAAACGCTCGTGGTGTAACATTTTATTTGACCTTTTATCATTCCTATGGCAGGAATGATCTCCAAGTGACTAATTTAAAAAACTCACACCTAGAGAGGTTAAGGAATTCTTCAAGGTCAGAGAACTATGCAGATGACAGGACTGGGAGTGAAAGCCGGGTTTTTAGGTTTCTAGTCCGATGTTCTTTAAAAGCTGGTCCAATAAATGGGCACAAGGGATCTTTTAGGGATGATGGAAATATTTTAAAACTGGAGGTGGTGATGGTTGCTCAACTCCATAAAGTTTTTAGAAATCATCGTACATGTAAAACAGGCGAACTTTATGGTATGTAAATTACAGTTCAATCAGCTCTTAAAAAATAAAGGCAACCAAGTGTAGTAAGCAGAGCGTGGGCTTCAGGGTCATTTTACAGTCATCCAGATCCTGATTCCAGCTCCTATGTCCCGGATAACCTTGGACAAGTTCCTTAACTTCTTTACACATGGATTTCTTCAACTCTGTAATTGGCATAGTATTATCTACTTCTCAAGACCGCTGTGATGATCTGGCACTAAAGCCATAACAGCTCATTTTACTTCTGTTATTCTGATACCTGGGCATGGTGATACAAAAAAATAGTAGTTGCCTCTCCACTGCTTGTGTAACCACTAATGCTAATTTGTGTCAAAGCTTAACCTTGTATATGCATCGGTCACATGATATTGTTTACATCAACGCCCCAAACAGTTCTTTAAGTTGGTATTCAACATGGCATACCAAGGGCATATCCATCCTTACTTTCTTCTAAACTGTTGGTTCTCAAACCTGTTTCTTGAGATCATCTGGGGAGTTGTAAGATGCTGATGCCTGGGTCCCACCCCAGAGAATTTGATCTGATTTAAATGTGGCCTGGGCTTTGGGATTTTTGAAACCACCTCATGTGTTTCTAACTGCAGCTAACTTAGAGAACAACTCGTTGGCTTTCAACACGGACTACAATATGATCCAACTGGGGAGCTTAAAAAAGACCAAGCCTGAACTTCACACCCAGAGAATCTGATTTAATTGGTCCAGGGTACAGTGTGGGCATCTGTGCATGTCAAAAGCTCCCCGGGCAATTCTAATGTGCAATTGGGCTAAGAATTATTACTTCAGACCTTCTCAATAAGCAAGATGCCTTGTGGAAAGTGGATCCACTTTATAGCATCCACTCATTCCTCTTCTTGCTTCCAGGAAAAAGGTTCACTGGGTGGTATGATGGGCAGGCACTTCTTATCACCCACTAGATCTCAGATCATATGCTCTGCTCACTGTCCCCATGCCTTCTGGACCCAGGCTCAAGTTCATGCTCTGCCTTGCTTTCCTGTTCTTGCTCATACAGACCCAGATTCTTTCTTTACAAGCCACTCAGGAGACCCTGAGGAAAGGGAAAGTTGGGGGAGGTGAGAAGTCTAGGAAGACAGAACATTTTACTCACTGAACGGGTTCAATGTGTATCTTACCACTCCAACCACAATTTTCAGTTTGCAATGCTAAGGACAAAGCAACAGTGTCTTGTCCTTCACCAGGTGATGGACCTTTGTGTCTCCACTGCTTGCCCCCATCAGAGGCATTTGTGGTCCTTTCCTATGGGGTAGACTCAGCTGTGAGATCGCCCTGGATCCCGGTGATTAGTATTCTCAGGAACAAGAAAACCCATAGGTCCAGCTCTCGATTTTCTCTCCAGGCCTTACGTCTGCACGCCTCTCCTCCATTTATTGCCCTCTTCCCCAAAATAGTAGATGAGGGTGATGCTATCAGGAAAGCACTTAGAGTGGATAAGAGTGAGGGGTCCTTCCACTTCTGTGATTTGTGATATCACTCACCCTTAATCAGATGTCTAAAGTACCTTATAAATCCAGACCATTCAACAATTGCTCAAAAAGCCCCTCCAAACACATTTGAGATGTTAGAGAACTATTATTGATTTTCTACAGCCCATTTCCCTTATCAGTAAAATGGACATGGCAATAATTAATAAGATGGTGCTTCACATGGTAACTAATTAATACAAGTATTACCTATTATTATGGATATTATTAGGGACCAGAAGGAAATTAATGTGTAATTTTTTTAAGCTTTTGGAATAATCACCTGATATGAAGAGTAACTGAGTGCATACCATATTATATGTATTATTGATATTATCTCATTTAAGCCTTACAACAATATATATTAGATAGGTACTCTTATCATTCCTATTTTATAGTTGAGGGAAATGGCCACAGAGAATTTAGTAACCATACCAATAATTATTCTCTGTGTTAATAAAAATGTTTGGGAAATTCCAGAGGAAATGAGGAGGAGAATAAAGATGGGTTTTGATGGGGAAATAATAATCTAAAACAGGAGCAAACTCAACAGAGACAGAGGCAACTTGGAAGGTGGGGCAGTTGAAGTACAAGGGCAAGAGTACTTGGTTCTTGGGAAAATTAAGTCAAGCTCTTTTCACAAAAGTGACATGTGACAGATGTTGCGAGACATGAGTGGAATGCAACTGGGGAAGAGGTGGAAGTGACAGAGAGATGGAGAAGTCAAATAAGGCAATGAACGTGTTCTCTGCGTATTGGTAATTCCTCCACATTTAATCCACGCCATGTGCAGTCACTATTGAACAAAATAATGGATGAAGGAATGAATGAGTAATGCTCACAGCCCAAGGCAGCAAGTATGGTGACATCTTTCCACTTCCCAAGCTCAGACACTGACTGTCCTTTTGAATCCAGTTATCAGTACATTTCAGCCTGTGCTGAATGAGTGCTTTGCAACTGGGAGAGGGCCAGACAAAGGCTTATCATTGCCATTGAACACAATCAGACAGAGATTAAGCATCACACTGGCACATAGATGGATAAGTGAATACTATGGAAACTACAGTCATAGCATGGATGTCTTCTGGGCCAAAGTGATTGGCAGGGGAAGCAATGGGATGAGTCACAAATCCTTCTTCATTTTCAAAACTGCAAAAACATGGAAAAGAGCAGCTCCTTCTATCATCTGTCATTAAAATCAAGGCACATAGTGGGAGGAGACCCTACTTGCTCCATTTCCGAGGCGAGCACAGTGCTGCTGAGGCAGGAGACTTACTTGTCTAGGATTTGGCCTCAGAGGCTAACAGAAAATGGCCCCAGAAGGTCCTGGAGGTGAGGCCCGGCATCCCTGGTGCCATTTCTTTCACTTCCAGAACTTGGGGATGGAATTGGCGAAATGCTACTTTCTTCATTCCACACGTGATTCCATTTTCATCTGTTACGAGATCTATCCGGATTTCAGCAACATTATTCTCAGATGACTTGCTATTCTGATTCTTTCCTGTGGTTTGCATAAGACTGGCCAAAAAAATATATATCACTGGGGAGTATACCACCTTATTTTCGTAACTCCTTGTTCCACTTATCTAATGCCCTCAGATTCTTTGACTGCCAGAAATTCTGATTTGAATTCCCCAGGCCCGTTCTGATGTGTGTGCAATTGTTCTAGTGTAGGGGATGGTTCCTTATTATTCAGGATGCACTTCTGATGTGCATGCAGCCTGGCTGCTACCGCAGCCAGAGGACCTGCTTCTTAGGGACTTTTCCTGGGGACTTGCAATTATTTGAGGCAAAGCAGAGAAATTCGTATAAACTGGAACCATGCAGCATGAAAATGTGCTGTGAATTGGACTCATTTAAAATTTCACACCAGTAATCTCCCCTCAATTTCCTTCAGAAGAGGCAATGGTATAAGGCATTCTCAGATTAGCTTCCAATGAGAAATCTCCCCTCACTGGATAATAAGCAGCACAGAATATTCAGTAAGTGCCCAGCTATGAACCCTGAGTATCCCCACTAAAACTCCAGCTCAGCCATGTACTATTTCTGTTTTTAGGCAGTTTGCTTATTCCAGCTGATTTCAGTTTCCCCATCCATAGGGTTGCAACGATAAAGTAGTAATAACCTGTAAAGCACCTAAAATAGTGCACCGAGAACATTAAAAGCTCTCAGGAAATTCTGGCATTTATTAACATTACTACAGGCTGCTTTTTTTCCTATAGATATTTCTATTGCCACCATCAAAGACTGAAAGATAAATATAGTTATGGTATCAATCCCAAATTTCTCCCATAGAAATTCGACCTAGTGGTTTTATCACTGCTTTCCCACCATGGAATCTCACCATAATCCCAAACAAAGTCTATTGAAAATATCAACTTTTATTGTTGCCTATTTAATATAGGATGATAGATAGTTAGAGATTCCACTCTACAGAGGTAAGTGACAACTGCCTGAATGAGGAGACCATACCTCAATATTACATCCAGAACTGGCAACTATATATTAAAGAAGTGGGGGGGGGTATTTGTAATCAAAGATATGGATTAAGATCAGGAGTGCTAGATATAAAATAAGAAGGATGAGCATGGGATAGCATGTCTTATTTTTTTTCCATGGGGGAACAGTGATAGCTCCATTCTTATGACTTGACTCATTTATTCCTTCTTTCAAAAATACCTGAGACAGAACTCCCAATATGGTAGAGTTTATGACTCAGCAAATCCCCTTCCCCAAATCAGCTATAAAACTGGACGAAATTATAAAACAAAACAAAAAAATCATTTTAAGGCTTTGGAAATCAACCAACTGCATGCAATAAGATGAGGAATAGTATTCATGAAAAAATAGTGAATTTCAGGTAAAAAAAATGGGAAGTCTGTGGTGTTCTTGGGCTATTTCCATGCCCCATCCCCTACTGCACTGACATGAAGTTCTGCCAGAGGTGGTTGGTTGGTGAAAACCAGAAGTTTCACTGATGGAAAGGGTTGACTTTATTTGTGGCAAGCATGGAAAAAAAAAATACTCCATACTAACAGCATTGTTACTTGTCAGAGTTTTAGCTCTGCCACAAACGAGGGAAAGACCTGTTGCTCAGTTAGTCTGAGATTTCAACCCATTTGTGCCAACCAATTAAGTGGCAGAATAGTCAGCAGTTTAGCAGAGAAATCTGGGAGGTGACACAGCAACAAGGAGCCTTGATAACTTTTCCACTTATCCTCAGCAGACTAGAATGCTGTGCACATATGCAAAATAAACCAAAGAGAATCTAAGTTATCCATATACTGTGGTCTTATTCAGTCTTCATACATGTGTGAGAGGACCTGCAGAAAGTCCTAAATCTGAAGCTGACTTAAAAACTATGAATTTGAATATGCTTCTCAACATAGGAAGGACCACTTCATCTTGCAGTATTGGCAAAAGTATTTGCTGACTGGGGATGTTGAGCAAAGCCAGAGAGGCACACAGGCTAGAGCAACACAATAAAATTTGGGGGAAAGAAAGCCATTTTGTCCAATACAACCTCAGTAATCATTGTTGACTGTTTACAAATCATTGTAAATTGTCAAAAAAATACAATGACTAAAGGGAAAATTTCATTAAAGGAAAGCAATAGCAGAATTGAGATGTCAGAAGAAGGAATCAGTAAACCTGAAGGTACATCAATAGGAATTATTCAATCTGAAGAATAGAGAAAAAGTAGTGATTGATATGGAACTGAAATTCAAAGGATACCAGTACACACACCATAGGAGTCCCAGAAGGAAAGATGAAGGAGAAATTCCAGAAAAAAAAACATTTGAAAGATTAACAGACAGAAACTTCTCAAATGTGATGAAAAATATAGTATATAGTTTGCAAATAAAAGAAGCTCAACAAACTCCAAGCAGGATAAATATGAAGAAGTCCATATCTAGACAGATTGTTCCCATCCTGTTCATAGCCAAAGACAGGGAGAATGTCTCCTTGTATACAGAGAAAGAGAAATTAAAACCAAGAGTTGACATATCATCAGAAACATTAAAAGTCAGGATGCAATAGAATGACATACTCAAAGTAATAAAAGGAAAAACAAAAACAAAGTTGTCAATTAAAATTCTGTATCCTGCAAAAATATCCTTCAAAAATGAAGACAAAATAACTGCCAGACAAAACCTAAAAGAATGCTTTTCTAGCTGTTATGTCATTCAAGAAATACTAAACAGTCATCTAAGTTGAAATGACACCAAATGGTAACTCAAATCTACGTGGAAAAAAAGAGGAACAGAAAAACTAACTGTATATATAAATACAAAAGAATATGCAAACACACATACACGTGCATACACACAAACACACACAAACACACCTCCAACACTTTTTCCTCTTTTCCACCTTAACTTCTTTAAAAGATATAAGATTGAATAAAATAATAGTTATGAAATTAAATGTTTGTATGTATAACATACAGGTGTGATATATATGGTAATAAAGCACAAAGAATAGGGAGAAACAGGGCTATTTTAGAGGCAAGTTTATATATTTTACCTGTTTTAAGTTAGTATCAATTTAAAGTAGGTTGTGGTAAGTTAAAGTATGTTATATATACAATCCTTAGAGCAACTGCTAGGAAAATGCATTTTAAAATAATAACCAACAATTGAATTAAAGTTATACAATTAAAAAGTTCATTTCACATACAGAGAGCAAAGGATCAATAAAGGAACCAGAAGGACGAGAATCCTACAGAGGACAAAGAGCAAAATGACAGATGTAATTTCAACCTGATAATAATTACACTAAATGTGAATGGACAATTCATTTCCATCAAATGGTAGAAATTGTCAAACTGGATTTAAAACTCACAATCCAACTATATACCCTCTCCACTAATACAATTCAGATTCAAAGAAACAAAGTGGTGAAATTAGAAAGGTAGAAAAATATACACTAAGCAAACCTAACCATAGTGATTGTTAATATCAAGTACATTATTTAAGAAAAGATATGTTACTAGAAACAATAAGATATATTAAATAATGATAAAATTATCAATTCACTGGGAAGATTTAATAATCACAAATGTATACAGAATTGACAACAAAGCCCCAAAACAATTGAAAATCTTGGCAGAGGTGAAAAGACAAAGGGACAATTCAACAATAATTGAAGACATACATACCTTATTCCAACTATAAAGTTATATAAAGTTGTATAAAACACCTCAACAGAAAATAAAGCAAGAATATAGAAGATTTGAACACTACTGTTCACTAACTTGATATAACTGACATCGACAGCACTCTTCACCTAAAAACTGCAAAATGCACATTAATTTCAAGAGTACGTTGAACATTCTTCAGGAAAGATCATGTGCTAGATGACGTGACAAGTTTCAATAAATTTACAAGAGATTAAATCATTCAAAGGATGTCCTCTGACCAAATCACAATTAAATTATAAAGGGGAGAAGATTCCTCCAAACATTTGCAAATTTAAGAAACTCACATCTAAACAACTCATGGGTAAACAAAGAAATCACAAGAAAAAATTAGAAAATATTTCTAACTGCTGAAAAAGGAAATACAAAATACCCAAATTATAGGATGCAGCTAACGCAGGGAGTGGAAGGAATTTTATAGCTATATTTTTGTAAATATTTGTATTTGAATTGAATTAAAGGACTATATTAGGGAATCAGGAGGGTCTCAAATCAATACTGAACTTCCACCATAACAAAGCAGAAAAACACAGACCAAACTGCAATCAAGCAGAAGGAAGCAAATAATAAATATTCTTGTGGAAATCAATCAAATAGAATACAGAAAAACAACAATGTTGTCAGTTTGTAACCTCCTCAGGAGCTTTGCAGGTGAAATCCAAAACTAGTCCCTTTGGGGGATGGCAGGAACAGACCAAAGAAAGAGACAGGCCACACCAGATTAGTAGGTGGCAGCTGTAATAAGCAAGGAAACTTAAATATGAGATTTGTCTTGGGTGGCCACAAGATCAGTAGATCTCTGTATGTGCCCACCAAAACTTAAAAGTTTACATAGAGGCCTTAACTGGGTTCAGCCCTGTATACAATCCAGCTGTGTACTTGGGGAAGCTTCTAGGCACGAGGAAGGCCAGCAGAATGCACATTCCAAGGACAGGGGTAGAGGTAAGAAACCTCCAATTGCCAGGATTCAACTCATGGCTCAGCCAGCAGTCACAATCCTCTCAGGGACCACTTCCCACAGATGCCAAAAGTTTGTTCTTTGTGAACATTCACAAAATTGGCCAATATTTATATTGAGGAGAAAGAACAAATTGCCAAGAGCAGGACTAAATGAGCCTTAAAAAGTTGAAAGGCATTACTTAAGGGCGTAAAGACATGCCAACATTTTATATGAAATAGATATATTCCTACAAAGACACAATTTAGTAAAACTGACTCATGAAGAAATAAAAAATAGTGTAAAATCATAAATAAAATTACAAATTTTTGTATTTCAAAAAACACAGTGAGGAAAACAAAAACACAAGCCAGAGACTAGGAGACAATATCTACAAATTATACATCTGATCAAGGATTTTTATCAAAATATATAAAGAAGTCTTAATAAGTATTACTCATTAATAAGTAGATGAAAACTAATTTCAAGTGGGCCAAATATCTGAATAACCATTTCACCAAAAAATATATACAAATGGTGAATATACACAAGAAAAGATGCTCAATATCATTAGTTAGGGAAATGCAAATCAGAGCCACAAGCAATGCTACTACACACTCACTGGAATAGCCTTAATAAAGAGAGACAATAGCAATTGTTGGCAAGGATGTAGGGAAACTGGAACTCTCATAGACTGCTTATGGGATTGCGAAATGATAGAGCCACTTAAAAAAGTTTGTCACTTAAAAGTTAAACATACTCTTACCATACAACTAGCTATTCAACTGCTAATGAAATGAAAACATTTGTTCACACAAAGACTGTCCATGGGTGTTCCTGGCAGCATTATATATTATATATCCCCAAACTGGAAACAATCTCATTGCCTATCAACTGGTGAATAAATAACCAAAGTTTATTCCATATGAGAAAACACTATTCAGCCATTAAAAAAGGGGCAAAATACTGATACATGATACAGGAGGGATGAATCTCAAAGACACGATGCTAAAAGAAACAAGTCAGATGTAGAGGACTACATATTATATGGTACTATTTATATGAAATGTCCAGAAATAAAACATATCTATAGAAAAAATAAAGATTTGAGGTTGTCAGGACTGAGTCAGGGAGGAGGGGAAGAGGATCCAATCCAGGTGAGCAGAAGGAAACTAGGGACGATGGCCATCTTCTAAAGCTAGATTGTAGTGATGACTGCAGCACAGTATAAATGACCAAAATTTGTTGAATCTTACACTCACCATGGATGAAATGTATGGTATGTAAATTATACCTCAATAAAGCTGTTAAAAAAAATCTTAGTGTAAGATTTTTAAAGTGAGGGGTCCAGCCATAGAGCTCAGTTTGAAGAAATTAGGGTTGAAAAGTGAAAGGTTAAGCATTTAATTGTTCTAGGCTGTCTTGTTCCCCTGCCTGGGGACCAGTGGTGGAGGTACCTCCTTCCCAGCTAAATTCCTCTGTGGATAACTTCAGGAAAGTAAACACAAAAACCCTAGCTGGTTGGTTAGCCCTTACCGTAAAAATCCCTACCTCTTGTTTCTCACCCCCCACCCTTACCCTTTTGCCTGACCATTCTGACTCCTCACCACATGCAAATTGTTGTCTGCCCCCCCAAAAAGCTCAGCCCCATGTTGCCTGCATTTTAACTATATTGCTCTTGCTCTTGTACCATCTGTCATCTGTTCACAGCAGGACCATCGAGCTGTCGGTGTTGAGTGAAGTCCGCAGACCCAATGGGCTCCTCCTTGGCAGATCCCGGTCAGAAGAATCAGGCTACAGATGTGTGCTCCTTAGGCAACGTGCTTTTTTCTTGTTGCCCGTTAAGGACGCTGTTCTTGTTTACCCATCTGTAGCTTTGAGTCAGAGACACAGTTAACACCTGTCGCTCTTTTGCTTGGAAAACTGTCTCCTAAATCCCTTCTCCCTAACTCCCTTCCAATCACAGTGCCCTCTCTGACCCATGGTGTGACATCTGACCTGTTTGCAGGAGCCCTAAACCCTACCTTGGGTGCAATGACACCTGCTAGGACACTTGGAAGCCTTTTCCAGGAATTCACTGTCTAGAGAGGTTGTTAAGAAAGCAAGGGAGAGGCCACGAAGCCCCACTTTAATCAGCGATCTTGATAGGCAGTTGCATGCTGGCAAAGAAGGCTATGCTTCTGGCAGAATTGCAGACAGCACTAATATCACCAGGCTTCATAGCAGCGAGGAATGCTGTCTGTCCAGTTGGAAGGAAATAATGTATTCTCCCACAGAGCACTTGGATAATTGGAAAAATTAAGGAAAAGCACATTATTCCATTTGGATCAATGGAATGAGCCAAATAATCAGTTGACCAGCAAAAAAGCCTAACTCCTTACCTTTTTTTGCTGCAGAGAGGAGCATTTCCCTTCATAAGGAGCCCCTGTGGCCCCTTCATCAACAGTTAGATTGCCTGTTCTTCCTACGTGCCCTGTGGGATGTTCCTGTACCATTTCTTTTGCCAGCTGGTTTTCTGATACAGGAAAAGGCATCCTCCTAATTATGTTGAAATGGAAGATGAGCCCCATGGCTAGGCTGGGCTCTGCCTGGACACAGAGCTCAAGCAGAGATGTCTCCAATATCACAGAGCAAGTTTCAAAGGTTTGATTCGTTAGAGAGAAATCAATCCATTTGAGGAGCTCAGAGTCCAGAACAAAGTTCTTAGGCAATTTCTGTGCCACCACTTCAATAAAAGCCTTCCACTTCCTAAGAGCAAAGACTCTCAAGGCAGGTGAAGTTGCACTTTCTTCAATATTGACAGCTGAAGTCTCCTGCCTTCCTGAAGAATCAACACTTAATTCTTTTGCACTGTCAGTGGGAGCTAAGAAAACAAAGCTAGCCATTTCCTTTATACAAGATTCAGATTATATTTTCTCTTGATAGATCCAGCGTTTCACATTCTTCCACCTACCCACCGACAAACCCATTGATCCATCTTCCTTGCCTTTATTGGGTATCTAATCTGAGCCCGGCTCTGTTAATTGATGTGCCCATTTTACAGGTGAGAAAATGGAGCCTCACAATAATTTAAGAACTTAGTCAAGCCATGTATCTAATAAATGGTGGGACTGGTATGTAAATCTGGTTTGTCTGATTCTAGTGCCCAAATCCTAATATGTATGCTGGAAATGACAGGTTTCAGAGCCAGATTGATAAAAAAATAAATTTTAAAGTAATACATTAAAAAATACATTAAAAGAAAGCATTGATAGACCCTTCGGGACTCTAACATCATAGCAAAATATTCTCCGACATCCTCACCTTCATTAGGCAGTGCCCAAAGGGCTTGAGTTTTTCCCATAGAATTCCCCACCTACTGCATCCTCTTCCCTTTCTGCCCCAAACCCTGATGCCTTCTCGCCTCACACTTTCACTGAAAAAATCTGCCTGGAAAGGATCTAGTTAATTAAATATCAACTGTATATATTTGAACCCTCTTAGTACTGATTCTATTGTATCTGGCCACTCGCCGTCTTCCTACTTGTTCCTGGGATGCTGCCATAGAAATCCAGAGCTGTGTGCAGACAGATACCACTCCCCATCCAGGTCTCTGCATTCTACCCAACTATAAGAATCACTGGGCTTGTCCTAGGACCTTTTGAGTGGTAGGAAAGACATTTTTAAAATCATTTTTTTTGAAAAAAATGGCCTTAGAGTCTTATTTTCAGAGGATAGCTTTCCTTTTTGGTGAAGGGCTGCTGTTACTGAATTATAATGAAAATAATGTACAAATAATGTACATCTCCTGTTGGGTAGAGTTTGTTTTTTGTAATTCTAGAGAGCTATCAGGTTTGGGACATGGCCTAGAGTCAAAAAAATAAAAAAGAAGGCAGATACATAGCTGATCCAAATATGATGGAGAGAAGGATGGGAGATAGATTAAAAAAAAAAAAAGGATGAGAAGGAGAATATCTCTTAGAGCATGCATCTGGATAGAGCATCTTGGGATGTATCTTTTAGGAAATTAAGCTTTGTGGATTCAGGAACATCAGTCAGAAATAGTACTCATATTAATAATTTGTAGAGACATATGCCAAAGAAATGGTTCTGTAATGGTAAGAGTAGCATTCGAATAAGTTGATAAATGAGGTATTCTTTATGCTGTAAGATGACTCTGCTAGGTAGTTGAACCAGAAACCTTTAAGGTACAGATACAAAGCTGATATGCTCCATGCAGATACAGCCATATGAGTGGTCATGGACTTGAAAACTATATTGGAATATATTATAAAAGCATTATCAGGTGTGGTTATGGGGATGGGGAATAGAAGGTGTATGTAATGTATGAACAATCATGTCTATTTTGCTTGAAGTAGAACCCCCAATATTTCACCTACCCACATATGTGGAGGTGTGGAATTACATAATATAAAACCATATCACTTGGAGTCAGAAAATCCTGAGCTCAAATCTCTCTTTAAAAGTACTGCTTTTAGCTACATGTAAGAGAATGAAATTGGACTACTGTCTAACCCCATACACAAAGGTAAACTCAAGGTGGATCAAAGACCTGAATGTAAGTCATGAAACTATAAAACTCTTAGAAAAAAATATAGGCAAAAAGCTCTTGGACATAAACACGAGCGACTTCTTCATGAACATATCTCCCCGAGCAAGGAAAACAAAAGCAAAAATGAACAAGTGGGACTATATCAAGCTGAAAAGCTTCTGTACAGCAAAGGACACCATCAGTAGAACAAAAAGATTTCCTACAGTATGGGAGAATATATTCATAAATGATGTATCCGATAATGGGTTGACATCCAAAATATATAAAGAACTCATGCACCTCAACAAACAAAAAGCAAATAATCCAATTAAGAAATGGGCAGAGGACATGAATAGACACTTCTCCAAAGAAGAAATTCAGATGGCCAACAGGCACATGAAAAGATGCTCCACATCGCTAATCATCAGAGAAATGCAGATTAAAACCACAATGAGATATCACCTCACACCAGTGAGGATGGCCAACATCCAAAACACAAACAACAACAAATGTTGGCGAGGATGTGGAGAAAAGGGAACCCTCTACACTGCTGGTGGGAATGCAAATTAGTTCAACCATTGTGGAAAGCAGTATGGAGGTTCCTCAAAAAACTCAAAATAGAAATACCATTTGACCCAGGAATTCCACTCCTAGGAATTTACCCTAAGAATGCAGCAGCCCAGTTTGAAAAAGACAGATGCACCCCTATGTTTATCGCAGCACTATTTACAATAGCCAAGAAATGGAAGCAACCTAAGTGTCCATCAGTAGATGAATGGATAAAGAAGAGGTGGTACATATACACAATGGAATATTATTCAGCCATAAAAGAAAACAAATCCTACCATTTGCAACAACATGGATGGAGCTAGAGGGTATTATGCTCAGTGAAATAAGCCAAGCTGAAAAAGACAAGTACCAAATGATTTCACTCATATGTGGAGTATAAGAACTAAGGAAAAAAAAACTGAAGGAACAAAACAGCAGGAGACTCACAGAACCCAAGAACGGACAAATAGTTACCAAAGGGAAAGGGACTGGGGAGGATGGGTGGGAAGGGAGGGGTAAAGGGGAAGAAGGGACATTACGATTAGCAGATGTAATGTTCGGGGGGCACGGGGAGGGCTGTACAACCCAGAGAGGACAAGTAGTGACTCTATGGCATCTCACTAAGCTGATGGACAGTGACTGTAATGGGGTTGGGGGGGGGGAACCTGATGAAGGGAGTAGTGTAATCACCATAATATTACTCATTTAATTGTAGATTAATGATATCAAAATAAACTTATTTTTAAAAAAGTACTGCTTTGATGAATTCACTCCTCTGAGATTCCTTTTCCTTATTTGAAAATGAAGTTTTTTGGACTGGAAGATCTCTCCTATCTCAAACCTTATGACTCAGCTTGCTGGTGAAAGGAAATGGAGATGCACATTAGTTAGGTTTCAGAGTTGAATCAGTTGTGGGTTTTGATAGACACTGTACATATTTCACTTTCCAAATATTTCTCTCTCGTAATAAAAATAAAAATATGATGCTCTATATAACTGAGCAAAATTCTCAACTTAAATATTATAAACTTTCTGCCCAACAAGATGTGAGAAAATTGTGACTTGCCTGGAAAGATAAACATAGTACTTTCATGGAAAGAAAGCTGAGCTAGGATTTGCTTTTTGTAAATACCTTGCTTATGGTAAGGGGAAGATCGGAGGAATAAAAGCAGTATGATCAATGGTCAAAACTGGAATCTGGCTTGACTGGGTTGAATGATCTTTGCTTTAGACTTTTGAAAAAAATCAGGAGCAATGTTCTCTTCCTTTTAGCCATTTATCCTATACACTAGTGGTTCTCAGTCAGGGGTGATTTTGGTTGCAGGAAACATTTAGAATATGTGGGAGCATTCTGATTGTCACAACTGAGGGACAAGGCTTCCTACTGACAACTAGTGAGTAGAGGACAAGGATGCTGCTAAACGTCCCATAATGCACAGGGAAAACCCCTCACAACAAAGTATCACCCACCCTAAAATGCCTGGGGTGCTAAGGTTGTATATATAGTTCCTAGAGACCACAGTGAGACACTCCAGAACTTTGTGAGTCAAGCTGATACATTTAACAGGCAATGGATCAAATAAGAAATACAGAGCCATTACCTTGGGAGGATGAGCATCCTTGTGGCAGAAAGTGTAGGAAATTAGAGGAGTAACTGACTGTCTGACAACATCTAACACAAGAATATTTCAATGAAATGTATGTAGACTATTAGCTTTATAGAGGCCAATACTGGAGGTATTCATTCAGGACTTTTCAATGGATGAGCTGCTTGGACCCACAATATGGTTTTCTTGCCCTTTGACGGTGCAACCCCTAAATGGTAAATGGATGCAGCTGGACACCCATTGCCAACTGTGTAGTCTAACCAGCATCTCTCCTCCCTCTGCTTGAATTCTACACTTACTGAACAATCTTCTGATTATAGATTGGCTTCGCATGTAGCTCCTCTAATAGGAAGATAATGTCCTGACCAACGGGATAAAGTTAGTCTGGTCTCCTTGGCTGTTATCTTATCTTTGATTTGATGAAATGACATTTTGATGTCTTTATCAGAGAAAACCTTGGGAATTTGGTGTGAGCCAGTCCTGGGAGAGGCACTCAAAACCCTGAGGACCCCGTCATAGACCACAGTGAACATGCTAGGAAAATTCCTCCATGGACTGCCAGCTAAACTTTTATCCCTCAGCAATATCTCCTTCCTAGTTTAAAAACTGGCAGCAAAGAGTTGAAATGACTAGTGTAACATCCATCTCTTGCACACTTTTTTTTCGGATCTAAAAGGCTATGAAAAAGAATAAGGTTTTGCTTTGCTACCATTCTACAGCCTCTTATATAATAAGTTCAGTGTATACTACAGTTATGTTATAGATTAGTGATTTGTCTTTTCATATGAAGAGTACCTTTTCAAAGTAGGAAAAGAACGTGAAATGTTTCAAAGGGGAAATATGAAAGTAAGATTATTTTTTTAGGTCGGAGCAGGGAAATTAGGGCTAAATTGATCAATCAGCCAAAAAAATTCCCCAATGGCAAGGTAAGATCTTGTGGGAATGCCTTGAGGTAAAGCCAATTCAATTAGTTCCTGCAGCGTAACTGTAAGGACCCAAAAACTAGGTGGAATAATGAACTGCTTAAAACTTGTCGTTGCAGTTCAGTGGAGGAAGCCATTCATCATGAAGATGGCAGTGTTCCCTGCATTCCTGATTGCACAGAGAGGAAATGCTAACGAAGGTAGGAACCCAGGGCTTGATCTGAATCAGAGAACTACACATCCCTTAATAAGAGAATGCAGAACTAGCCTGGAAAAGGGAACCTGGGCTTCATGCAGTAAACTTTCTGATTTCTAACCTAACAACAGAAATGTAGACCTCTCTTGTGAGCTCTAATCCAAGACCATTATTAGAATACACTTCTAATTTGATCACTGTCAAATTTCCTGGATTTTACCCAAGGCAAATACCTGTTGATGCTCTCAGTTTTCTCCTGATGTTTTTCAGGTCTTTTTCTCATACAGTTTCTCTTTGAACACATATTGCTTTGTATCAAGGATCAGCCAACTTTCTGTGAAGGACCAGATAGTAAATTTTGGGGGGGGGGCTTTATAGTCATACTGTCTCTGTTGCAATCTCTCAATTCTGCTGTCTGGTCCCCAAAACAACCATGGAAAATATAGAAACAAATGATTGTTGTTGTGTTCCAATACCACTTGATTTACAAAAAACTAGGTAGTGGGTCAAACTGGCCCCAGCAGCGGTACTTTGCTGCCCCTTGATCCATGTACACAACAGTAATTAAGATAACATGTAAAGCAAAGTACTAAAGAAAATTAATGACCAGCATACAACTTTCTTAATTTCTTGAAAGACATGGTGATCATTCCATACTAAGTGGTACTTTCCACCGATGGCTGAGAAGACTTTTGGACCAGCCTGCAGTAAAAGCAGTAAGATAGACAGAAACGCATCTGGCATACTTAAAGTTCTATTCACTTGTCCGTGGACTCCCTGGCGCAAGGATATATGTTCAGGCACAGGGGTATGGGTGCAGCTATCCATTCCAAGCACTTTCCAGGTTCTAGGGATGCAACGGGGATGAAGGCAACAGTGGCTTCGCTCTTTTGGAGATAATATTCTAGTCATAAGAAGTCGATGCTGAACAGATACATACCTGCAAGGTAATTTCCGATAATTAAATTACTAAAAGGAAATAAAACAGTGATGAAATACGGACACAGGTGACTGGCTGCTACTGTAGTTTGGGAAGTGGAAGAAGGCTGAGACCTCATGATGGTAAATCTGCAAAAGGGTTTAAGACAAGGAAGAAGAGAGACTGGTATGGTTGGAGCATAGGGTTGGGGTGAGGGGGACAGTGACAAATACTAGGTAAGAGAGGAATCTGGAGCCAAGTTGTGACTTGAGACCTGGTTTAAGAGCTTGAATTTTATTTTTAGCTTGAAGGAAAGGTATTGCATGGTCTGAAGGAAAAGATGACATATTCTAACGAGGTCCTTTCAAGGACCGCTCTTAGTAGGGTCCAAGGACTGACTCTGGAGGGAATGGTCATGGGGAATTAGGAAGCTCCTGCGTGACTGTAGCTTGGCCTGCAGAGTTTCTTTAATCCATTCCCCTCGTCTTATTTTATTTAGAATTCAGATCTTGGTGGAAATCGGTAGTTTAAGCCCTCTACCTTTGAAAAAGTTACTTCTACTGAAAGGGCCAAGGTCTGGGTCTGCTGAGAATGGGTGCTTTTGCTACCTTAACATTTAAATCCCTAACCTTCTAGGCTTACCTTCCAAACCTTGATGTCATCAGTTCTAGAGTGTCAACCATATGGCCTATTGAACAAATTAGTTATTGGATTTCAGAACACGGTCTTCAGGTATCCTAGTCAGTGAATGTATGTGGAACCTGGTACTGTTTTCTTGATTTGTTTTTGAACAAGCAATCTCTGGTTAGTAGTACATAATTGATAACTCCTGCCTCTCATGTGTTTAAGAGGATGAGAAATTTCCTCTGTAATATAGCAGAATAAAATAAATATAGTTCAGCCAAGAAATAAGCTAGAAGCAGCGTGTTTCTCTACAACAGCAGACTCAAAGAGAAGAAACTGCTATTCCTTTACATTGTGGGGGGGATCTGGCCCATATGCCTGTGTGAGAGAAGGTGGGCTTTTCTTGATGTGATCCTGATACAGACAGGATGATCTAGGTGCATAAAGTTGGATCCAGCTTCTAATATCTGCTCTACACCTATCTCTTTGCAAATTAATGCCCCCATGCCCTTGCTCCCTGCCTAAGTCTCAGCAGAGCCATCTCTATCTCAATTCTTACCAACTTTCAGTTTGCACCTGCCAGTTCACAACTCTTACCCTCACCATATATTCTACCCACCAGTATGTTAGGGAAATTCCCTTTCCCTGTAACCATTTCTTTTTTTCCTTCTTCTCCCTCTGCTTTCTCCCCATCTTCTTCCTCCTCATCTTCCGCCTCTCTCGCAAAAGCCTTTTTCTTCACTATTTTTCAATTGCAGAATACTTTCTTACACTGGTCTCCTCCACCTGGGAAGACACTGGCCTTTTATTTAACCCCACTGATTAACCCTCACCTCACTCACATGAGTATTTATAGTCCAGGACATTTATTATATACCACCCCATTCAAACTGTTACTGCTTAATCTACAGGACTGGTTTTCACTATCCCAGATGTCTTCAGCCACTAGATCATGGTTTTCTTCTATTAAGCACATTAATTAAGAGTTAGGTTATGAGTCAGACAGACCTGGGTATAAAGGACCTATATATCTAAGCAGTTTGCTTAATTTCTTTAGTCCTCAGTTCCTCATCTTTATCCAAAATGGGATAAAAATAGTATATGCCTCTCTAAGCCTGCATTAACCCAAATAAAGAGCCTGAAGCTACTAATTAAGCAAGAAGTCCAGTCCCAGGAAAACAAGATTGGAGAAAAGGGGAAGAAATTGGGGAAGAAGAAAGCCAACATGAGGGTACCTTACTGAGGTGGTCACTGCTAGCTTCCAAGCTAACATAGTTGCTCAATATAGTGGGATTGGCTTCCGGGTGGTATAAGAAGTATTGCTTCTCAAGACAGTCCATAGGGGAGGAAAGAAGAATGTATCCATCCATCTGTCGGTCTGTCTGTCTATCTGTCTACCATCTATCTGAATTCTACAGTGCTACCTGCAGTTAATGAGTGATCTGGTTTCTCTGCATCCCCATCAGCTTTTGGCGTTTTCAGTATTTTTTGCTGTGGCCGTTCGGGATACAGAGATATCCCAATGCTGGTTAGGTTGGGTTCTTTGCCATTTCCCTGATGGCTGGTGATGTTGAACATATTTTGCTTATTTGCATTTTTATATCCCCTTTGGTTAAAGCATGTTTTCATGTCCTTTGCCCATTTTCCAACTGGATAGTTTGATTTTCTTGCTAGTGACTTGTGAGCCCAGTCCAGATACAAGTCCTTTGTCAGATATGTGGCTTGCAAATATTTTCTCCCAGCTTGTAGCCTGTCTTTCCACCCCCTTCACATAGTCTTTTACAGAGCAAAAGTTAAATTTCTACAAAGTGTAGTTCATCAATTTTTCTTTTTATGGATCATGCTTCTGGCATCCAGTCTGAACACTCAGTTAATTTTTGAATAAGGTGGGAGGTGTAGGTTAAATTTCACTTTCTTGCCAATGGATGTCCAACTGCTCCAGCACCACTTAATAGAAAGTCTTCCTCCATCGGATTGCTTTTGTACCTCATCACAATCAGTTAAGCGTATTTCTGTGGGTCTATTTCTGGGTTCTATAGTCTGTTCCACTGATCTATGCATCCCTTCCTTTGCCAATATCACACCATCTTGATTACTGTAGCTCTAGCTTAATGTGAGTTGAGTGATTCCTCTCATTTTATGCTTTTCATCAGGTTTGTTTTAGCTACTCTAGGACCTGTGCCTTTCTATATAAATTTTACAATAAGCTTTTCAATATCTACAAACAAACCTTGCTGGCATTTTGATAGGAGTTTCATTAAACCTATTGATCAACTCAGGCAGAGCTGTCATCTTTATAACAAGAATTGTCTTTCACTTCATAAACACGGTATCTCTCTCCATTTATTTAGGTCTCCTGATTTCTGTCACCAATATTTTGTGATTTTCACCATACAGATCTGGCACAGATTTTGTTAAGTGTCTGCCTAGGTGCTTTACGGGTTTTTTTAAAGCAATTATAACACCACCATATTTTTTTTTCAATTTTCAATTTTAGCCTTTTAATTTTTAGTATAAGTGTGATTGATTTTTGTGTGCTGATTTGATGTCCTGCAGTTTTGTTGATCTCACTTGTTAGTTCTTTAAGGTTTTCTTTTTTTGAGGAGGTAAATTATGTGGAATTTTCTACATAGACAATCATGTCATTTGCAAATAGGGACAATTTTATTTGGTCCTTTCTAATCTATGTCTTTTATTTCCTTTTCTAGCCTTATTGTACTTTCTAGAGCTTCCAGTCCTATGTTAAATAGTGATGGTGAAAGCAGACATCCTTGTCTTAATTCTCAATTTTAGGCAAAAAGGATGTAGTTTTTAGTCAGTAAGCATTAGCTGTAGATGTAGATGCTCTTTATTGAGTTGAAATAATCCTCACTGACTCCTAACTTTCTGAGTTTTATCATGAATGGATGTTGAGTTGTGTCAAATTCTGTTTCTGCATCAATTGTGTCTGATCATATGATTTCTCTTCTTCAGCCTGTTGATATGGTGCACACAGCAAACTATGAGAACCTGCACTGGACATTTACACCACCCACTGACATCCACAGCCATGACTCAAAGGGACAAAAATCCATCAGCAGAACATACTGCTCTGTTATACAAATGATTCATTTGGAGTGCCTTATGTCGACCAATTACCTTTTTTAACTCTTTATTCTTGTCAAGACTGATCTTGTCCTCTGTAATCTCTCTGTTACCCGGAATTACTTCGTTTCTCTGACACCAAAATCCATGCCTTTGTATCAGCTGAACTCAGGTTTTCCTCCATTATATTTAACATTCTTATTAATACATACAAAGCACATGTAAAATGTCTGGAACATGGTAATCTAAAACCACAATTCCTCTTCATCTTCCTCCTTATGTTGTTTTATTATTATTACTACTCATACTAATAATACCATTATCCTTAACATGATGGCATCTTTGACATACCAAAAAAAAGCAAAAAACACTTTAATGAGGGATTCTAGCCTCATCATTTTCTGCTTCTAGTCTCTGTAGTTCCAGACAAAAATGCAGCTAGAAAAATGCATATAATGGTAGCAACATAAAGAACAACTCTGACTATTACAACCACTAACAACACACCTAAATTTATTGAGCACTAAAAGACACTGTGGTGCACGCTTTACATGCCTCATGCCATTTAATCTTCATAATAATTCTGTGGTGTTGATATTATATCCATTTTTCAAACATGTAAACAGAGTCTTTGAAACCTAAAATAACACTCTAGTGTCTCCCAACTAAATAGAGGCAGAACAATGATTTGAATTCATTTGCATCTCATCCCAAAGTTATTGTGCTTTATCCACAGTGCTCTATGACCCATCTTCGTGTACTGCAAATACTTACTCCAGGACTGTCTTTCTTCCTTTGTGAACTCCTACACTTACCTCCTCTTTGGTCATTCATACCTTCTCTTTCTGCTCAAGTTTTTACCAAATCCATTTGAATGTTTAGTTTTTTTACTAAACCCATCTTTATTAGTTGCTCAGGCTGCTCTAACAAGTCTCATTAACTAGCTGGCTTAAAAAACAGAAATTTATTGTCTCACAGTTCTGGAGGTCAGAATTCTGAAATCAAAGGGCCAGCAGAGCCATGTTCCCTCAGAAACCTATAGAGAAGGATCTTTCTAGGTTTGGGTGTTTGCTGACATTCCTTGGCATTCCTGGGATTGTTCCAGTGTCTGCCTCCATTATCACATGGCTGTCTTCTCCCTGTGTGTCATCTCTTTGTCACTTCTCCTTTTACAAGGACACCAGTTCTATTAGATTAAGGGCCTACTCTACTCCACTATGACTTCATTTAACTTACATCTGAATTACATCTGCAAAGATCCTATTTACAAATAAATTCATATTCACAGGTAGCAGGGGTCAGGGTTTCAAACTGCCCTTTCAGGGGACAATTCAATCCATAACTTCCCACAGCAAGCAGGCACACAAATTCACACACACATGCACAAGCACACACACACATCATCTTATTAACAGCTTAAGGTTATCTACCAACATCTCTCATGTGTGTGTGTGTGTGTGTGTATGTTTTATTGCAGTATAGTTGATATACAATCTTATATTGGTTTCAAGTATACAAAACAGTGGTTCAACATTTACCCGTGTTATTAAATCCTTGCCCCAACTACTGCAGTTACTATCTGTCAACATAGGAAGATATTACATAATCACTGGCTATATTGTCCATGCTGTCCTACCATCACCATGACCAACTTATATTATGATTGAGAATTTTTGTGTCCCTTTATCCCCCTCACCCTCTCTTCCCTCCCACATAAGCCCACCCCACCCATATACCCCAATCCCTCACCCATGGTAACCACCAGTTACTTCTCAGTGTCTGTGAGTCTCCTGCTATTTTGTTTATTTTGTTTTTAGGTTCCACAAATAAGTGAAATCATATGGCATTTGCCTTTCTCCACCTGGCTTACTTCACTTAACATAATACCCTCTAGGCCCATCCATGTTGCAAATGGCAGTCTTTGTTTTTTATGGTGAAATAATATTCTATTGTATATATGTACCACATCTTATTTATCCATTCACCAATTGATGGGTGCTTTGGCTGCTTCCATATCTTGGCTAGTGTAAATAATGTGGCAATAAACATAGGTATGCACATATTTTTTTGAATCAGGGATTTTATTTTCTTCAGGTAAATTCCAAGAAGTGGAATTGCTGGGTTGTATGGTATTTCTATTTTTCATTTTTTGAGGAAAATCCATACTGCTTTCCATAGTGGCTGTATCACTTTACATTCCCACCAACAGTGTAAGAGGGTTCCCTCTTCTCCATATCTTCACCAACACTTGTTATTTCTTGCCTTTTGGATAGTGGCCATTCTAACTGGTGTGAGGTGATATCTCATTGTAGTTTTGATTTGCATTTCCCTGATGGTTAGCAATGTGGAGCATCTTTGCATGTGCCTGTTGGCCATCTGTATTTCTTCTTTGGAAAAATGTCTGTTCAGCTCTTCTGCCTATTTTTTAATTGGATTATTTGGGGGGGGGTTGGTGTTGAGTCATATGGGTTCTATACATATTTTGGATGTTAACCCCTTAAAAGATAAATTACTTACAAATGTATTCTCTCATACTGTAAGCTGCCCTTTTGTCCTGGTGATGGTGTCTTTTGCTGTACAGAAGATTTTTGTTTGATGTAGTCCCACTTGTTCATTTTTTATTTTATTTCTCTTGCCCCAGGAGATGTGGACAGAAAAAAATTGCACCTGCTAAATTTCAAGAGATTTTTGCCTATGTTTTCTTCTAAGAGTTTTATAGTTTCCTGTCATACATTTAGATCTTTAACCCATTTCAAGTTTGTTTTGTGTATGGAGTTAAACAATAATCCAGTTTCATTCTCTTGCATGTAGCTGGCCAGTTTTTCCAACACCAGTTATTGAAGAGACTGTGTTTTTCCCATTGTACATTCATGGCTCCTTTATCATATATTAATTGACCATATGTGCATGGGTTTATATCAAGGCTCTCTATACTGTTCCTTTGATCTATGGGTCTGTTTGTGCCAGCACCATACTGTTTTGATTTTTCTGATTACTGTAGCTTTGTAGTATAGCTTGAACTCAGGGCATATAATACCCCTAGGTTTGTTCTTCTTTCTCAGGATTGCTTTGGCTATTTGGGGTCTTTTGTGTTTCCATATGAATTTTAGGATTATTTTCTCTAGTTCATTGAAAAATGTTATTGGTATTCTGATAGGGATTGCATTAAATCTGTAATTGCTTTAGGCAAGATGGCCATTTTGACAATGTTAATTCTTCCTATTCATGAGATGGGATAGATTTCCATTTATTTGTGCCTTCTTTAATTTCTCTCATCAGTGTCTTAAAGTTTTTAGAGTACAGGTCTTTCATCTTGTTGGTTATTTTTATTCCTAGGTATTCTATTCTTTTTGATGCAATCACTAATTTCTATTCCAACATGAGCACAGACATATGTGATGAACATGGAGAAGGCTTGGCCCTTGCATGTTTTAAGATTAGGTGATCTAAGATTTTGGCCCGACTCCTCCATGCTCCAAGTATGGGATCCTGATTAATCTGACGCTTCATTTACATAATGTAAGATGGAAATAATAATGTCTTTTTACAGAGTCACTCTGAAGGTTTAATGGCATAAGGAAAAATATTTAAATGAGAAATTGTATTTATGGATCCTCTAAGTTGTGGGGTATTGTTAAAAGTAAAATAAAATGATTTTTATTTATACCCACTTGCCTCTTCTCTCTTCATCGTTGATTCAGAGATGGGCCAATTTTCCAGTTGTCCTGAGTCTGCTCTCTGCCTGCTGAGGGGTTTTTGCTTCCTAATTTTATTTGCCAATTTTAGTGTCTCCAGAGTTTCCCCTCGACTCAACTGAATTACCTTCAAACATGTTTGTTTTTTCATCCTGAAATGATTTTTAAATGGCTCTACTATCGCTCACCTCCTTCCCTTCACAGACAAACTTTCAGATGAATGTTCTACAACAGTGCTTCCATTTCCATTCAACGGCCCCTCCTGGTATTTCTTTGGCATTCATGTCACCTGTCCACTGAACCAACTTTATGAAAGCCACAATGGCATTAAAGAATCTCAGCCTTGAAAGCAACTGGTGGGTGCAAATGTATTTCTTCATGCCTTGCAACAATTCTGCCATGTACCCCAGTGGGCCCACTTTTCCTTCTTGACTTTTTCTTTCTCTTGCTTCTGGTGACATGAATAGAAAGCTCTCTTGGTCCTTTGCCTTTGTAATTAAGACCCATCAACCCTATTTGCTACTACACAGACAGCTTTCCTCTCTGTCCTGCAGATGGGTGTTCTCAAGGATATAGGCTTTCATAGTGTGTCCTTTCTCTAATTCCTCCAGAAGAAATCATTTTTTTATGGCTTTGACTGATGCCTACTATTCATCCTCCTGCCCTACCTTCTTACTGTCTACCTATCCCTTAATTCTGGCTGGAAAGGAAAGTCCTCATGAATACTTGAAATATATGCCCGCTGCTCCTGCTACCCCCTCAAACTCTACAGTCTAAAACATAAACAACACACTTACTTTTTTTTACTTCCTCATCCTTCCCTTCCCCAAGGCATCCTTTCCTAAAAGTCTTCATTGCTATAAATGTTCTTTTAGCCTCAAATCTCCGAAACCATCTTTGACTACTCCATACTTTTCCTTCTCCAAATCTTTCACAATGCCTTGAGATTGGTTATCTCCTCCTCGGTTCACGAACTGCATCCACCGAAACCTGAATTACAACACTTACTTCCCGGGTGCTTGTCTGTCCTCCTTTGTACAATTAATCTTCCTAAAAATGCAAGTAGGTACCTCCCCTGCTTCAATAACTCCTAATAACTTGCCACTTTCATCTCCGTGATGATCCTGACTGACTTCTTAAATGTTCATGACTCTTTAAACATGAACACCTTGCCAGAAATGATGGGTCTCTATAATCCCTCTTATATACAGATTTTATTCCCCAAACCCTTGCCATCAGAGTAAATATACTAGAATGTTTGGCAAGGAAGAACATGAACACCATGCTGGAAATTGGGAGGGGACCCTATTAATCCCTGCTCACTGGTTTAGCCCAACTCACCTAATACTTGCTACGTCATTTACTTGAATATTCCCAATTCTAAAATTAAAAGGGTAAAAGTTGCAGATACCTCCTTAATCTTCCAATCAATAAAAATTTCTTGAGTCTCTGCTGAGTGCGAGGTGCTTAGATCATTACTCTGGGGAGATTACAGTATAAGGCAGTTTCTCAGTCAATTACCTTACAAATAAACATCAGCTATTTACTGGTACACAAAATATTATATTATACCATCCCATTATTCTTTCCCAGGAGACACACTTGTGGTCAACTGCTGTCTAACAAACAACCTGATTCTATGACTGTTGTACATAAATTCCACAGGAGCATAAGAAGGTGAAAGAGAGAAGTCAACCAACATTTGTTTGCGAATTACTCCTATTAAGATGTAGGCTCTCTTTTATGGACTTTAATGCATTTAGTCAGGAAATCTTCACAGGAATACAGCAGATATTTTCTACTTCCATTTTATAGAGGAGAAAAATAAAGTTCAAAGGCATTAAAAATCCCCAAGAATCAACCTTAAAAGAAATCAACAAAAATGGATTTAGTGTTTTCCATGGTGAGTACTGGGATAGCAGGATGACTAAGACAGACATGGCACTTGCCTTAGTGGGATACAGACATGAACACTGATAACAGAGTCCAATTGGAACCAGATTTCCCAAGCACCAGAGTCTTAACTCCTATGCTATGTTACTCTTTTTCCTCCTCTTTCACCTCCTGGATTATAAGGAATCGTCTCTTCTGAGCTCCAGAGAGTGTGTTTCTGTGACCTGGACCCTTCTGTAAGTGGGTGCTTGTCTTGTCTTTATCTGCAGAACATTAATAGTTGATGCTCATTGTGAACTTGCTATGGGGGGTCAGTCCCCACCTGGTCAGCTATCACTTCCGTAGTCTACAACCTCAGCTTTCCCAGGCCTTGAGTCAAGTCATACTAGAGCAGTTGGCAGGCAAGAGGGATCTGGAATCAGTTTCAGTCCTATGTCTGGTATTCATTCATTCCCAGTCAGGATGCAGGGCCAGTCCCAGGTGGGAAAGGAGGCAATATTTCTTGTTATCTCTTAGAGTAGGTGCCCGGTTCATAGGATTGAGTTGATGGCATTCACATCTCAGCTTAGATCATTAGTTTTCTCTGGAACTAGAGCTCAGTCCTGAATCTCCTGTGTTTTGGTGAGCTCTGGAGTCTCTATTTATCACAAGCTGTCTCTCTATTTGGAATGTTGTTCCCTGACCAACAAATGGCTGAGTGTTTGTTTCAATTTCAGTGGATTTCCTAAGAATAAAAATGATGCTGTCCATGGAAATGAGAGCTGGACAAACATTCTAGAGGCTCTGTAGGGTTGGGAGCAGAGGAGGCATGGGGATAAGAGTTTTTATCATTAATCTGCTTTGGAAGACAGCACAGAAATGGATAGAAGTTCCAAAAATCATTTGACTCTACAAAAAAAGGAAATAGAAGATAGAACCACTCCAACAGAACATCTCTTCTAGTTCAGAAATGGTATTAGGCATATCTCTGTAGTTGGTTGTGTGGATATATATATATGTATTTAAAATATCACTAGAAGAATGAGAATGGAGAGCCATGCCATGGACTGAGAACAACACTAGCATGGCATCTAGGGCCCTTTTTGACTGGCCCCTGCTGGCCTCTCCATCCTTGTCCAGTGGGCCTCCCATCTCCTCAGGCTATATTCATTGTTAATCCTATCCATCTGAAGGCCTCACATGCTCAAGGCTGTCTGTAACTCCTAACACAAGCTCCCTCCTCTTTGGAGAAGACTTTCCTTCCTTCTATCTTTTCCTCTCAGCCTCCCTGTTCTGTTTCCACTGGCTTGACTCACTTCTTTCTGTCTGAAAAATTCTCATTCATCCTTGAAATCCTACCCAGAGACTACCTCCTCTGCAGAGCCTCTTCTTCCCTGTCCCCGACCCCCACCACTCCACCACCCCCAATCTCCAGCAAAGAACTCCCTACTCTTTAACACTTCTGGGCTTTTACATATGTATATCACTACAAACATCACACTCTTATTAGATTTACTTCTCTGCACACCAGGCATATCCCTAGAATGCCTCTTGGGCAGCAACGAAATGTTCATGCACCTGTGTGTCTAGCATAACACCTGGGCTTGTGCAGTAATTGTACATCCACCAGGTTGGCCTGCTGCCATTTCCAACAGCCCAGCAAGGACTGGCTGTGAGGCAGAAGGTGAATCAGGGGATATGTTTACCTGCGCAGGTCGACTATGATGTAGGCATTTATCAGTCTCAGGTTGTGGGAATCAATTGTCTGACTCACATAGGAGAATCACCTCAGGCTATTTAGCTGAATCCATGTGCTTAAGTTCAAACACTCAGGAAAACTCAGGACATCCTAATTCTGGAGGTCCTCGGTGGGGCTTGGACACCAAAACTTGTTTTAAGAACTCCACTGGTGACGATGATGCCAAAGCAAAAGTTAAGAATGCTACTAGACATTTTAAAGAAGCAGCTTAACAGACCCTTTTCTCTCTCTCAGTTCTTCTAAGGTAAATGTTAGTCAACTGCCTGACTGAATTGTTTTAAGTGATGAACAATGGTTAGAATAGCATAATGGTGGAAGAAAGCACAATGATGTGGGTGTGTGTGTTATATGACAAAGTTAGTTTGCGATGGGAAAAGAAAATATCTGGGCTACGTTCTTTATGAAACTGAGTGAGGTATATTGAGAAAGAATTCAATATCAAAGTGAACAAATTATCATATGGTTAGGCCAGAAGTCAGGAGAACTGGGTTTTTATCTTGGCTCTGTCACTAATTAGCTACTTACCCTTAGACATTATAATCAAAGCCATTTATTCTGAGATAACATTAAAGTTTATTAAGTGTTTTTCCATGTGTTGATTGACTTGAGAAGGAGGCAAGTCTGTTTTCCACTGCTTTTCAGAGTTAAAGAAACTCTTTGGAGTGCATAAGTAGCTTGAACACAAGTACAGCCAGTTTTATGAATCAGTGTGTAAGACAGGGATGAAAAATTAACTCGAAAACAGGAACTTAAACTTTACGTTTTCTATAACTCCTTCCAAACTCAATGACAGGTGTTAACTCTGTTTGTTTAAAAAGACTAAATAATTGTCACATCTTATTTTGACCTGTACTTTTTTTTTTTTTTTTTTGCTACTGTGCTTCCAATAGGTAGTTCTAACATCTTGGAATCTGGGACTGATGCCTCTAGAATCTTGGGAGACTAAGAATATCCCATAATCATTGACTGACAGAACTGCCATAGATTTAAATATTCAATTATATTTAAATAAAACAGAAGGGGAATTTAAAGAATTTTTTATGCAGGACCTAGAAGGACACAGAGAGTCTGTTAGAACATATTAGAATATATATGAGAGAGTTGATTTTCATAGAGAGTTGGTTTTACCTTTTTTCTTTCAAATGAAAGAAAATGTTACAGGGGCCCAAGAGAGAAATGTATCTGCAGAAAGAACCTGAGTCACACCTGTAGCCCATATCCTACTAATCTATATACATTATACCTAAACTTTTCCAGTCACCTCTTGACCACCCTCACCAGTTATTCCCCTCTGGGTTCCATCCTTTTGTCCTACCACAGTGGTCATTTTAAAGCTCTCCTCTGCTAAAACATTTTCAATGGTTCCCCACTACCTACAGGACAAAGGCCAAGCTCCCTGGTAAATCATACAGGGTATTTCTTCATCTAGCTGGTCTTGACACTTATCCTTTTCTACCTCTCCACCAGACGCTCAAACTTTAGACATACTAAATTGTTTCATTTCCAATTAACATTCCAAGAATTATCCATATGTTTTCCCATCACTTCCTCCCTGCTTATAATAACCTTCTTTGGTCCATTTGTTGGGCGAACAATAACCAGTCCCTTGAGATCTGGCTCATATGTTGCCTCCTTTGGTGTTATAGACAAAGTTAAGCATTTTCTCCTCTGGGTTGTCCAAAGACATCACACTGAGCAATTTTCTCTTTGAGACTAAAAGCTGCTTGTGGCTTGGCTTCATCCCCCCCAAGCTTATGCCATGTGTCTAGCACATACAGGAATGTAATCCTATTTGTTGATCAGATGAATGTTTTAGAGACAAGAGTTGAGGTTTCAGAGTAAGGACACTCCTACAACGAAGAAAGAACACTAGTGAGGAAAAACTTCTCCTCTGCACTGGGCCACTTACAAGCTTTGTTCGGTACAGAGAGAAGTCTGGACTCTTAAGGATTCTGAGAAATGGGGTTAATCAATCAGAGCCACACTGAAGACTGAGATACTTCAGCTCATTTAGCCCCGCCAGGACTATACTATTCCCCACCATATATTTCCTAGGGTATTATCCTGTCACACTTTAAATATTCTCAGTAATGGGACCCTTCAGAGGTGCTGATTAATAGGGTTTAAAGAAAGACTGCAAGAGGAAAGCCACATGACAGGAGGCACAGGAAGAGAGAGATGGGTGATCTCATGCCTTTGAGTCGAGAAGGTGAAATGGTCCTTCCCTACAGGCTGTGTGTATTGGAAGCAGTGAGAAAACCTTTGGTGTGCTGTAGCTAAAGAACAGATGAGAAAACCCCTCCTCACTCGGAAGGAACAGCAAGGAGTCAAACACCTAAGAAGACAGTATTACAGATGGTGTGCGCTTCTCTCTCCCTTTCACACTCATTGCAGCAGAACTGAAATCTGCTTTGTTCTAAGGAAGGGAGAACTGGTGATTTTTACAAAACCTTTGCACATTTTTTTAATTAAAGCATAGTCGATATACAATATTATATTGGTTTCAAGTATATAGCAGAATGATTTAACCATTATAGACATTATTAAATCCTCACCCCAACTAGTGTAGTTTCTACCTGACAACATAAAAAGATGTTACGGGACCATTGTCTATATTCTTTGTGCTGTAATTTCATCCCTGGGACTAATTTATATTACAATTGAGTTTTGTGTCACCAATCCTACTTTTGAACCCATTTGAGACACAACCACCAGGGCTGCCAAATCTCTTGTGTCAAGACAGAGTGAACCTAGGGCTGAATTAGTAAGGTGTTTTAATGGGCTTTAAAAAAAAAAAAGCCCTCTGGAATCCAATGTTGCCATTTCAAGTATTTGTGTCATAGGTAATACCTTATTTATCTTATCAAAAACCTAATAATCCAACAGAGCTGTGACCAATCAAATAACATGCAAAAATCATACACAGGAAGCACAAAGCCAGATTCACAGCTATGTGTCCTCTTAGACGTTTTTCAGTCTTTCCTGAGTGGCCTGAAGTTCAGTGTTAACTGAAGCTTTGTAGTCTACCAAACTGCTGTAGATGTTAAATGCTGCTCATTGAAGTCAAATAGACCTAAGTGTCTTTAGAAAATGATTCAGTATGACTGGAAGTTCCCCAAATCCACATAGTCTTTCCATAATCTCCAGGGACTACTGACTTTCTCAACCACTGCTTTTGTGGGTCAAAGCAATGTCTCCAGAATGTTCCAGCAGCCGAAATGTGGTACCAACAGGCGTAACTGCTCACAAGAAAGCACACACCGTCAGGGTATCAAATTATCTAGTTCAGAGGGCAAAGGTATGAGGGAATGGTACAAATACTAGACACAGACTGAAAAACAAGAATCCTGGTCATGGATTGGCTCAGAGTGTATACATGTGGAGGAGGACTGTGGCTTTAAAGATGTTCACCTTGACAGAATGGGGGCAGGGGCTGTTTTGGGTAGAAGGAAGCACCGCAGTAAAGCTCTCTCAACCTCATATTTTGTCTAGGGAAGACCTTGGTAGTAAAAACGTGCGAGTAGCCAGTTCTAAAAGAAGAAAAATGAGAAGACCCACATGAATTATTTCACACCACACCCAAATTAGAATGAACCATTGTGCTCTAGTGAAACAATCTTGGACTGAATCATGAATCTATCACTTTCTAGCTAGTGACCTTAGGCGAGTTAATTATTTTCCCTAATCCTTACACGGATGAGAATAAAATGAGACAAAGTAGGTAATAAGCCTCTCCTTCTGCATGTAGTCATTTATAATATTTCAAATAGAGAAGAGAGATTCATTAAGGAAACCATAAGATTGTGGCTTTGTTCTCCTCTTTAGCATCGCACACAGTGTCTGGCCCAATTGGAGGCCATCAATAAATATTTTCTGAGCATATTATTGAATGGATTAGCCAAAGAAAAAAGAGAAGAATCATCCATGGTTACTGATGATAAAGAAAGGACAGAGACAACTAACACTGAAGTCAGGAAGAATTAATACAGGTAAAGAAACTATGATTCAGTTGAGAATGGAAGCAACTAATCAACAATGGAAAAGTTGGAAGGAAGGAAGGAAGGGGGTGAGGGAGGGAGGAACGAAGGGAAAATCATAAAGTGGACTATAAACAATCAGTTTTTCATTTTAGCAGATGTGGAAGAGGTTTACAGCCAACTGTACTTTTCATTCGGTTGCTATGGGCCATTATTAAGGATGAGAGAAGAACAGTGGGACTTAGAAACAAGAACTTGTCTGCTATGCCAAGTCAGTGTCATGCTGCTAAAACCTTGGCCAGCTCCTCAGTGCTTTGCAGAGCCTCACACCTGGGTTTTACTGAGAACACCACCTTCTCTGGGGAAGGGCAGGAGTGGAAAGGCACCACTTCTGGAATTCTCTCAACGGAGAAATGCAGAGAATACCATGGGTCCGCCGGCACTCAGAAGCCTTATTTCTCAGGATGGTCATTCTGTATGAGCCTTATGAATTGAAAACCACTGAAAGAAAGAAAAAGGAAGAAAAAAAGAAAAGAAGTGCTATCTAATAATTGCTCTCCCTTGGAGTAATTCTCTTTTTTCATTTCATCCCTCTCTGACCCATCAAGGTTGGTATTATTATTTTATAGATAATAAAACTGAAGCTCTGAAATTTTCCCTGGTTTGCCCAACTATACACAGCTACCAAGTGGTGGAATCGATAGTCGCACTCTGATGCCCCTGCCTGAAGGGTGGGAGGGGTGGAGCAGAACAGGCACATGTTTGTTTTCCATCTGCTTTATCTCACATACCTTGTAAAAACCCTGTAAGTCAGGCTTTATTTTCCCCAGGCGGCAATAGAAAATATAATTCAGAAAGTCCAACTCTCATACTCAAGGTGAGGATTCACTTAAAAGCGCTGAAAGTCCCATGTCCTGGAAACCCCTTCATGCCTCCTGTTACCCTCCTGTGCATGGCTCCAAGGTCAAGACACTTGTCCCAATGCCTGGGACTTCCAAGGTACACAGACACCCCTGCTAAGCTGAGTGGCTTCTTGGCTTAAAGAATTAAAATTATGGGAGGCTCCAAGTCCACATTTACAAGATACAAAATCTGCAAGAAAAAAATAACCACGCATAACTGTTCTTCTTCACGGCCTCCCTCTGCAGTCACTCCTGCCATCAACACAACCACAAAGGCTAACGTTTTTGGTGCACCTACTATGTACCAGGCCTGGGACTTGGGGGTCCAAATGTGATATCCTTCTCAGTTCTTTGCAACAGGTTGCCTATTGGGAACTCAGAGAAAATGATACTATCTTTAGGCCACACTGAGATAAAAGGATGCTTGTCACCAGAGACAACCAGCCAAGTATGGGGCTTCTCCCAGACCCCACTGCCCATTTGCAAGGCCAGTTTGACCCAGTTGTAACTCATGCACGGTGCCCTGGCTGGGCCACTCTGCTCATTATTTAAATCCTCCCCCAGCCCTATTTTTAAGTACAAGAAACTGGGACTTAAGGAGGTTTTTCAGGGTCCCACAGCTATGTCAGAGCTAGTTTTGACCCATATTATGTGTCATTTTTCTCAGGATATTTAGGAAGCAATTACAAACTTTGAGGAGAAAAAGAGATGCAACTTTATCCTCAGAACTTCAGTGCAGATGTAGTCACTAATAAAGAATAAATAATATGTGATATATGACATATCACATAGTATATAATATTTCACAATACATAGAATATAACCTATGGTTAAATATGGTAATTATTATTAATTATATTTTACATCTTTAAAATATGCATACAATTAAATATGTAAATAACGTCATATAAATTGTGTATAATATAGAATACTAACAACGACACAATGAGTACTTACACATTACTTTCTTTGCATCGGAACTGTTATAAATGCTTTTATATAGAAGTTAATTCAATTCATCCTCACAAATATCCTCTAAGATAGATGCTAGTATCCCCATCTTATAAAGAAGAAAGGGGAGGCAGAAAGAGGAAATGTAACTTGTTTAAGTTTGCACAGCGTGTAGGTATTCAAACCAGAACTTGGACACAGCCAGCTCCATATTGCCTTTAATCATGTCTTTAATTACCACACTGTCATGGTATGTAAACACCAATCTGAAGAGCGCCTCCTGGGATTTCTAGGTGAAGAACATGAATTGTACACAGTCTTAACAACTTGATTCTTTTTTGGGGGATCTTCACTTCCACTCAGCCACTTCTCAAGGGAAATCTCTCCCTAATTTTTCTCCCAGGTCATATTTCCTCTTCTTGTTTAGCATTCTGTGCCCACCTGGTCTGCTTGAGATTTATCTGGTAGGGTCCATAAGCGGGGGGCTGACATTGCTCCAGCTTCCAGCTCAAGCCCTTGACCTGGAATGTAACATTCTCGCCCTCTGAACCGCAGTGTCAAATGCTACGACAATGTATTGTCCAGAGGAAGAGGCGGGTCCAAGTCTCTGGAATGTATCTTCATATTCCTAGAGGCTCCCCGCCCTTCTCCCCAATCCCTAATCCCCAAAGGGCCCCCAGTCAGTAGAGCCAGAATAGGAAGATGCTGGGCCTTGAGCTCTGATGAGCTCTTGGCAGGAAGAATTCTCTGGGGAAACAGACTTTCGAGGTGAAGTAGACCCTAGTGGCATTTCCCAAAGTTAGAGATGCTGCCGAGCTCTAACTCTGCATTATAGACTTAAAAAAAACTTGTTTTCTGCTCCTGTGGGCCTGTCAAGAGCTAATTAGGACCAGCACAGTGTGAATGGACTTTGGGGAATTGCACCTGGGTCATAAAGGGTTCAGTGTGCTATATGGAGCTGGTCATGGAAAACTTTTCAATGCCTTTCCTGTGTATTTAGAGCAAAATGAGCATTTCATTTTGAAGAACATACTCCTTTTCCACTGAAAAATTGGTGGGGGGGGGGGGGCGGGGGGGCAGGGATAGGCATTTCAAGGAATAGTAGAAAATCAAGGAGCATGTCCTGCCAATCCCAAGGCCACATTTGGTCCTTCATGTCTTCATGACAGCTAAAAATCATTCCAGGCAATTCCTGACCTTGTTCTCTACGAGATGCATCAGCAGCCCACTTCCCAAGGGGCCCATGTCCACGTCACAAAAGTCCTGCTCATTTTAACCAGCTTGCTCATTAGCAGGCTCCGCAGGGAGGGCCAGATGCCACGTGGCCCTCAGCACTGAGGAATCCTCTTCTCCTGCCAAGGGGAGGTATTGTACAGGAGGAAGGGTGGGCAGAGGACCTGGGGTTTGAGGGATGCAGGGAGAATTCAGAGGAGGGTCCTGCATAGCTTTGACTCAGCGAAGTCACTATCCTGTGAGTTACTAGAACATGCCAGCCTCTGGGGCCTATGCGTCTGGTGCTCTTTACAGACATAAAATTTATTTTGAGAAAGAAGGTAAAAAGAACCACCTTCTTTTTCCCTTTTTTTTTGTAAAAATAATGGATTGTTATCATCTGTCATTGGCCCCTGGGTGGAACAGCTCTGCTCAGCTAATTATCTCCTGGGGCCAGAAAAGACCATTCGAGTCCCTCACAAGCATTTTATCTAATGTGTTCCAGAAGCTTGGCGCTGGGAGTCCCTCAGCCCCTTCCCAGGGAACCCGCTCACCCCCCGGTGGCTCTGTCTCACACTTCCCTTGCTGGCTGACCTAAACTTTCCTGCATTAGCTCTGAGCCCTTAGCATATAGTCCACAGTTTCTGGCTGTCAATGCTTCTTTTCTCTGTACATAGCGAGACTGGAAAATAATTCTTGCCAGGTGGCTTTGGTACTTAAGAGACTAAGATCCTTTAGGACTTTTCTGCCGTGTGGACTTAACAGCGCAGGACCTCGCCCTCCACCCCACTCCTTCATGCTTCCCTCCACGTCCCCTGCGATGCCTTCCCCAGGAACAGTGATCCAGCTCTTTTTGAGCTGGAGAGAACAGCTTGTTTTCGTTTCCCCCAGCTTGTCTGAGGTGCATCCTGGACCACAGCCCAGCCAGCTGGCACTGCCCCTCTTCCCGTTTAGGAGCACGTTAAATCGCTATCAGGACACACACGTAGCATTCGCATTTGGCTTCGCCTCATCCAGGTTTGCATCTTTCCTGAGGCCAGACTTAAGGCTGCAGTTGTAACTTCGTATTTTTCATTTGGATGTTTTGTGTGTTTCTGCCTCGCCCCCTGGCTGGATGCAGGAAACCAGCAAAAGGGGGAAACATGAGTTAGAAATGGGTCAGAAAGTTCTGAATGAAATTCTGATTCTGTCATTAACCAGGGCGGTGTTTGTGAACCCAATTCCACGATGGTACATAATGCCACTTGCCTTAAGTTGTTATTTTGTTAACGAACATGAGATCTACTTAGAGCTTGCCACAGATAATGCACTTATCAGTGGTCCCCTTCCCCTTTCTCAGACCTGGGTTATAAATGACTCCTGTTGGAAATTATGGTGATTCTTTCCACTCCCTTAATTTTTCTTACTAATGTTAAATATACAAAATTAATTAAAAATTCACAGTGCTGAATTTTCTGTGCCTTCCTGTAATCTAAGGACCTTTGTTCTCTAACCCAATTAGTGTTGATTTACCAGTAGACTCAGGCTTGTTATAAACACTAGCGCCCACTCTCTCCCCTTATGCCAGCGTTTCTCAACTCAAGCGCTACTGACACATTGGGCCAGATCATTCTCCGCTGTGGGGCCGTCCTGCGCCCTGTAAGATACCCAGAAGTGCCCCTTTACCTTCTCCCGGGAGCTGCCACCCTCCCTCATCAGCTGTGACAATCCAAAATGTCTCTTGGGGGCCACAGTCATCCCAGGTTGCGAACCACCGCCTGACACCCTTGTCATTCTCTTTCGTTCAAGGCTTTTAGGATAAATCTGTTCCTTACCAAGAAGCAAAAGCAGTCTCGCTGTATTGTTTACTAAATCCCAAATAGCCAGAAGATCAGGGCAAACTCAAAGGACAGATACCAACGATCTCACATGGTTCAAATGCACCACCCAGGAGATGCGAGAGTTGCCTCTAATCTTTTCTGAAATGAAGCAGGACACATATTAGTATCGGAGGTTTACTGTATGAAACAAATTGAAATCCCTCACCATCTTACTGCCTCTTTATAAGGCTGGAGTTTCCAGCAAAAAAATACAAAGGAAAACTCATTTCCCTGGGGAAACTTTCCCTGATTCTGATCACAAATACTGTGATAAGGTCCTATTTTATATCAAAAACCTTCCAATAGTCCTGGATTAAGCGCTTTATTTTATCCTTTTTATAGACGAAGATACTGGAGCTCAGAAAGGTTAAGGGACAATGGTGATGTATCATAATTAAGGAGTGATTGAGCCACAATTTGGACCCAGGTCTGCCTGGCCACACATGCTTATACTTAACTCTGACCCCACCTTTATGCCCAATAGCTCCATAAAGTACATTTACAGCACAGTATTGAGATGATCTAGTTTTTTTATCTGTCCCTCCCATTTCACTGCGACCCCCTTGAGGCCAGGAACAATGATATATATGTGTTCCTAGTTCCTATCTTAAAGAAACTGAATCTCTTTATTTGTTTTCATGTGCTATATGGACATATTTAGTCATCATATTTATATATTAGATTTAAGATAGAGCAGGTAGAATTCTATAACTACACTGGGTTCTCTACTGTTGAAACATGGTTCAACTTTGTGATTTAAGGAACAGATGCAACAAGGTGAACTTGGATGTTTAGCCACGGAAGGTACATCAAGCCAGAGATATTTACTGAGGTCCTACCAAGGGCTAGGCTCTGCTAGGAACTGCAATACCACGGTGAATTCATAGACACAGCCTCTGCCATCACAAATTGCTTTTTTATTGAACATTGGAAGAGTAGAAAAACTCATTGGAAAAGTTTCTGATTCACTTGAGAATGGGAAAATAGTCCCAAGTCTAAAAAAAATATGATTCATAGTTGAGAGCAGATGAGTTAAAACTGGAAGAAAACAAATAATGCTTACTGGTTCTGTATATGGAACCAGTCAAGGGAACTCATAAACTTAGCATCCCTCCACAAACCCACAAAAGAGAGCTCAGCAAATTTCACTATCATGAAAAATGTTTCCAGGGCTTATTCCCACTGTCTAGAGAGCTGTTTAATCCCCAAAGGAAATAAAGTTACATTCTCCCAAATTTTAATAGCATCATGAATTGTTGGCAAAGCTTAACCATTTCTTCTCTACCATAAACTGACCAGATTCTGAGTCTCATTCCCGTCAAGTCTCCAGGATCTGCAGGTTCCTCTTGCCTTTCTCCAGCGGGTGCATGTAGCAACAGTAGCAATGATCTATTTATCGGTTCTTGCTTTTCTTTCCCAGAGCGATTCATGCTTTAATCATAAATCCATCAAATCTTCCTGTGATATGCATTGGTAGAGACTTTACATCTCTGTTGTAATGGAGATACCTCGGTGGTGAAAGCTAATTATCTAGATGGATAGATGTTAGTTGATGATAGACAGGTAGGTAGGTAGGAAGATAGATAGAAATGGATAGATGGATAGATAGATGTAGATAACAATAGATAGATGGACACATAGATAGATATAATCTGGAGATACAGATATACGTCAGATAAATATAGATGGATTCCAGGAGAAGTTCTTGGGTATGTAGTATTTTCCACTAGGAAAGCTGTTAAAAAAGGAAATATCTAGCAAGGGAATATAAAAGCTTGCTATCCTGTGCTTGGGGACTGGCATCTGTAGACAGGTCTCGAATAAACTAGAAATAGCTCATTGAAGTGACATGGCAGCAGATTCAGAAGACCAGGGCATGGGCTATGATAGGCTTTTATACATGCTTACGTAATTAAAGGGGGATTATTAATGGTTTAAAGCTAAGGAAAAATATGTTTGTTTCTTTTCTTTTCTGCCTCTCCCTAACATTTTTCCAAGAGAGAGTTTTGCTTCCAGACAGGATTTAGAAAAGGAGCATAACAGAACTAGAGAACCATGGTGGTTGTCACTGCAGGAAGAAGCGATCTTTGAAGCTGTGAGGTGGTGATGGGATGGTGGACCCCAAGAGGCACTGCACATGAAAGTTCTAGTTTTTTCTCGAAGACAAGCATGTACCAAGAAGAGACATCTATTTCACACTCAAGGGCTCTTTGTTGGAAAAATTTGCCTTAAAACATTCCTTAATACTAATCTTTAGTTGGTGTTTAACTTATCTTCCCCCTTAAAATGTCACCTGTTATAACCTAATTCAGCAACTGTGTTGCTTCTGATAAAAAGTTTTTGTCTTCAATCAGATAATTCAGTTTTCTCTTTCTGGCCAGTCTTCCTTCTTCTGTTCCTTTATTTTCCACTTCTGTCTCTGGGAGTGGCCTTGTGTTTTATAATCAGCCAGGTAACTGTAGAGCAAATATTTTCAAATGGGGTAGACAGCATGCCAAAAGTGTTCTGGAACAAACTTGCCAGATGGTGGTTGCTAGCATATGGCTCCTGCTTGAACCTGGCACAACTTGCCAAATTCAATTTTTAAATCAGATCTCACTTAAAAAAAAAACACCTAAAAACACAAGAGGCCCGTTGTGTAAGCCACACTTTTAAACTAGGTATGTGGAGTGAGAATGAAGTGGTTGGAAATACATGAGGTGAAGTGTTTGAATACCAAATATGCTTATGGAAGGAATGACCTGGGTTCAAGACTTCAGGTTTCTTTCTGTCCTAGAAGTTCTTGAAAGAAATGCTGGCCTGTCTTATTGCTTGTCTTCCAGGGTGTACTACTTGCAAACATATAGAGGGATAGAAAGATAAAATACAAACAGTTTTAAAAATCTTTGATTCAAATGGCACATTGATATACTGAAAAGTCTCTTTACATGGTCTCAAACATTTTGTAGTTATGATGGCATATTTTTTTTTTTGCCATCTAAATTTCATCAGAATGTCTCAAAATAATATGTGTAAATCACATGTGCCTATTAATTGCCAGGATCCATGACAAAAAGCAATAATATCCTATCAGATGATATCAATCCAAATATTTTATGGTGGTGCAGATGTTTGCTAAAGAGAAAGTGTCCACCAGATACAGATTAGTAAACAAGCATGGTATTGGCCGACGAGAAATAAGAATGATGAAAAATTACTTGATGTTCTCAAAAAGAATCTGCTATTTTGAGAAGCCCATAACATCCTGAATGTATTAAGCTGCATTTTATACCTGGGTAATTATGTGAATATTTTTCTGTTCTTCACTGGAACCTTAATTTTCCGATCCAAACACTGCCAGTTACATGGTAATTAATCTTTGAACTTTTTGATGACTTCAAGTATTATTAAGCAGTAATTTGCAGAACCATTTCATTACAAGGTAATGATTAGTTTTATATGCAATTCCCTGGTACTTTTCAGCTAAGAATTTGAAAATGGCTTGCAGATTTAAGATGATGTTGGGACTTTGGTGTTTTTTGTTCAAAGTCAATAAAAAAAATAGAAGTGAAGGTCAAAGTACTTTTTCCATTTCCCCAACTGCCTGGAGCCTGCAAGATTCCCCTAGAGCAAGAATTCTACAATTGAGCTAATTCAATCATAACACCAGAGACCTTTTTGTTTTTTAATCCAATGAGCTCCTCTGAAAACAAGTGAGAATATTAAGAAATCAGTGTTTGTGGAATGGCCGAGTACATGAACTCTGCTGATGTATAACGAACAGAATGTTGCCTTGCACGCAGTTTCTTGAGTCCGGATAGGTCTTAACACCCACCCCTTTTCCCTGCCCTCAGGACTGACCACTTCTCTGTGCTCAGGCATTTTTGAAGTTATCAGAGATAGATTCATTTAATATGGGGGAGAGAGGGGACTGTCTAGGGATTTCTTCCCATAATAAAAGGCCCTGGAAAGTTACAAGTGTATTAGGATGCCAAAAAAAGGAATCAGAGATGACATTCAAACTAGGTAGGACTCTGAATCCAGGCTCTGAGTGCTAGTATGATAGCCCGGTGTAGAGGCTGTTCCCAAAAGGAAGACTCACCTCAGATAAATATATTTGTTTTTTATTTTGCTTTCCCCCAGGGTCCTAAATGATGATGGCCAAGCAAAGAAGCTTCTTCCCCAACTCCTCCTAATTCCTTAAAGTTTCCCCATCCAGGAGGCTTACTTAAAACAATAATGAGAAGAAAGAAAGAACTGCCACCAACAACTATCTTGTCTCCTAAGTGACGTTTCTTCCAATTCTCCAATCAATATGAGACTCTGAGCTTCTCAACCTAAAGATCGACGGGCATGCCTCGGAAATCCAGACATACTACCTACCTTGTAAATGGTGAAAACAGGACAAGTTATTTAAATTGTCTTTTCCTTCAGTTTTCCAAGAGCTAACTTGGAATAAATTATATTTATCTCATTATAGGACAAAGGTATGCATGTCAAGGGTTTAACTTTTCACCCTTACAAAGTAACGGCCCACTTAATGGGTGGTAATAATCTTCATAACAAAGAAAAGCAGGGTCTTCTTGATTCAAATTTCTAAGAATGTCCAGGGATTGAGCATTCTCCTGGGATGAAGAACAGGACAGCGCATCCCATGTCATTTGTTTATGCCATTCTTAAATGTAATTCAGATTTGAGGGCATTATGGATCGACTCACTGAACGCTATTAGCACACCCTTGCGGCATGAATTCCAGTTAATGCTGGAAGGCTGAAGTCTAAATTTCCCAGCCCCCCTTGCAGTTAGGATTCCAGGGGTGGCCGGCTTCCACCGCAAGCCCTCTCATTCAGGAGTTTGAAGGCAGGAGGCACAGTGAGGCAGTGTCTGACAAGCATGTGTCTGAGGCAGCTGTCTTTTCCTGCAGAAACAGTGGAAGTTTGATTTTGTGGCGGGAAGCCTAATGGGTACCAAGGGACTACAGGGACAGCCTCCGGGTTTGGCTTGGAACAGTCTCCCTGAGGAGCTGGGCATCTCTCTCGGCTGCTTGCTTATGGCTGGGTAGCACCCAGCTTAGTTATAGGAGCCTCCAAGAGATTCTGCATAATCACGAATCGCCCCTCGGAAATCTCTTCTTGCTTAAACTGAAACTCTGACTGACACGTTACCAGGATATCATGGGGCACAAGGTCATATCAAAAAAAGAAGCTTTGGCTCACATCCAGCTCCTGATCTTATCCTTGCCTTGCATCTCCACCGGCTGCCTTCTTCGCATTACAGGTTGGTCTGGGTTTTGTTTCAATCCATCTTGCTGATGGATCCTGTCCATTCCTCTGCTTAAATATGATGTGAATCTCTAAATTGAAGGTCCTTGCCACTAAAAATGCATCTGTACTGTTCTCTGTGTGTGTGTGTGTGTGTGCACACACACACATGCACTTTCAGCAGACTTTCTGCACAGAAATATTTAAACAAAACCCCTTTGTCCTGATCTATGTCGATTGTGATTAGCTGGAAAGATCGCTCACTCAGTAACCTGAGTTGGCTGAGCCAAAGGGAGAGATCAATAGTGAAGGAGTTATCAGCAATTAGCAATTGCCTGGTACATTTTTTATTCGTCGGAGTGGGCAAGATAAGATGCCTCCGGGATAACAGGTCTCTGGTCTGAGAAAGATGAACAAGGTAAAGTAAAGAAGAGACAGCTTTGCTACTTTCTTGAAATGCCTCTGCTTTTCCATTCCATTTTTAGAGCTTCAAAGCCCGCAAGCCTCCTCTAGGCCATGCATTATTGGGACTGAGGCCTTCACGACATGGAGATTCAGTCTTTGTAGAGACACACAGTAAATGCCGTTTAATGAGAAGTGCTAGGTGCCAGGCATTCAGCGAGGTGCTACAAATATCCATCTAACTGAATCTGTAAGTAATCCTGCAAGGTAAGAGTTATGATGTACACTTCACAGATGATTTGATTCAGAGTAGTTGAGTGACTTCCCTAAAAGTGCACAGCCAGAAAATTGTTTCAATTTGAACGCAGCGTTTTCTGATCCCAAGTCCCTGTTCCGTGTACTGCAGCAGGGCCTCTCAGGGGCCTCGCAGCTGACTCAGCCCTGCACAATTCATTTCACTGAAACCACGTCTTCCACTTTGTAGTGAGAAAGGCAAAGAAGCCCCTTCCCTCCTGAACCTTGAAACGGGACTTGACAACCTTTCTCTGTAAAGGGTCAAGTAATACATATTATAGGCTTTGTGGACCATATGCTCTCTGATGTAACTATTCAACTCAGCCTTGTAGCCTGGAACAACTTGTAAACAAATGGATGTGGCTGTGTTCCAATAAAACTTTATTTACAAAAAACAGTCAGAGGACTGGATTGTGCCCTCGAGCCATAGTTGCTGACCATTGCTCCAAAACCAAACAAAGCCTTTCAGTGCTGCCTGAGCTGCTAAGAGTATGAAACCAGAATGATTTTATAGCCCGGAGCCATAGCTACCTCTTCAGCCGTTCTTAAAGATTCTGGTCATATCCTGGCTGTGCGTTGCATGTGGTGAAGGGCATTTTGGACAGTGGTGTACAAGAGGCAAGCAAGGCAGTTTTCCTCTTTGGCCCTTGCACATATTTGATGCCAAAGGATCGACTGAGACCAACTGCTTCAGGTTTGGAGAGCTCGCTTGTGTGCCTTTGGGGCTCAGAGATGATCCTTTGTGATGAAAATGAAAGGACAGAGTGTATTGTGTTCAAAGTGCGATGACATTTACCTTTCTGACCAAATGTCCAGTCAGCCAGCTTGTGTCTTCACTTTTCTCAGTGTGAGATGGAGCAAATGTGGCCTTTGGATCAGAAAGAATGAGAGAATGCTGGGACCACCGGTTGCCTGTATGACCTCAGGTAAAATCATTCCATGTCTCTGAGGCTGAGCCTATGCATATTAACTTGGATACAATAGAACCAATGGGAGCTTCATAGGGTTGATGGGAAAATTCAGTTGTATAACCCATGTAAGAAAACTACTACACAGTCCTGGGCACAGGATGGACACACGACACTTTCTTAACCCAGAGAAAGCGGGGCCACATCTTCGCTTTTGGGCTGTAAGACCAAAAAGAAGACAGACTGCTTACCAGCCCAATGCCTGTGTTGGGGAGGTGGGAGGAGAGCGACACTATCCTTCAGATGGGAAAGCTGAGTTCCTGAACATCACACCGGAGCGAAATCTCTAGCAAGCAACTGCAGTCATATTTCCCAGCCCAGGTAGTGGGAGCCTCAAGGAATGTTCAAGGAGCCCTTATTTCAAGGATGAGCATCTCTGAGCGCTCCAGAAAATTCCAGTCCCTCTCTAAAGCCCAAAAGACTTTATAAAAGATGGCTGTCAATGGCAAGATTTCTTTATTTTTTATGGCTGAGTAATATACTTGAAACAAATATAATACCGCCTATTAACTGTACTTCAATTAAGAAGGAAAAAGATCAGATGTCAGACATCACAGAGGGACTCCACCACTCAGGCTTGCTCCACCCAGTGATTTGTCTCCCCCTACTGGTCCTGCCCACAACCCAGAGATCCAGGCAAGAGCGGGTAGTCAATGGGAATCGATGGTCTGACAGTTAAAGCTGAGGATTCCAATCGGAGCTACAGTACCAGAGCTGGACCCTGCAGCCATCAGAGTTATGGAAAAGAACTTTCAAATGCTGATAGCCATCTCCTTCAGCTGACCTTTAGCAGATGGCCCTCAGCACCAGGTCCTGAAACTGATTAACTGATTGTACCTAAGGAGTGGAGTCTACCATTTTTCCTCTTGTGGCAATTTTCTTGCTTTTTAGCAGGTTCTGGTCCCACGGGTGGCCCTCTCATTAGGAACCTGCTGTGATGCGATGACACAGCTCATAATGTCCACTTCGAGACTTGCTCGACAAAAAGAGCAAAACTACAAAACTAGCTATTCAATTGCCTGTGTGTAGCTCTGTGTTCAGAAGTGAAAGACTAGTGCTACCCCCATCCAGCTACACAGGGGATCAGCAAAACATTTCTACTACATAGCCAATCACCGTTACATGTCTAAAGCCTGTCCAGTTTCAGAAAATCACTGAACATAGAGTTGGGGGAAAGTGGACCAATGTGGAAGTAATAAACTTGAGACCCCCATTTTTTACTTTCTCATAACATGAAACTCACAGTCTAGCTACTTCAAAGTGTACAATTAAGTGGCTTTTCATATTTTCACAATGTTGTGCGACCATCACCACTCTGAAATGTCAGAACATCCCCCTAAAAAGTAACTCCATACCCATTCAGCACCCACCCCATTCTCCCTTCCCCACAGCATTCACTAACCTGCTTTCGGCCTCTTCAAAGTTGCCCACTCTGAATATTTCATAAAATGGAATCATACAACATGTGGTCTTTTGTGACTGACTTCTTTCATTTAGCATAGAGTTTTTACTGTTGCAAGCACATATCAGTCTTTTATTTCTTATTATGGCTGAATAATACTCCATTGTGTGGATATACCACACTTTGCTTATCCATTCATCAGATGGACAATTGAGTTGTTTTCACTGTTGGGCTAATGTGAAAACGACTGCAAAAATATTCATGTATGAATGTTATGAACACATAGCAGGGTAAGTTTTTGTTTGGACATATGCTTTTAATTCCTTGGATTTAAGTCTAGTAGAATTGTGTCATATGGTGATTTATGTCGAACTGTTTAAGGAACCAGCAAACTTCTTTCTACAGTGAATACACCATTTTATATTTACAACAACAATATGTGAAGGTTCCAATGTCTTCATAACCTTACCAACACTTGTTTACTCATTATGGGCATCCTAGTGGGTGTGAAATAGTATCTCATTGTGTTTTTATTTCTTTAATGACTAATAACTTTGAGCATCTTTCCCTGTACTCATTGGTCATTTGTATTATCTTCCTTGGAGAGAAGTCCATGCATGACCTTTGTCCATATTATTTAAATTGAATTGTTAATCTTTTTGTGGCTAAGTTATTATATATTCTGGATACTAGACCATTATCAGATAAATACTTTCGCCCATTCTTTGGGTTGTTTTTTAACTTTCCTTATAGTGTTCTTTAACATGAAAAAGTTTTTAATTTTGATGAAGCCTAATTTATCTACTTTTTTTTCTGTTGTCACCTGTGCTTTTGGTGATTATTTAAGAAATAAGTGTCTGATCTAGATCATAATGATTTATACCTATGTTGTCTTCTAAGACTGTTACAATTTTAGCTCTTACATTTAGGTTCATAATCCATTTTGTGTTCATTTTTGTATATGATTTGAGGCAGGGACCTAACTTCAGTTTTTTTTGCATGTAGATATCCAGTTGTCCCAATATTATTTCTTAGAAAAATCTATTCTTTCCACACTGAATGGTCTTGACATCTTTGTTGAAAATCAATTGGCCATAGATGTATGGTTTATATCTGAACTTTCAATTCTATTCTATTCATCTATATGTCTAGCCAGTCCCCTGATGCTTTTTTGGTCAACTTAACCCATTCTTTGAGTCTCAGATTTCTCATATTTAAAGTGTATGTGTTGGGTAGAGGCAAGAACATGAATAACATTTTACAGTGCTTCTGTCCCAGAATAAATTTTTTATTATGAACATTAATTACTATTAAAAGTCATAGAAAAAATGGGAAATTCTATAGACTACTTTCAATCCCTTGGGGATAGAGTTTAATAAAACACAGTAAGTATGATGACTATCTATTGTTTAAGGAATATAGTAACAAGAAAGTGAAAATAGCTCTGTAGTTTTAAAACATATAAGCAGTGTGGTTAGTTTGGGGATGGAAAAGATAAATATCCATATTTTTGTTGATAACATTAATAGAATCATGGAAATATGCCTTTCTTTTCTAAATTTCTGTTTCATAATCTCTGGATGTTGTTACGTTTATGAGGATTATTTCAAGATCTACATCTGATATATTTAGACATGGTAGGTAATGATTACGAAGCCTGTTTAATTGCTTTATTCTGTTCAATAAATTTCTTCATAATGTGGACTCATATGAAACATACAACTTGCAGCACTCCCAATTAAAATCTCACTGGCCGCTCTTGAGAGCCCCTACCCTGAAGAGAGACAATGTTCATTTCCAGCTTGGCATATGCATTCATTCTATTTATCCAGCCTCCTGGGCAATTTTCAGTCTAAAATGACAATTCCCAAATTCTAGCCAGTGGCCAGGTTACATCAGAGTCACCTGAGTACTCTCCTTGCTAATAAATACTCCGAACCCTACTCAGATCAATCAAATCAAAATATAAGAAGGGGCAGGGGACTAGGGAGAAAGATAATACCTATGTAATTCTGTTGCAAAGAACCTTCTGGTCTACTGCTCAGGGGATGGTGGTAAATGTAGTTAGTGCTCAAAATTAGGTCAGACCTATTTCAGAATATGTGCGGTCACTGGAGTTAGATGTACAATCACAGCACGAACTATACAAAATCAGATATGGGCAAAGAACTGTGTCAGGAACTGTATGAAACTAGGAAAGATGTGTTTGGAATCCAGCTGATATTATGGCAAAGACCGGAGGGGAAAATGGAATGACTACTGGTTTGATCAAATATTTAGATGAGAAATGGAGGCACACAGATCTTCATTGATAGTAGCTCTGTGGGAAAGCAATGCAAAGGCAGGGAATATTACTCATTCAGAGATTCAGCTGATTTTACCCCTTAAGGAATACTGAGCCTGAAAAAGGCCGAGGTCATTGTGACCAGCCTCCCTGCCTAGAACACAGTCTAGCATTTCCTGAGCAACAGCTATGCATAAAGTATTTAGCATTTATTACTTCCTTTAATTCTCAAGGTAATCATGTGAATTAGAAACATCTCTACCTGGCAAATGTGGAAACTAGGGAGTATAAATACTTATCTAAGTCATACAAATAATAAATGGAAAGGCTGAGCTTCATGTACTAAGCCTTTTTGGTGCTAACTCCTCACAAATTTTAGCTTCAGCCTTGCGAGGACCTTAGTAGCTCATTAAAGTGACCAGTCCACCCAGTCAAAGGGCAGCAGCTTGGAGAGGTCCATCCTCAGCAGAAAGTCATTTTGGGTCCATGCATTTTCCAGACCAGGATTATGATCTCAGTCTAAGGGCTGGGTCTTTATATATTTCCACATATTCTTCCTATCTCTACCTTATATGCCTTCTTGATGCTACTACCTCTCACCGAATGATTGCTAATAATATGAACATCCTGTTGGAGATGGATGTTTTTCCTTCCTGTCATCCTGCAACATGGATTATTTGGTTATTTTGTGTATGGATTTTGCCACTTACCTATTCTTCTGTATTTTTTAGTATTTGGGACTTGTTGCAGTTTTTTTCATGAAATCGTTTCCTGTGGGTTACAGAAGCCACACAGTATGTTATAGGAAGTGCTACCACATGGAATGTGATACATTTCCTAAACTCTGGCTAAATTTAATTGAAGGCATATTGGATCTTTTTAGCCATATAAGTTTAAGAGGGAGCAATCATGAGAGTGAATTGCTAAATTCCCAGGCTCTATTACTTATTTCAGGCCGCCCCCCTCCCTTTCGTATTTGAGTGGAAACCAGTTCCCACTGCCATCGGATACTACATAGCAGGATCATAAAAAGCCCCCAAATCCAAATGATCGTCTTTCATGACTGGATATTCTAGAAAACAAGCCTGAATTGCAGGTTTGCCCCAAGGCACAAGCCTGGAGACCCCTGAAGCTGTGGATTAAGCCCAGAAAAAGATGTAAATAGCAGAAACTGAAGAAATGCAGAGAACTCCGGACACCTTTGCAAAATACAGCTTCCTCCCTTCCTCTGTGCCCCCCAGCCCCTACTCTTTAATGAAATTCATACAGCATGTGAGCTCTTTCCTAAGGCTGACAGAGACACCCAAAAGACTTGATGGGATAACATCTATAGTATCTTTCTTCTGGATAAACATAGTGCTTCTCCCCAGCCCCACCATGAAATCTATATGAGCTTCGTGATTAGAAATGATTGCCAAATGCAGTTCTGTGCACTTTCTTCGGAAGGTTTTGCCTTCCCTGGGATGAGAACTAAGTCATGAACATGCACCAATCATTACTGAAAATAACAACACCAAAACACTCTTAGTTTTATATCATGCCTAGCTTTAAGAAATCAGATAACAGAGGAAGTGAAGATAGTGAAAATTGGGAATGATGGGGTGTTTCTGATTAAGAAGTGTGGTGTCTCTGAGTCCCTCAGTGACTATTTTCATCACCAGAGATGATTCACCTGATTGGAATCATGTAAGCAGAACTAAATGTCATAGAGATAGATCTGAGAAGACTTTCCAGAACAATCTCCAGGGAAGGATGAGATACCCTATGTCCCCTATCAAGTAGCAGCATTTACCCGGTCAAGTGAATATTTCTATTCTTTCAAAAACAAACTGCTAAGACTTGTATGTGTTTAAAACTATCCCCTGGAGCAAGTGACCTGGAGAGTCACAGAGACGGGTGCTTTGCAAATACAGGAGGCAAAGCTGGAGTGCAGTTTTGCACAGCCCGGGTCACTGACCAGGAGGTATCATTTACGGGCTCACTGCTTGTTCCCCCTCAGCTTTCCGAGATGACGGAGTCAGGTCCATTTCTGTGCAGCTGTGTGTCCCCAACAATGACATCATTTATACACCTGAGTGAAATATCTGGCAAAAAAAAATTTAAACAACCTGGCAGCAACTACCAAAACCAAAGAAGCAGCTTCAGTGATGGGAATTCGGCTAAAATGTGTCTTAGACCATCACTGATAAACCTTTTCACCCCTAGTTAAAAATCAGAATCTGAATTCTGTTATATTCACATGCCTGGGGGTTTTGGGGGGGGCGGGAAATGGTCTCCTTTGCTGGGTCTCCTGATGGATTTTGCTAAAGATGGAGCCTATTGAATTTCCAAGACTCTAAATTAGGAGACACAAGTATGCAGGCAACTGGGCTGAGCCCAGGCCCCAGGAAGAGCTGCATGGGGGGGCCTTTGGATCTTGTTTCTGACTCTGTAATTACATAGAGTAGTAGATTTAGAAGCTAAAGCTTTAACCTTGCACAGTGTATTTATTCTTAATCCCTGTTCATGTTATTTCCTCTAACTAGAATGTTCTTCAGCTTTGGCTCCATCCTTCCAGATTTTGTCTAATATGACCTCCTCTGCAAAGCCTGCCTTCAACCTCAAAGTCCCCTGCCTGACAGCAGATTCCACGACTCCCTCTTCTGGGATTTCTCTTTATCCATGAACCCCAAGCTCATCCTCGCCTTGCAGATGTCCACTTATTCTTTTCCTGTGTGCAGGATATCCTCCTTCTGATCTCATATGGCTCCCTCCTTCCCATCACATACATCTCAGCTCAACGAAGAGGCCTCAGAGAGAGCAGGCTTCCCTGGCCGTGCCAGCAGAGGAAGGACCACTCTTCAATACTTTTCATCCCATCAACCTTTTTAAAGTATGTTTAGCATGACATGGACCATTGTCTGAATTATCTTGCTTATGAACTAATTTTTAATGATTACTCATGCACAGCAGTGACTTTATCTGTTTGTTGATGGCTTACCAGTCATCTCACACCTTTGAAATAGAGGCTCCAGGAGTGCTTGCCTTCTGTTGTTCACTGCCGTATCCTGGGGCCCCATAGCAGGTGCTCAATAAATATTTCACAAATGAAAGAAGAAATTAGTGGCTCCAGTATTATCCTATACTCAGTTCTACTGAGGCTCTTGACTCATCATCTTACAATAGCTTCATTAGAGGCGGGGCCTCTGCCAATCCTGAGAGCTCTTGACAGTCAAGGTGTGTATGTAACACAAGCAACCTGGTGCCCTGGCTGGCACATGGTGTGGTTTCATTTAAGTGTTTGCTGGATAAGGTAACCACTGAGTTCTTTATTCTTCCCTTGATTCATAGTTGGTTCCTGGGCTGCATGAGTCCACAGACAAGGGACCAGGAAAGCATCCAGAATCTTCCACGGGCTTGGTCTCATGTGAGCACTGGACAGAGCTGCTGCCTCCAATCCCAGTACTTTTGGATCCTGATCCTGTTCCTCTGGCCTAAGCAACTCCACTGGTATTTCCCATTCCCACACCTCCTATTTTCACAAAACCTGATGTGTGCCTCTTTCTTTCCCTACTTCACCTTTTCTTTCCAAGAAGTTGACCCCCAAAAAGATACCCTACAGACTGAGGGGAATTTTCAATGAAACTAAAGGGCAAGGATTAGCATCTACAATATGTAAAGGACACCTTGAAATCAACATTAGAAAAGGAAAAAAAAAGTCAAAGGGAAATATGTATACTGATAGGGAATTCTTTTGAAGAGAAAACCTGAATGGCCCAACCTCAGTAATAATCAAGACAATGCAAAATAAACCACAGTCAGTTCACACCAATCAAACATCCGATTGGTAGAAATGACAAAGACAGACAATACCAAGTGTTATCAAAGAGGTGGAACACTGAGAACTCACACACTCGTGGTGTGGGTGTAAATTGGTATAACCTCTGGACACCCATTTGGCCAAGTCTAGAAGATGCCCATATATCACGGCCCCAAAATCTCCATTCTTGGAGACACAATCCTGCAAGGGTAGCAGAGATGTATGCAAGAGTGTTCAAAGCTGCACAGTGTCAATAGTGAAGTTGTGATGCATTTCTTCTACAAGGAAATTAAATTAAAGGGCTAGATCTATATACATTGACATGCATCTGTCTCAGAAACACTTGTTGAATAAAAAAGAAAGCAGAAGGATACATAAAGCATGAAACAATTATATAAAGTTAAAATTTTAAACAAATCATATAAATATAGTTTATGGAAACATACCAAAGTAGTAAAGGTATAAGGCAGGCCTTGGAATGGTAGAAGCTAAATTCAAAACAGTGGCTAAGCTGTAAAGAGGAAGATGCATTATGACACAGATATAAAGAACACAATCCATTTAGTTTGTGATGATTTATTATTTAAGCTTGACGGTAAGCCATGTGCACCTTTTATATTTTTCTCTATATTTTACATGCCCTAAATATCTTATTAAAAACCTCAGCAGCTGCTGTCCACTGGTCCAGTGGTCCTGGCCAGGAACTAGGGGATTCTGACGTCTGCCTGGCTCTCTCCTGTTTGCACACCAATATGGGCACACTGCCCCTCTCACAAAAGCATGCCCAGAAGAGGGAATGACTGTCAGAATGCTTGGCACAAGCCATATCCAGTCAGACTCTCTTCCTGCAACTCAGACCCCTCGGCAGTCGTGAACTTCCAGAACCAAGGCTTTGACCCAGAGGCAAGTTCCAGAAGAACCAGTAGTAATCCTCTATGAAAATCCAGACAAGTGCAAAGCCTCTGGGGAGAAACGAAACCCCTTCACAACTATTTACCCTCTGGTGTCCATGCACAAAGCACACTGTGCTCGCTTACAGCTTAGAGCCTACGGCACCTGCGCTAGCCTAAAACCCTAAAACCATTTCCTCCTCCAATCACAGCTACTCCCCAGCCTCTGATGGAGCCCTGGCTCTCCTGGCTGACTTTCTGCATGAAAACTAGTCCTACCTTCTTGGCCCCACTAGGAAGAGCCCTCTGAGTTCCTGGTTGTATCTAACGTAGTTCTCCTGGGATACAACTATCTGGATCACAGCTTGTGATTGTCTTCTCCCTTCTGATTCCTCACTGATACCTGTGGTTCCCACACCGGCCAGACCCAGAATCACTCCTGACCCCTGAAAATATACAAATTCCTGTGCCCCCTCCAGAACTTTTGAACCAGCAAGATTCCTAAAGGATTCTGTTGGTTATTCAGCCAGTGAAACACTGGCCTGGGCCATGCTTCCTCCTAATTCTCTCCCTCCACCTTCCATCCCACCACATAATCCCTGAGCAACCTGTGTATGCTTCTCTACAGCCAGGCCCCGGCTCCCCTGTCTCCCTGTTCTTGGGCCCCAGAGATGTGAAAGGGCTGGTAGTGTCCCTTATGAAAGGAGGTTCCATCTGGATCAACACCCTCTCATTTGCACTGGGGGCCTGTGCCTGTAAAAAAAGTGCAGCCTTCCTGTTAATGTTTGGCCATAAGTATTATTATTGTGACACTGGGAGTTGAAAAGGCACTTGAGAAAATAGGAAGAATTTGTGAGCTGATTTTTAATAACCTTTTATTTTGGAAGTACTGGGGACACAGCCCCTGTGCTACGAAAGGCACACAGCAAAAGTTGAAGAGATACTACAGAGTTCTTCTTCCAGTGATGTCAGATTTCATCTGGCCAATAAACTATAAACTGGAAGGACCCTGATGTAGTGAAGGAACTTCGGCTAAACCTAAAGACCATAATATTCCAGAATATTCTATAGGTCAAGGCAGGCTAACCCGACTCCGAGGATAATTCTATAAAGCCCCCAATGTCCCAGCTGCCTTTGAAACAGGAAACTGTGGGAATATTCAGGTACTAGTGAGACCCTTTACAAGGAAAGCAAACTTTATTAAAAGTCCAGTATGGTAGTCTTTAATGTATAGTCAATGGAAACTCCCAGGTTACTTTCTAAAAAGCAGAATCCTGACCTCCGTGCAATGAAACTAAAACCTCAATGGATGGGAACCTGGGCTTCTGCATTTGCAACAAGCTTCCCAAGGACTTTTATTCACAGTAAGGTTTGAAAACCATTGGGGCAGTGACTATACTCTAGCAAGCAGAAATAAATGTTAGCTATTATTTCTGGAATTTGCATAACCACATCTCCTGCTTGCAGTAGACCAGTTCACAAAGCAAATTAACTTTCTAGCTATATTTTTCCTGAATTCCATCAGTAGTTTGCCTCTGCAGGGAATAGTATTCTCCATGTTCCAACATTATTAATATCATTATTAATATTTAACATGGCATTAGGAGCTTATAATGTACCAGCTCTGTCCTAAACACTTTATATGTTATTTCACTGAAAATTAACAACACCCCTTTATGGAAAGTATTATTATTATTCATAAGGTAGAGATGGTGAACGAAGGTTAGAGTCTGTTCAACAGTGCATACCAAGTAACTAAGGGTCAGGAACTGAACTCAGGTCACTTAGACCTCAAAATCTATGCTTTTGTCTCTACCTAGTACTCTCCCTGCTCTAAGCTAGAAATGTAATTTTCTTAGTTAATGGGTCAGAGTCCCCCAGAACCTCACAGTGGGTCCCTAAAATACATTTTTCAGCTTTCTTTTTTAAAGAAAAACAACTTCATTTAGGTTTAATTGACAAATAAAAGTTGTACATATTGAAAGTATAAACATGATGTCTTGACATACGTATACATTGTTAAGTGATTACCACAGTCTAGCTGATCAGCATTATGTCACCTCCCATAATTGCCATATTTTACATACGGCAACAAAAAATCTACTCTCTTAACGAATTTCAAGCACACAGTCCAATATTTTTTACAATAGTCACCATGCTTAGATGTCGAGGCCTTATTCACCCTGTGCAACTGAAGCTTTGAACCTTTTGACCAATGTTTCCCCCTGCTCCCTCTAATGAAATTTAAAAACAGAGATACTAAGAAAGCCAATGGTAAGGAACCTTGCACCTTGGCGGAGGCAGAACCAGGCTACCCTGGATGGAAGACACTCCTGTGTACATAGATAACATACTCTTCCAGCTCGCAAAGCTACCCAGGAAAGGAGGATTATTTCCATTCCAAAAGGGAAAGAAAAGGTAAAAATAAATGGAAAAGTTTGTTCAAACAATGGAATTTATTCCTAGAGTGCCTCAGATGTTAAAAAAGGCCATAGCAGCTAATCAACATGAACACAAACTAGGTGCACGCCTTTGAAGACGATGAGAAAGAAAACAGAGGAGAGGACCCAAAGCTTCATCTCAGGGCTCCTGGTAGGAGAATGTGCATGCATTCAAATGGATTAACAAGAAGGGAAGGTAGCAGTAGGGACATGGCAGGGGGCAGGGCATAATCATTAAAATAACGATTTCATTTAGTGGAAGAACTTCCTTTAAAAAACTGGAAAGCATAAGCAATTTGAAGGCATGAAGCAATTTCATGGATATGGAGTACCCCAAGATCCAGCTGTTTTTCTTAGCCTTTTAGCTAATTTTGCCTGCCATTGAGGAGATGGAGCATCGTGTAAAAGAAACAAACAGGCAAAGAGTGGCCAGTTCAATCAAAAACTGACATGAAAGCAGTTCGCTTTGGGGCTTTTAGGAAAGTTAGCAAAGATATCCCAACTGTCTTTAAATCTTAAAGCATTTCAGTGCTAACCTTCACAAGAATGAAATGTCTGCTTTACTACTGTAAGCCAAAGTTCCAGGTGATAATGACATTTATAAAAATGCTTTCTGGGCTAAAGTTTGGCTTCCCTTCCTTCCCCACTGCTGCCTGTCCCCCAATAGACTCAAACTGTAATGTCAACCGCAAGCCAAGATTAACCCAAGTGTGGAGCATGATCCAGGATAGGCTTCACTTGAAAACTACTTTCTAATCACCCATGTCATCAAGTCTTTCAAACATCCATACCAGAGAAGGAAAGCTTGTTTCTGGATCTTGCTTCCAACTCGCCAAACAAGATCAGAACGGACTAGGTGGTATTTCAAACACATTTTAAGAAATGGAAAGCAGCCAAATCCTACTGTCTCCGCTATAGAGTTTCTGCCTGAATTGTCCCGTCTGCCTTGGCACGAGGTGGGGCGGGAGGTCGGGGGGAATACCTTGGAATGAGAGATCATACCCACCAGTTAGCACCGAGACTAATAAAGAGTCAGACATCACCCTCCAAAGGTATGTAAGGATTACTGTCAAGGAATCCTCAAGTAAAATAATAATAATAATGAAGAATTTGAAATGAGTCAAGGCCCTTTGATAGATGTATTCCCAGAATGTCAGGACTGATATTGGGCTGAATGGTGTTGTGAAATGGTGACCTGAGAGACAGAAACTCATGAGTGGTGGTGGAGAGGGATCATGAAGAAACTCTTTAGTGGAAAAAGGCACAATTCTGTTAATAAACTAAAACATCCCAATTTAAGACATTTTCTTTTTCAGGGCAGAACCCCTTTGTGTTGATCAGTGTCATTCTATCGACTCCTAAGAAGTCACATTCAGGCAAAGGGGAAGGAATGCATGTCAGTTCCCGATCTCTTATGCCTCGGGTTGAGATTCCACGACCCCACACTCAGACTGTCTCTGGAAGCCGCTCTGTGTAAAGCCATCCCGGGTGTGTTTAGTAACTCTATTTTGTTCTCATAATGAAATAACTGAGATACCAAAGCCCTTTCATTACCATAGGTTTGATGTCTAGTCTTAGAAAGATGTATGAAGTGAGACAGAGAGATATACAATGAGACGGAAGGAGGGAAGGTAATGAATTTTGTCTTTTGATAATATTTCTAGAAGTCAGAGGAAGACTCATAGTGATAATTATCATTTTCAAGCACATATCATGGGTCATGCACTCAGAATATATTGCTTCATTATCACTACTAACTTCTCATATCAACTCCCACAAAGGAGGAATTACACTGAAATATTAAGGGAAACCAATAAAACAATAAAAGCATAATATGCACCGTCCACAACTGTAAAGAGAAAACTGGAATAAAAAAAATTGATCCTGTGGAAGGTAGAAAATGGGGATAAAAGTAAAGATGAAACACGACACACAGAACATTCAAAGTAGGTGAGAGAAAATAAATTAACTCATGTCAGTAATGTCAATGAACTAAATTTATCAGTAAAGAGGGAAATGGTCAGCTTGAAAAAAATCTGCTCTGTTATTTAAAAGAGATATGAAACATAATACAACATTGAAAATAAAATATACTTTTTAAAAGATACGATTTATCATAAAATGTCCAATATCCATGAATAAACTAAATTAAAATTTCTTCTGAAATGAGAAATTTGGAAAATTATTGAGAGAGATTTAAAGAGAAGCAATTAATTGGAAGGATAGTCTCTGTTCATAGAATGGAAGATTTCATATTGGCAGAGTGTAAATTCTCTCCCAGAACATACCCTTTTGGGAAGTTTACAAATTAATAGGCAAGGTAATCCTGAAGAAGAAAAACTAAATTCAAGGACATACCCAGTAAGATATCAAGGACCACTATAAAGCTATAATAATGATAAATCTAATAATTAAAAAGCATAATATTTGCCTAATGATAGACAAATAGATCATCAAACCAGAACTGAGTCCAGAAGTAGTTTCTGAACTATATGGTCATCTGATTTATGAAAAAGGTACCACTTCAGTGCAGTAAGGGCAAGAATGGTCTTTTCAACAAATGGTGCTGTACCAACTGGATTATACCATGTGGAAGAAAATATATCTTGACCTCTACATCATACTATATACAAAAAATAAGTAGTTGTGGGTCATAGACCTACACGTGAAAGGCAAGATAGTAAAGCTTTATGAAGAACACATAAGAGAATAGCTTCATGAACTTTGGGTAGGTAAAGATGTCTTAAACAGGATAAAAACAGTGCTAGCCATAAAGGAAAATAAGTGGTAAGTAATATTACATTAGATGAAGAATGACTACACATCAAAATACGCTGCTAAGGGAGTGAAAAGTGGAGTGTGTGGGTGTGTATTTGTGTGTGTGTGTGTGTGTGTGTGTGTGTGTGTGCAAATACCCACTTCTCCAAATCAGTCAGAAAAACACACCCAACTCAACAGGACAATGAACAAAAACTGGAATAGCCTCTTCACAAATGAGGATATTCAAATGGCTAATAAAATATAAAAATGAAATGCTCTATTTCATTAGTCATCTGAAAAAGTGCAAATTAAACCACAATGAGGTGTCACTATTCTCTCATTAGAATGAATCGATGAAAAAGAAAGGCAAAACAATGACTGACATTGTAGAGCACCAGGATTCTCCACAGAGTGCTGAAAAACTCTTTGCAAGTACCTACTATTAGCTGAATATATGTGTGTCCTATGACTCAGTAAATCCACACCTAGATTTTGACCCAAATAATTGCATGTACACGTTAATTGAAATGCACAATAATATTCGCAGCAACAGTATTCATAACTCCCCTCACTGGAAACTACCCAAACACCTCTTGAGGATCTGATGAATAAATACATGGAAAATAGTATTTGTAAAATAGAACACTGTGCAGCGATGAAAATGAATAAGCTAGAACTTTATGTAACAAGATGGACAAATAGTACAAATCCCATGCTGAGTAAAAACAAACTGTCAACCCAAAAGAATGCATAGTGTATGAATCTATTTGCATAACATTTTTAAAAAGGTGTTTGATAATCAGGATAGTGAAGAATCCCTAGAAAATGTAATGACTCACAGGGGACATCTGGGATGCACATAATGTTTCTTCATCTGGGTGACAGTTTTTTCATCATGACCACTTTGTAATCAAGCCTTCCAGTAATGGTTGGTTCACTTATGTGAACATGTGATATGTCAAAATTAAAAGAAACAGAGAAGAGGTAATGTGGCTATTGTCAAATGCAAATGGAGACTTATCTTTAAGATAAAACGTATTCCAAATAAAAAATTGTAATATAAAAAGCCTTTATGGCCAGAGGTAAAATTTCATGGAAAGACTAAAAAGAAATCCTATAAATGCAAACAGGTATATCTAGATGGATGTCAGTTACCACTATCATAAAAACTCTAATTGAATCTCCTAATTCAGTGTCATTTCAGTCAAATTTACAACAGTGATCTTCCAAGTGATCTTCCTCTGTGGGTCTGAGATGTTGACAGCTCTCTCCCAATAGCAGTCAGACAATCTTGAATTTGTATGTCATCCCTCACCAAGGCAGGATTGAATTCTAAGAGGCACCAATAGATTTGCAAAGTTTGAGTGGGATCCGTTCCTCCATGGATCCCACTCAAACTGATAGACTCAGACTGAGGTCTATCACTTCCTTTAACCAAGAGAAATTTCTGGTCACCAGGGGGTCCCAGTTGCCTTTTGCATCCTTCTTCATATATCCAATGGCAGTGTACTATGGCCCCTACCTCTGTACCATCTCTGGGATCAGGCCATTCCTCCCAGCTCCGCTCTCTGCCTTGGCGTAAGCCACCACCACCCTCAGTCTGCTTTCCTGCCACAGGACTCTAAGTCACCTCCCTGTCTCAGGTGCCCATCTCTTCATGTTCCACTCTGATAGCCCACAGAAAACGCCTTAAATCCTTTGTACCATGCCTATTTTACTTAAAAGCCCTACAAGGATGGGCTCATGCCTGCTTTGAACACCACTGTATTCCCAGTGTCCAGCACAGTGTCTGGCATATAACAGAGGCTTAAGAATTTTCTGAACAAGAATGAATTAATGAATAGTTTCCAAAGCACAAACATGAGTATGCCTCCTTTCCATATTCAAACTGTTCTATGGTTACCTAAAGGGTAACACTGTAATTCCTTGGCATGGCATTAGAGACCCCACATGTTGTAGCTCCGGCTTACCTCTCCATCTCCTTTCTTATATGTCTATCTTAGCCCTTTAAATCCCAAGCCATTAGTTATTCAACAAATATGCCTTACTCATGTCTCCTGGCCATGACACATATTGTGAACACATCATAGAACATCCTTCTCTCCTTTTTCCTCAAAATGAATTTTAATTTCCTTTACATTTTACTTCCCCATCAGCCTTCCATGACCCTGCAAAGATTGGGTTACCCACCACTTCCTAGGGCTCCTTGCACTTAAGACTCCCTATTGCACTAATATCTCACCTCATTGAAATGACTTTGTTGATCTCCTCCCACAGATTTTAAGTTTTTGAGCACAGAGACTCTGTTTTTACTCAATACTGTGCCTCCAGTCTATGAAGAAAGCTACACAAATATATGTTTAATGATTTAGATGAAGCTTAAGGCACACCTAGAGGGTATGAAAAGCTCCACTGTACCTGTTCAATAACCCAACCATCCTGTAATGACCCTCAAACACTGTTATAATATCCTTATGTGAAACCATCCATCATTGGTATTCATGTGTCTGATGAAAAGGCTGCACAGTTTAAATTTGTGGAGGGAAGAGTTATTCTAGTTGGGGGATCTGCTGGGCTGTCAGAAACTACTCATTTGGATGAGGGGAAAAGAGGGGCACAGGTAGAGCATCCATCTCGGGTTCAGAATGGCTCTTGCTCCTATACACCCTGCTTTGATTTCTCACACTTGAACATCTTTCATAGGACTGAAGTTGCAGATGCTCTTGGTTACAGTTGCTAGGCAAAGCCTTTTGGGATGGAACCACCTGCCCTAATTAATAGACAAATATTTCTGAATGTGGGTCACTGGGTCCTGCCAACACCCATATCTCTGAGAATAGATTTCTGTGACTATGTGGTCCCTCTCAGAGCCAGCCTATTCATTTTCCATGGCTGGTTAAATAGGTTCCCATCTGTCAGAGGTTTCCCTGTGGAGCTGGTATATTTCATTCTGAAACCCCTTGGAGATAAAAAGTCCAATAGAGATTCTTTTCTATACACACCTAACGGCTCTGCATTTTCCTTTTTCAGTGGATGTAGCACCAACTGGTGGTGGTCAGGACATGTCACAAATATAAGTAAACTGACTTCTAGTTTTCTGCGCATTTATTCCATTAGGTACATGAAGGCTAATGGTATTGATGTCTATTTTTCTTATGGATTGGCTCCATGTATGGAACAGTTATATCTCCACATAGATAAACTTAACGGCTATGTATCCTTCAAGACTGGGTTGAGCTGTCACCCCCTCCAGGAAGCCTTTGCTGATCCCCTCAGGAGCATCTCCCTATTCCTTCACCACATCACCATGTTGAATTAGGATACTTTGCAAGTATATTCCCCCAGCTAGATGATCAGTTCCTCAAAGCCAAGAATCAAGTCTTGTGCAATTGCTGGATCCAGAGCCTACCATAGGGTATATACTTAATAAATGTTGGTTGAACATAACTGAACCACGGACAAAGAGTCAAGAATAAATGTGTTCTTGATTCTGAGAAGTCCAGGCAAATCTAACTCCAAACCTCAATTTGTCAAGCATGCATCTAGCTGCTGCTGGCTCGCTTTTGCATGTGAAGGGCTTACTGGCTTGAAAGCATCCTTGACAGGAACTCATTTCCATTTCCCTCCTCAACCCACTCCCCCATCTGACTTTTGCTCTGATGGCACTATTGAAACAGTTCCTAAAGTTACCAATACCAACTACACTGCTAAATTTCTCAGTTCTCAGCTTCTCGGACCCGTCAGCAGCAATCAGTGATGCTGATCATACCATCCTTAAGGCCTTTTCTCCCACCTGAATTGATACAATGGTCTGTTTGATTTCCTCCTACCCCTCTGGTGGCCCTATCTCTGCCTTCATTCACAGACTCATTCTTTCCTGCTTAGCTAATAGATATGGGACCCAATATATACCCAAGTCCTAGCCCCAGGCCTCTTTTCTGTTCAGTCTGAACTCATGCACACCCATGAATTAAAATTACATCAATGCACAGATAATGCAAATGTGTATCTTCTGTCTAGTGCTTGTGTCTGAAATGCAGGCCCAACTTTCCTGCTGCCTATTTGAAATTCCTATATGCAGGTGGCAAAGGCAAAAGACAAACAAAATTTATTAAAAAGTGGACTCATGATCTTTATACTCCCTCCAAATTTGTTATTATTATAGATTTTTTCCTTGATCCACACTCTCCAATCTAATGAATTTCCCAAGCCCGAAACATAGGAGTGTTTTTAACTGCTTTTTCCTTATTTTCCATACTTAATTCATTAATTAATTCATTACATTTTATATCCTACATATCTCTTTCACTTCTATTATTTTCTCCATTCTGAGATCTGCTACTCAAATCCAGGCTATCAACCTCTTTCATCTGCATTACCACAACCACCTCCCAACCAGTCTACTCATGTCATGCATGTCTGGCCCTCTGAACTTTGTTTTCTAGGAGCAGCTGGTTTGATCTCTGTGAAACACAAATGTGAGCATCTCTCTCTCTTGCTCAGATCCTTCAGTGACTTCTCATTGCTGCTGGAGAAAAGACTCATGTCCTTACCCTGGACTAGGAGAACATGCAGTATATGTATTCCTTTGGGTTGCAAATGAGAACAGCCCGATTCAAACTAATTTAGACAGAAGAAGGGAATGTATGTCTACTAAAATGAAAACCTTAAAGCATCTGCTTGACTTTAATTATGGCTGTATCTAGAGCTAAACAACACTATTTGGACATGTTTTCACCTTTTTTTTTTAATCCTCTGATATTGCTTTATTCTGTGAGGCTGCTTCTTAGACAGGCTCTTCTTAAGAAATGTCCCTGAGGTCCCACTGCTGAGGGTAGGTAGATATGTCTATGATCAGAGAGCACTTTCCCATGGCAGAACCAGAAAAATCCTAAGGATAATTCCTACTGGCACTGCTTAGGCAATATGCCCATTCTTATCACAGCCACTGTGGCTGGGGACAGTGGTGGAGATGGGGACAGAAAGAAGTGATGGGTCAGGTATGGGTCAGATGCCCAGTCCTGCAACTAGAGGGTAAAACTCAGCCCCAACTTAATTTCAAGGACTAAGAATGGAGGAGAGATAGTTTCCCAAAGAGATGCTGGACAGACTAAAACCCAGGGGCACTTCAGTGTCCCCTCAGCCTTTTGTCTCACTCTTTGAGACCCAGCCACACTGTCTGCCTTTTATTTTCAAAGGCAACACATCAAAGATGCACATGCTGCCCACCTTAGCCCCTCACCGCATCCCTGCCTACATAAGGGCTGCTTAGACTTCCCAGGGCTGGTACATGCAAACACCCATTTCCTTTAATGACTCTGCTGGGCTACTGCTAACTTCCCCCACTAACAGCCTTAGAGACCAGCAAGGTCTCTGACTAGGACATGAAATGCTATTTCCAGCAGCTGGAAAGCTAGAAGTTCCTTTGTTTCATGTGTATTCTTAGTTCATTAAAGAAAAAAAAAATTAAGGGAAATTACCAGGAATCTATTTCTGAACGTTTTCATCCATCTGTGAGTGTCTGACAAGCAAGATACAATTGAGGCAAGAGCAGTTTCTATTACCTCTTGGCACCTCTTGTACTGGGTCAAATATTTTAAGTGATGGAAATGCTTCACTGGTCTACTAAACCAGATGTGGAAACTTCAAAGGAAGGTATTTGTCTCCCCTCCAAACCTGAAGAAATAGACATGGATGCAAATCACTCTAGAGAATCTCTCCCTTGAAAATTTATCCAGACTCATTCAAAACCAGCTCTTGTAGAAGGAAAGCGCATAGCTATTCAGCCTGTTGGAAAGAGCATGCATTTGGTTCCTGTTTCTCTCCACTTTCAGGCTTATGTTACTTAAGCACCGTGGTCCTTTTTCCTTATGTTTAAAATTTGGGTAATAACACCTGCATTATGAGCTCATTGAAAGGATCAGGGATAATGCACCTAAAATACCAAGCATTATCTAGATTATCTAGATTAATTATGGTAACAGACAGTCCCTGGAATCCCAGGGGCTTAATACCACCCAAACTGAGTTTTTGCTCAGGTCAAATTCAGTGCATGGTCTTTCACACAGTGATTCAGGTCCAGTCTCATTCCGTCCTGTGACATCTCCATCCTCGGGGTTTTACAGTCCTCTGCTTGCAGCCAGTGGTGGAGAAAGCGTGAGAGGACCACATGTAGGAGGCTTTCTGATCCCTCACTCCTGCTCACAGGCCAGGACGGCTCTGTCATGTGGCCATGCCTCCCTGACAGTGCTGCTGAAATAGGAGATCTGGCTGTGTGCCCAAGAGGAACAGAAACAGGTTGGAGAAGAGCTGGCCACTCTGCCTCCCTATCTCTAACACAGAGATGCCTGCGCATGGTAGGGATGTTATTGCTATGTGCAGATACATGCACACAGTAGATTTCAGGCCAAATGCTTTCAAAAGTTTCGAGGGAGAACAGCTCCCTGGCCTTACCTTGACTACCTCCATGGGGTCCCAGTATCCTTTGGGATCAGGACATGCTCTGGAAGGAAATGACGTCCTATGTGCCAGACCTTCTGAGAACCTACTCCTAGAGTGCCCACCTCATCCACTTGGAAAACTCATTAGCTTTTAAGACTCAGCTCAAAGCTCCAGTCTTTAGTTCAGGCTTCTCTACCCAACCCTGCCAGCCTTCAGTGAGTTCTTAACCCTCCATCTGGGCCATCATGGTACCTTTCTTACTTCTGAAGCATCCCTGTTACCCTACTGCAGGGTTTCTAAATCCCAGCACTACTGACATTTGGATCAGATCATTGTTTCCTGGAGGACACAGTCTTGTGCGATACAGGACATTTAGCTGCGTCCCTGACCTCTGCCCAGTAGATGCTGGTGGCAACCCCACCTTCCCCCAGTCATGACAATCAAATGCGTCCAGACTTTCCAAATGGCTCCTGGGGCTGGGGGAGCAAAAGCAGCCCCCGTGCGAGAACCACTGCCCATTATAATTATCTGCCAGTCTAGAGAGGCCATGTCTGACCACCTGTCTAAACTAGCCTCCCCCTCACTGCACTGTTAGATTTTCTTTACAGACGTTATCACCAGATAAAACTTAGCTTTTTAATTTGTTCACTGGCTTATTGCTCACTCATGCCATGAAATGTAAGCCCCACCAAGTCAGGAGCCTCTTCTGTAGAATTAACTGCGATGTCCCAGGGGCACAGAGGAATGGTTCATGTATGATCGGTGCTCTTTTAAAAAGCTGGTGGATGAGTGAATGGCTGAAGATATTAAACATTTAAAACATAGTGTATGTCAGGCACTGGGAAGGGTAGAAGAGTGTGACCTGCTTGCCAGATAACATGAGACCTCCGGGTCAGACATCAAGACAGTTGATTACTCACAACAAAAGCAGTTGCCAGAGCAATTGTACATCCATTCCCAGCGCCCAGCGCCAGGCTCAGGGGGGCTTGGTGGCTATGGCACGCACAGCGGGGAGATCACAGGCGAGGGACCTGGAGGTAGAGCTGCTGGTGGGCTGGCCATCCTCGGACATGAGAGACAGAGAGAGAAAGAGGGTGGGCAGGCAGGAGCGGCTGGGGGTGCGGTGGGGAGAAATAAATCCCAGTTTTTCTCTAGAATATAAGCAAATATGCTCTGCTGAGGGCAAGAAGAGATGGTATCTTTACTACACTTGGATTGAGTTCCATCAAATCCCACATGAAAACAGAATACGCGTTTGCCTGACTTCTTAACTATGGCATCTCAGGACATGAGAGAGACTATGGCATGTGTACAGTGTTACTGAGAAGAACACCAAGAAGGAGAAGTAACTAACACTGGTCGTGACATCAGAACATCTGACTTTAAAACCTCTATGCTAACTCTCAGGGACTGTGTGATCTTAGGGAAAATAAACCTCAGAAGTAAGGGTCCGTTTCCTCAACTGTAAAATGGGAATATTCATAAATCCACAACAAGTAACGTTGAGAAGTAGAAATCAAATGAGATAATAAAATATAAAACTTCTTGGAGCTCAGTAAGTGCTATCTTATTTCCTTTGGTTTAGGATATGCAATTCTGGTTCTGTTTGCTTCTGGAATATTTGCTATCTCCTAAAACTAAAACCATGCTTTGGGTAATGAGTATCCTCTGCATTTATTATTAGGGAATCTAATAATAATCAAAATCATGTTGAAGTTCTTATAGTAAGAGGAATGTAAGTAAGCACAGAAGGGGGAAAAGCTATCTTTCCCTAGCTTAGTGTTACCTATTTTAGAATAATTTATAATGGACAAGACAAAAGCCATTAGCCTATATCCTCGTTTTTCCCAGATGTATCACCAGAATGCCTATACTATTATTATCCTTGGTGACCAAAGGTTAATTCTGGGGGGTATCTATTCCCCTAAATTTTCAGGGTTCATCTTTGTGCAACATTTCATTCCTTAAAGAATATATTTAAAAACCTGAATTTCATTTATATTGCTAATTATGTTTTTAAAAGATGGCTACTTCTTTAAACAATAGTTCAAGAGAAGTGAGCATTAGACACAACTGGATACCTTGCTGTTAATCCTTAAACAAGATTATTATTTCACACAACATACATTTCCTACTTAAATATTAATGTAACCCTTTGACTAACTTTCCTTAAGTCCTTCTATCAGAAGTATAGTTCCTTCTTCTACTCTACCCAGCCAGATTTTTTAAATGGGCTCTGTAGATTTTCTCGTTGATTTTGTTTTGTGTGTGTGTGTTGAAATTCCTTTGCCAAGATTTTTCTTAAAAAAAAAAAAGAGAGAGAATGGGCAGAGGAGCTGAACAGACGCTTCTCCAAAGAAGAAATTCAGATGACCAACAGGCACATGAAAAGATGCTCCACATCACTAGTCATCAGAGAAATGTGAATTAAAACCACAATGAGATATCACCTCACACCAGTTAGGATGGTCACCATCCAAAAGACGAACAACAACAAATGTTGGCAAGGATGTGGAGAAAGGGGAACCCTCCTACACTGCTGGTGGGAATGTCAATTAGTTCAACTATTGTGGAAAGCAGTATGGAGGTTCCTCAAAAAACTCAAAATAGAAATACCATTTGACCCAGGAATTCCACTCCTAGGAATTTACCCTAAGAATGCAGCAGCACAGTTTGAAAAAGACATATGCACCCCTATGTTTATAGCACTATTTACAAAAGCCAAGAAATGGAAGCAACCTAAGTGTCCATCATTAGATGAATGGATAAAGAAGATGTGATATTATATATACACAATGGAATATTATTTAGCCATAAGAAGAAAACAAATCCTTCCATTTGCAACAACATGGATAGAGCTAGAGGGTATTATGCTCAGTGAAATAAACCAGGCAGAGAAAGACAAGTATCAAATGATTTCACTCATATGTGGAGTAGAAGAACAAAGCAAAAACTGAAGGAACAAAACAGCAGCAGACTCACAGAACCCAAGAATGGACTAACAGTTACCAAGGGAAAGGGACTGGGGAAGAGGGGTGGGAAGGGAGGGATAAGGGGGAAAAAGGGCTATTACAATTAGCACATATAATGTAGCAGGGGTGGGGGTGGGGTGGGGGGACACGGGAAGGCAGTATAACACAGAGAAGACAAGCAGTGATTCTGTAACATCCTACTATGCTGATGGACAGTGACTGCAATGGGGTATGTGGTGGGGACTTGATAATAGGGGGAGTCTAGTAACCATAAGGTTGCTCATGTAATTGTATATTAATAATAGCAAAATAAAATAAAATTTTAAAAAAGGGAGAGAAGACTATTAAAGAGAAATTTCTTATCATCTCTGATCATTCAATTTCATAGTCTTGGCTTAACTAAACAAAAGTCAGCCTCTGCTCCCCAGGTTTCCTGATTCTCATTACTCTGTCTCCCCCCAACAGACAGCAGTAGAAATAAGAATTCGATTAGATACAATTGACTGAGAGCTCTTCAAGGTTAAGACCATGTCTTTTGACTTCGCCTCCCTAGTACATGAGCAGCATCTAGCCTACAGTTAACACTCAGTAAATATTTAACGAACAAATGGATGGATGGATGAATAAGGGAATCTCTGTCCTGGAAAATACATCAGAACTTGTTCTCCTATATTAGAAACATTTTTATATGACCATCTATCTTTTCATATACATTTTGTATCTCTTATAATTGATGGGTCTTGGATGAAATCAATATGTTGAATGAAATAACTTCATTATCAATGAGTTTAATGATAATATTAATTATTAACTTACCTAGGACACAAAGTCAGACCTACAAAATCCTCAGGTTACACCATCTTTATAAAAAGACCAGTGTCTGGCCTAAAGAAAACAAATTCTAAATCACATGTAAACAATCACAGAAGCAAAAGCAGTGGAAGGGCTTTGCAAATGGAAACATGAAATAGTTTTACTAGATAGGAGGTGGTATAGCACGGGAGGTGATGTTGGATTGTCTCTGGAGCCAGACTGCGTGGGTTTGACACCTGACTACACTCCTTGGCTAGCTGTGTGATCCTGGGCAAATACTCAACCTCTCTGTACTTTATCTGTCCAGTGACAGAATGACTACAGCTTATCTTGCTCGGTTGTTGTGACAGTTAAAGGAGTGAATACCCATGAACTCTTAGAACAATACCTGGCCTACAGAAAAAATAAGTAAGTGTTGGTAATGGTTATTATTTTTATTATGAGATATTGTAACAAACCTGGGTGTTAAAGAGCTAAAAGTACTTTAAAACAAGTAATTGCTCACTAAGCTGGGTTCTGCTCTTCTTTCCTTCCAAACAGCCTGGAGAGTCTGGCTTTCTAGACAGCCAGCATCTCTTTCTACTGAAAATACAATGAAGCCAGAGGGTTGTATCAGACCCTTATAATTCTGTTTACTTTTTCTCTCTCCCTTAGCTATAAACTATTCCCAAGTCTCAGATATCTTTCCGTCTTCAGACTGTCCTCCCATAAGGCACCACCTACACTGCTACAAGAGGGACTTTGCTTTCTAAAACCCAGTGTAGTTACTACCACCTCAAATATTTCCACAGCACACTCCGACTCGAGTTCATACTTAGGTATTTCCTGTCGCACTTCAGCCCGTTAAAGCTCTGGGAATTTGAAAGCACTGCTCCCACTTCAAGGAATGTGCTCCCTTTGTCGCTTAATTTTACAAGTCACCTTGACTGGGCTAAGGGATGCCCCGAGAGCAGGTCAGACCTTACTTCTGGGTGTGCCCAAGAATGTGCCCAGAAGAGATTCGCATCTGAGAGGGTAGACTGAGTAAAGGGGATCACCCTCACCAATGCAAGCGGGTGTCCCCCAATTCTCTGAGGGCTTAAATAGAATAAAAAAAGCAAGGAAGGAGGAATTTGCTTTTTTTTTTTTCTTTTTGCTGGAGCTGGGACATCCATCTCCTCCTGTTCTCAGACATCAGCACCCCTGCTCCTCGGGCCTTTGGACTCTGACTGGATCATACCACTGATTTTTTTGGGTCTCCAGCTTTCAAAGGGAAGATGACAGGGTTTCTCAGCTTCCATGACTGCAGGAGCCGCTTGTATAAGAAATCTCCTCTTACACATATGTCTGTATTTGCTATGCATTCATTCTCCCTGGAGAACGTTGACGGCACACCCCCTTATCATTTTCACTGGGCCCATAGCTTCTCCTCCGCAGGTGCTATTTTCTCCAGAATGTTCCCTCTGACACACCAGATGTAACATGGGTGCCCTTCCTGCCACCGCTCTGGGACCCTGAGTGTCCTTAAGAGCAGAGTTTACCAGTGGGATTGCAGTTGTCTGGAACCCGTTTCTCTGTCTTACCAGAATGGAAGGGCATTGATGAAAGTATCTGGGTTGAGTGTGTATCTTCACATCCCCAGTGTCTGTCATGGTGAATGGTACTTATTAGGAACACAACGATTATTTGTTTAAATACATATATATATATATATATATATATATATATATATTTCTACATATGTATATACATATTTATCACAAGGGGAATAAGGAAAGGGAACTGGACACAGAGAATGTCTCAACTGTCAGAAAATTACAAACCAGGTGCTTTCTTGCTTCTAGATCTGTTTCATTTTCAAATGTGAACACCACACAGGCAATCTTAATGTGGACCTGCATCATGACAGTGGGTAGAACCAGTCCGAGTCCATTCCAGTCATGAGATGTAGCCTGTAGGTCTGGCCAGGTTTCTTATCCCTCTAGGTTCTCCTGAGAGCACAAGGCTGCCATCTTCCCACCTTCCTCCCTGTAATGGAAGCTCCTCTCTTGGGGAATCAAGGGCATCCTAGAGCCACTGATAGGAGCACAGGCTCTAGGTCATTATCTGGAAATAGGTTCATTAGAGAGGATATCAACCAGGTGTTTTTATATCCTACATCCACCCAGTTTAAAGGTGGCCCAAATTAACATTAACAAGTCACTTTTACGGTCACCTGCAAGACCTTAAAACACTTCATGGTCATACGTGGCTTAGCTATTTCATCTCCTAAGGGCCTCAGCAACTGAGACAAAGCAATGTTAAAAAAATTTAGGCTAGAAAGTGAAGTCTTTGAAGATGACCAAATCTGTAACACTATTATCAGTATTCTTATAGATTGTAAACAATGCACTGGGGTTTTTAAAAAACTCCTACCCTAAAAAATAATTTAAATATGCAAAAGAGTATGGAGCATTTAAAACAGGCACCCATGTATCCATTTTATAGATTTAACCCATGTTAATTAACATTTTATATATTTGTCTCAGATCCTGCTTAAGTACACGCACGCGCACGCACATGCACACACACACACACACACACACACACACACACACAGCATTAAACATATTCAGTTAAATAGGTCAGTCAATGCCCACAACCTATCCCTACCTTACCTCCCTGGTAAACCTGACAATGGCATGTTTCTATCTTGTCAATTTTTATCACATATGGTTGTGTCTATAAACAGCCCATATCTCCTCATCCTGCCTATTTTGCTCTGTTTCCTGCTGACTCTGTCTCCCCACCTTCTAAGCCCTGGCTTGTTTCTGGAAGCTAGTGTATTATACAGCTCCACAGACCCAAGCAGTGGTAGTAAGACCAACTTTCTCAACCAAGTCATTTCCTTGCCTCAGTGAGCTCAGATGAGCATGCAAACATCTCTTTTTCCCTCTGCCTCTTCCCATCAGGCATGTTTTTTTCCCATGAGCTCACATTCATCCCCCAAACTTTCTGTCTGCTCACTTCCTATCCACAGAAAATATCTGTCCCTCACTTCATTTTTGGTCCATCTCCTGACAAGTGACAATGACCCCAACCAAGAAAGGAGAGCTGCAGTAGGCATTCACCTCCACCAACACAAGAGGAACGTTACAGGCTTAGAAGTAATGTACTAACAAAGAAGCAGGGACCATGACCTCTAATGTCCTACAGACCTCCTAAACTTGGTGTTAGAATGTGTCATTTCATCTGTTTCCCATCCTCTTCCAATGATTTTTATTCATTTATTTTTCTCATTTGTCGAGCACAAATGATCAGTTTCAGCAACATTTCCTGCTGCTATGTATTGAGGGTGAGAAATACTCAGCCACTTGGTGGGTTAAATAGTTCTTTAGTGATGTAGCCTGAGAATCTACAGATAATCCAGAGCATTTTTCGTGCGGGAAAATACTTGGCACACTGCCTGAGGGAGCCACCTCCTAAGAGTCCATACACGTGAAACACAGATCTCACAGTCAATAAATATCTGTTGTTATTGTTGCTGTTATTATTATCAATGGAATGCAGGGGAGGGAGTGGGATAGAGGGCAAAATGCTCCACATGAATGCACATCCAAATGGGATGTGATTGATTAGGGCTCCATCTTCTACTACTCGGTAACCTAGGTTTTCACTTTCACATACATTATGTGACCCTAGATTCCATGTGATTAGATATCGGGCCTATTTTTAGCCCGTGGTTTTTTTTATTGCATTCTGTTTCTGTCTCTACCCACCTGAACAAAGTAACGTTCACCCTCTCTCTCCACTTCTGTACTGCACTTGCATGCATTCTCTTTAAAACACGCTCAGCTCTCCCAGAAATATTCAACAAGAAGGAACGCCAAAGATGTGTGGAAGTTTAAATGCAGTCTTTGAGTCTGAATCACAGGATTCCACAGCTGATGAAACCAGATTTAAGTTCCCTAAAGTCACATGGCCCTGTAGGGACAGTGCCAGAGCTGGATGTCAGGCAGGCTCCCGACTCCCACTTCTATCCCTCCTCAATGGACTTCACACCCTTGTAGTTGTCTAGGGCCCACCAGTCATGGCTTCCTCCCTCAGAATGCACAATAACTGGTAATGATTCCTGAGCCACAGGCACATCTCCAGGATCAAGTTTCCACCTTCCCCTAAGCTTTCCAAAAACTCCTCCTCAGAGACTCAAATGATACTTGGGTTCAGGTGGTTAGGATATTCACCCTGCCTAGGTGAAGGTCACCGGAGTTCAGTTCTCAGGGGGACCTGCATGATACTGGCCTCTTCCACCATGAGCTCAGTGGAGGCAGATTTACCATGGAGCTAATGAAGCTGCACGCCACCCCTCAAATCCATAGGCCCCTTCTACAGCTCTGTACCTAAACTTGAGTTCATCTTTTTCCCCTAAAGGGCTCTTCAATTAGTATAACTTTCCAGCCCCAAAGAACTTGGATCTTCCCTGTCTAAGCTGCATGAATTTAGGAAAATCACTTTCACTACCATCAGGTTTCTCACCAATAAAATTAGGATATAATCCTTATTGTGCACTACAGTTGTGGGAATCAACTCTCTGAGCATATGTCAGGTTACTTATTCTTGTGTTTGACTTCCAATAAGTCTCTGTGGACATGTTATTATCAGCTACCTTCCAGTCTTGCCTGAAGGACAGAAAATGGGAGCTTCTAAGGTCTATGACCAAAATTAACTAGGAAAGCTATCAGAGGGAAGACCTGGGGTATGTGTCTTAAAAAAAAGCTCCTAAAACACTTTGTGTACATGCATTAGCATCAAAAAGCACCTTCCAGGAGCAGAAGACAAGGCTAGAATACTGTTTCCTCCTGAAAATTACTGAACAGAGCTGTCAACACATCCCTATTGAACTCACCTTTTTACAGGTGTTCATCAATGCGCTCAGCCAAGGAGTCAATTCATTTTCCCTAAACCTCCCACTTTACTCATTTGCCAACCCTACGGAGTCTTCAGCTGTGGCTTCCCCTGTCTAGGACTGGGGGCAGGACACTTGCAGGGAGACGCAATTAATTTCTTGAAGCTGGCCCTCCTCCATTACCATTCAACCTCCTTGCTTTCCTTGTCTATCAGGAGGCCGTGATAACAAAGAAAAGACCGAGTCGTCTTACACATTGCAAAAGGAACGATATCGAGGTGGTGACTGGGTTATTTATTTTTAAGAGGGAAGAGTACAGGAGGCAAAAGCTTTTTTAGCCTTCACGGCAGCATCTGGCTGGCTGAGTTATTCATCATTCTGCTCTCCCATTGGTCCATTTACATTCACCAGGGCAGGAGGCAAGCGGCAGAGACATCTCTCAGTTGTGTTTTTCCATCATGTCCCCCCATCCTTCACCCCTTCTGTGGTTTTTCTCTGCGTTTAGAAAGTCATTGAGAAATGTTAATGGGCTGGGGGAGAACTAGTGATTGGGGAATCATGAAGGGGCAAGTAGTGGAATGGTGGTGTGCAGCTAATGATTTCCTACAAGTGATGATTAAACATCATTCCTCCATCTCTCAGCACCTAATTCTCCCCAAGGCTGATTTATGGAAGACACCCTAATGTACAGTTCCTGCAGTTTTATTAGCCAGGAACGATTTAGCCAGGAGAGGTATTCTGTCTCTGCTTCTCATTTTCTTCCAGTCCAAGAAGAAAGAAATGATAAAATGTAAAGAATAACCAGGGCCTCATTCTCATAATAAGAAAAAGACAAAATGGCATAATACAAAGAACCATTAAAGAGGTAGGTAATCATCAGTGGGATAAAGTTTATGATGGTAAAGCCATTACTTCCCAGAAGTCATTACCTTGCCCCAGACATAGAATAAGGTCCCTACAATTCCTATCAATGGGAACCTGCTACTGCTATTTTGGTCCATCTAAAAATAACTGCACACCTCATTTTTCTAAATGTTAGAGTGTCTGCCTTTACTCCTTTACGAAAGGTTATAAGGTTAGCCCAAGTTCCTAGAAATCATGTGGGAGTGTGGGTGATTTTAAAATGATGACAAAAACATTCCCATTGTGGGCAAAGGGAAATTAGAATCATGTGAAGATCTTCAAGAAAGAACGCGGAGCTAGCACTTTTCCCTCCCTTAAAGAATTGACTTGTTTTCTGTCAAAGAGTTTAACATCCTTCAGGATTCCATATGGACGTCTGCAGTGAATGTTTACATGTCACCTAAAATCATGACTTTCCAACACGAGTGTTGCACAAGGATTTTGGGTCCGTGATTTTCAGAGGAAAGCCAAAACAAGTCAATTCAATATTCATTAATTCCTTCATATTAATCACATGTACAAATCCCTAAATTTCATGAGCGCCTAACATGTATCGGACACTTATTTAGTACTATGGCATGTGCTTTGCAAAGATTATTTTGTTTTAGCCTTATCAATCTTAGGTGGAAGTTGCTATTATTATTTCTATTTTACAGGAGAAGAAACAGAGGGGAACTAAATAATTTATACAAGGTCACATTCCACTAAGCACTATATGATCGGAAGAAGTCTGATGCTGGGAACTCGGCTTCTAGCCACCATCGCACACCGATCCCCTCCATGCTGTCTCCTGTAACAACCCCCTGCTATCAGCCAGCTAACTTTCATAAGCGTAAGTTCAGCCCATAGCATTTAGGAATTCTGACCTAAATGTGAATCCTGTAATATTTCAGGTTAAATACACAACTGAATAGGAGCAGAGCTCTATGTGAAGATACAATTCAAAAGTCTTTCAATTACTAGAAATCTATTATCAAACTTGGTCATATTCTCCCACCTCATGGGATTTATATTCAACTCTAACAAAAGTGGATCCTTGACACCAGGATCAGAACAATTTGAAGGGCAACTGAGTCACCCAGAACCTAATCCTGAGCAACTCATTCAAACTGTCAACAGATGCCCACAGGTAAGCCCCTAAGCGGCAATCACTGAGATTACAACGGTGTGCGAAAGCAGACCGGGTCTCTATCATGAGATTTATAATGCAGTGAATGAGATAGACATTAATTAATTAATCACAACATTAAATGCAAAGAAGTATGCCCACTGTTATAAAGGAATGACGGATGATACTGTGGCAGGATATAATAGTGCCTAGCTATTCTAGGGGCTAGGAAATGCTTCCTGGAAGAAGTAGTCAATGATGGAGATGAAAGGAATGAGTAGATGTTAACTAGTGGGTGGTGAGAGGTTTCTGGGCAAAGAGAGATGATGCAAACTATTGTAGTAGGAGGGAAGTATTGAAGTATTTGAGAAAAAAAAAGGCAAGTGGGGATGGATCACAAGAAACAAAGAGTCTTATGATACCAGGAGGAGGGAGCGGTGTGGACCATCATTGGCTTTGAGGCCATAGCATAGTTCTTAGTTTTAACTTTAAGTGCAGTGGGAAGCCATGGAGATACTGACTTGGAATCAAAATACCCAGATAGCCAGCCCTTCAAAGCCCTGATGATTGTCTGTCTTAAGATCTCCCCTCCCTTTAAGTAAACATAAGGAATGCTAACCTCTGCATCAGTGATGGGGCCATGAAGTCCTCCATAAAGTGGGATGAGAGGCCCAGAATCACTTGCCTTACATTTCAAGATCAGAGTCAGGAATGGAATCTTGGATTTCTGAAATTCAGATCTGCATATAGTTCTTGCTACACTATGGCGGCAGAAGCAGTCATGGTGCAAGACTAGAAACTACTCATCAGCTTAGAAAGGCCAGACAAGAGGACTGGAGGGAGAAAAAATAAATAAAACGAAAGCCTGAGGGAGCAGGAGGACATAGCCGAGACAACTTGCAGGACTGTAGAAAATGACAAAAATGTGTGGTGATCAGACCATTTGCCATTTAAACCAAACTTACCCGTTTGCTTTTCTCTTTTCCAAGAGTATTCCAGACTTACATGAACCTTAGACAAGTCACTTAACTCAACTGAGTGTTGCTTTTCTCTCTGTAAGGTCAGAGTTAATAAATCCTTCCTAGTGGGGTCACTGAGGGGGTCAAAAGAAACAGCAATGGAAAATACTTTCCATTTTAGCCCCACTTGCTCAGTAAAAATTAGCTCACTCTTCTAGCTCACAGCAGGACATTAGAGTTAATAGGGAAGGAGGTGATCCATTTCCTCAGCTGTGAGGACTAGAAAGCAGCACGACCCACTCATCCCACCTGTAGTCGTGCTGTGAGATTAAAACGAGAGAATGTGGAGGAACTCTCTCTCTGCTTAGATTCAGCAAGAACAGCAACATCAGACTTGCTGGAGAAATAGGCAAAGCGGACCATGGTTTCTCTGTGCAGCTTCGGAAGGCAGCATCTGAGGTTAATCATGAATAAATTTGCCTAGACATTCAGAGATGATGTGAATTTATAAAGGCAGGAGAAACTTACACCATTAATAGTCATCGATAAAATCTGCCTAATGAACATTTTCAACTCAATTCAGGGCATTCTCGGGGAAGCCCCCGCTGCAGAATGGCTAAAAGTGGCGTGATTGGTGGATGGGGAGAAAAAAGACATGCTAACCGGATTCAAATGTGGTCAGCTCACCTTGGACCAAAGTATAGCCAGAGGGAACTATCTGAATTGCCCATTTTCTTGTTTAAAACCCTTAAGTGGATTCTAATTACCCTCCTGATAAAGTGTAAACATTATTTATAAAATGGGCTCTGCCTACTTCTTCAGTCTCTAAACAGTTCCCTTACCTTTTGTCTACCTTGGGTGAAAATGAGTAAAGGAAACCATTTAACATGGAGTCAAGAAGCCCTGGCGGGGGCACTCTCACACACATACCAGACCCTGGGGCGTGCAGAACCAGCAAGAAGAGGAAGATAAAAATTATCTAAGACAAGGGACTGTTCATATAGAATTTTAATCTCCTGCTTTTAATAAAAAGAGGAAGGGCTCTCTCCCCACCCCACGGCAACACTCTCATCACCCCCTGCAGCCAAAGAGAAACTTTCACAACCTCAAACTCTTGCTCTCCTCCGACGAAGTTTTGTTCAAAACACCCTCCTCAAATTTCCTCCTAAAGCCTCATAAAAGGCTTCCTTTCTTGGGACTTGCCTATGGTTTGCCGTCGTTCGCTTGTCCTGAACTGCAGTTCCTCAGCTATCTCTGAATAAACTTATTTTGCTAGCAAAATAATGACTTTAAGGTTGACACCTCCAAGATGCAGCTCTCCTTAATGCACTGCAGGACCAGTCACCTCTGGGTTTGCACCTGTGCGGCTCCCTCTGCTGTCTCCGCAGGGACAGCGCTCCGCCTCCCATCCTCAGAATGGGTACTTATCCTCATTTAGGATTCTCTTCTTTTGGGGAAACCTCCCCTGCCACCCCTCATCCAGGCGAATCCTTTCCACACCTCCCACAGAACCCTGCACTTTCCCCTTAACCGTTGCTGACTCAGAACTGTGCTGTCTCCTGCATGCCTCTCACCTGGCCACCAGCCCGCGAGGGCAAGGGCTTTACCTCTCTACTAACTGCCCGACAACCCCCAGTGCCCAACACATGGTTCCTCTAGAAAGTCCGTGCATGAATGAATGAACTTTGCAAAAAAGGGTTTGTTGGTTTCAGAGCAAACCTTACCTAGTGTCTGGGAATTTTGTGAGAAAATGGTTATGTGGTCTTGTTCTTTTCTTTTTTTTATATGGACACTGATGAAAGTTTGCGGGGGACACATCATGCCAGACTTTTCTGTGCATATTAGGGTGTTTGGCATTCCTGGCCCCTCACATTAAATGCTAACATTCCCCATTCCACACTCTAGCCATCATGAAAGTGTACAAGTGGCCCTACTATCATCACTAAATTTCCGGATGCCTCTGGGAGATGCTCCCAACTGAGAAATAATGGCGGAACATTCAAGGCATCTGGGCTCTTGGCTGAATGGTGTGGGAACATCCCAGCCTCTAGCTGCTTCCTTTCCTTGTCACTTTAATGAACATCCTTTTTTAGGGAATAAATCCATTTCAGGACTGGCCCATTTCCCTGGTTGGTCCTTCCCTCCCCTGCGATTTCTCCCTTCTCTGGGGTGAAGCAAGAAGTTCTGTGCTAGAGAGAAGTCAGTTAACAGCAGACAGCGGGCATGCACAACAGTGAGTCAAGCAGTAGCTGGGAAGCGATGAGAGCAAAATTACAGCTTAAATCAAAGCCTTCGGCGTCTATCTTCAACAGCCGGGTGGGAAAGCACATGAAGAAATAGAGACACAGAGAAGAAACTGACATGCACACCAAAGTACGATAAAGGGGCAAGTGTGTAGAGAGGTGTGTGGAGGGAAGGACAATCCTCCAGGGAAGAATACAGGTTTCCCCCACTATCCAAAAGTACAATATTCCTATAAAATCTTTTATAAGCTGAAATGGCAGAAAGTGAAGAAGCAATTACCATTAATTTATAATGGAAAAAGTGTGAGTGTCCTCAGACCCAAAAAGCAACCTCTCTCAGGCTTTTTTGATACCTTCGGACACATCTTACTGACGGCTGCACAAAATAAACTGAGATAAAGCACCGATGCTCCCAGACAGTTCAGAGCTATGGGGCTTGGGGCTGAGACACTGAGTGTGGTTCCCGGGGCAGGAGGTCAGCGGGGCCCCTCTCACTGCTCGGGGTGCATGCTGTCTCTACAAGGCTCACCGCCAATCAAACACTGAATGCTATTTTCACTTTTTGCCTTTTTCTTAAAAGGAAACATCCTCTTCAGATTTCTTCTGGTTATCAAAAACAAGTACTAAGGTAGGTCTTTCACGAAAGCAAATGGTGTGGCAAACATTTGAAAAGCAGAGGATACCTATACCTGGAAGAAAGGAATTTTGAGACCAACCTAAAATAAGCGGTACTTTGTCTCTAAAACACATAAAAGGCCTTTAAGAAATGACACTGGTGTCCATTGCCCCTGGGAGGAGATGGGCAACCAGATTTGTTCTAGAATCTTGACCTTTTCTGTGCCATATATATATATTTGCTCACTTTAAGCCCAAAAGAAAAGACTTGCCCTCTCATAGACTTTCTCTGCTACTCTGTGTAAAAAAAGAAAAGTTGAACTTGAAGAAACATAGGATAGAATTTTCTGCACTTTCCAAGCCATAGCATATTGAATGTTTTCATTCTCATTTTGAACAGGGCCAGGATGAACTGGCTTTCTTCCGTACTTCTAGTGAGGCAGCCGAAAGCCTTAGATCATCCACCCCACTTGTATTTGCCTTCCTTTGTCTTTCTCTCTTTTTTCACTTTTCTCTCTGCCATCTAGCAGACATCACCATAAAAGTCCATCAACATACAAATATCTTCTCCACCTGTTGCTTCCTCCTCAAATATATGAATGATGCAATTGTCCAAGCCATCAATTCTCAATGAAAGGTCTCTGCTAAATCTCACACTTTGTGTCATACATCTGCCTGCTCTCATGGGCTAGTAAGGCTCCAAGTGCGCTCCACAGAAGGACATGAAAGTGAAATGCTAGAAGAGAAAAAGAAAGGTACAGGAGAGAAGGGAGGGGGAGAAATAGGAGTCAGCCACAATTGCCAGGTAAAGGGAAGGACTGGACTTCCTGTCGAATTTGGCAAAGTGTGCAAGCTAAAGGGTCAGCACTGCTGCAAGAAGAATACAAAGGATAAAAGGACAGGAACAAAGAAGCCACTTTATGCAGAGATATTAGTGCCACAACAGCAATAAAACTGTACAGCCGCAATCGAACATCAGCATGGAAGAATGACACCGGGGGGGTCAGCTGGTGCTTTTAGGATGTGTGGAGCGCTCATCCCACAGAGAGGAGCATGCACCTCACGGCCCTGCAGGAAACCCCAGCAAGGATTCATGGGGTCAGGAGTCCTTTGGACCCAAGAATGGAGTTGAAATATGTGCCCTCTTCCCGCCACCCATACAAAATTCCCTCGAGCCCTGAACAACTGCAAAGAAAAAAAGAAACAAACACAAAAATCACCACATACCTGGAGAAGGCACCATTAACCAATCAATATTGCTTATGTATCACTTAAGGTCCTTGGCATCCTGGAATTTCAAAATTCATGGGAGTCACAGAATCTGCCCTCAAAAATCTTATGATCTAGCTGAGTAAACAAGACCTACACGAGTGGGGAAAAATGGATGACAATATTAATTAAGGCTCTGTTTCTCAAAGTGGGAGGAAGATAGAAATCCTTTTTAAAAAGTTCCTTTCAAGCTGTTGACTTAGTCTTTAAAATAATAGCTTTTAAATCTGTGCAAACTGAAAACATGATATTATTATATTTAGAGCTTTACACTACAAAACCAATAAAATGTGAATGCCTCATTATAATAGTAGGTGACAGATGCTGTTTTGCTGAAACGGAATCCGTGCTATAGTTTTCATGACTCAGGTTTCCCTGGTGTTGAAGGGCAGTTACTGCACCGTGTAATTAGTAAGATTCTCAGCAAGACTTTGCTAAGGGCTGTTGTTTAGGGCACAGGAGGTGTGGCAGGATGGCAACTTCTGCTCTCAAGTTGTTTATGCTTCACTCTAGAGACAAGTGGGCCCCTGACAAGACATCACAATACAGGGTGGCCTGCATTTAAGCATCTAAGCAAGGGACATTGTGTGTTAGAAGTTTGGTATCCTGACATTGAGAGTTTCACACGGCCAAATGTCAGCAGAGATACAAGGGCATCTTTCCCCTCTCTCCTTGGCATGGTCTCATGAGACAGCATGTACAACGAGAAGGACAGCCTTGATTCCTGCCTCAGATGACTCTTTTGTGTCCCTAAGCAAGTCTGTGGAAAATGAAACCCTTGGAGTTTACCTGAACATTTATCTGGTGCCTGTCATTGGTCAGACTCCTTGGCAAGCACAGCCAGAATGGGGACTGAGTAGGACGAGTCCTGTTCTGGGGCTCTCTGGGGCTACACTGAGATTGTCTAATGTAATAACACACATAATGCATTATCTCTATAACACAGATACACGTTCTCTAAATGCATTTAGTCTCCGCGCTTAACAAATTTATACAGAAGGGCAGCAAGTTCATGCAACAATGTGATTGTAAAAGGAAGGCACTGTCTGAGAGAGCAGATAGGAGAGTCTCTTATAAGCAGTACCTTTATTTTGGAAAGACCAAAGGAAAGAGGGGAGGGAAGAAGAGATGAGAGAAGGAGGGAAGGTGGACAGAATGATAGGTAAAAAAAGAGAGATAGTTATTCTGTACTTAAATATTAAATGTGAATATTGCAAAATTTTGTATGTGAATATTGCAATATCCCGGTTCATTAATTCTGCTAATTCACTGTCCTTCATCTAATCATATGTCCTTGATGTTTGCCTTAGAAAATGCACTCCCTGAAAAAAATAGCGCAGATAGAACCATTCCTCATGAAACACCAAAGGTTTGGGCTCAGAGCCTGGCTTTATCTCCTTTCCTTTCTGCCCAAATAGAGTTCCTGGTGTATCTATTCCTTGGAGAGTAGGGGAAGGCTGACAAGAGAAAAGAGGGAGCCTTTCTGCCTGGTCTCTGACCCCTGGACATGGGATGGGGGTTGGGAGGAGGCCCAGGGATGAGGTAGAGAGCCCTGGCATCATTGTTCCCAGGGCATGAACTTCTGCAAGAGGGTAACAACAGGGAATAATCTACCTGCCTCTCCTATCAGCCCATCACATGAATCAAACTCATTACCTGGGGAAGTGCCTGGAAATCTCTCTTCAACCACATAAGACATGAATGACCTTGTCCTAAAACCCTGGACAGATTAAGACATATTTCAGAAACACATCTGTTCTGCTTCAGCACCCAGCAGACCACAAGCTCAGGTTGCAAATGCTGGTTCCCGCGAGACTGGCAAGATGGATAAGCAGAAAACCCAGACAACTGGAATAGATACGGTGGTGGGCACAGAGTGCTGAGCTAAGAGAACGAGTGTAACACAAGCTGAAGGCTTCATTCAGTCCCTTGGTCTTCATTATGGCAAAGCCTCATGCAAAGGGTTCAGGGGAGGTTCCAGAATGTCTGCCTGCGGCACATTAACTCCTCACTATGACATGCCACTGGGACAGGAGTGTGATGCACAGAATAGCATAAGGTGAAAGTGAATTTATTCCATGTATATAACAAATTGAACCAAAGTAATAAAGGGCTACTTAGGAAAGACCATTACACAACAACTGAATGGTGGTTTGTAAATAGAGTATCAGTCCTTTAATGTCAGAGGGGCATTTTTAGAATTCCCGGATCTGTGATTAATGCACGTTTTCCTCTAAAAGAATCTTAACATGGTCTATATGATCCTGTCTGTATTTCTGATTTGCTTAAAAAAAAAGCTATTGTTTCTAGCTGATTTTCAAGCAGCATCCCAAGATAGAGGCATAGCAATAAACAAGAAAGGATGTGCAATCTCACTTATAAAAAAGATGTTTAAATAAAAACATGAGACACAGTTTTGCACCCGTCAGATTAACAAACATTTGAGATTTCTGGGGTGACTGCCGGAAATGGATCTGCTCCCACACTGATCAGTGTGACCAGGAGGGTAATAAAGCAAAATCTCACAAAATGAAAATGCTCATAAGCCTTACCAGCAAGCCCACTGCTTAATGCTTATTTTGGAGTTACACTGGATGGGGCATGAGCATGAATATTCCTGTCAGCATTGTTTTTAGAAAATCCCAAAATGCAACAGTGAGAGGCTAGCTGAAAAAGTAATGCTACAGCCACAGAGCAGAATGCTACATGGCTGATAAGAAGGACGCGGCTGCTCTGTGTGAGTTGTTACAGAGACGTTGTCAGGATATATAGTTCAATATAGACTAAATAGAAACTGTGCACAGATGATTCCTTTTTGTATTAACACTAATTATATGCACCGCCCTGTTCTTTGACACAGATTTTTCTGCAAGGAATCTTAAGAGGATATGAAGAATCATTATCTTTAGCAAGCTTTGTTCCATGTTTTTATATGCTTCTGCACCTTTTATATGCTTTGTGATGTTCATACACTTTATAATTTTTATGTACTTTATTTTTTCTGTGCTGTTTCCATTTTCTAAGGAGGCACATGTAATACTTAAATCTACATCATGTCACCAGGAAACTTTCTCAAAATGGGGACATGAGGCACTGTTGTTTTAACTTGAATATTTTTTATAAAGTAGCTAATAAATATTATTTTAAGGAGGAAAATGCTTCCATGTTTGTGGATTCCAAATGAAAGAAAGCAATGGGAAATCGTGGCCTACATTTGGAGTCCATACTCTCCTACAAGGATAAGGACAAAGTGCCCCTGTAGAGTTTTGGGCTAGGAATGCCAGGAAGCTCTGAAGCCTGAGACTCTGGGCAGTGGCTTATCTATCCATTTCCAGTGTCATTATGCTAGTGAGCACATCACTTAATTGCTGAGATACTGAACATTAAAGTTTCATGAACATTAGAGTTTCTTTTCTACTGAATGATTGCTACACAGTGTGTTCAATGAATTGAGAAATTTAGGTCACCGTGTAATAGGGTCTGTAGGAATGTTTCCATTAGAACCTACCAGAATCTGTAATTATCGTGTGTGTGTGTGTGTGTGTGTGTGTGTGTGTTTATAGATCTGTGCAGTTATGCATTTCCATCAGTAGACTGAAGGCTCTGTGAAGTCAGCCTCATTTGAATTGTCCTCTCCATTTTATCACCAGCACAAGGGTCAGTGATGGAATAAAGAACACTGGAGAGGAGGGAGGAAATATCCACAAAACATCCATTCTGTTCTTCCTCTTTGAATAAATATTTGTTTGGTACCTGCTTTGGGCTGGCCTGGTGCTAAACACTGGGGCTGTAACAGTGAATCAGACAAACATGGTTCCCAGGCTAATGGGGCCAGTGGTGGAGACGGATGTGCACATCTGGGGAATTACACTGCAGGGGAATACGTGCCAGTACCGCATACGTGTGAGGTATGTTCTGGGAACATAATAAGGCATCCAGAGCGAGGCTCTAGAGAGAAGTGATGCTTACACGGAGACCTCGAGCATGAGGACTTAGCTTAGACTTACAAAGAAGGTGTAGGCAGTGGGGACAGCAAGTGCAAAACCTCGGGAACATGAAAAACTCTGGCATGTTTGAGGAACTAAAACCATTTCAAGGCAGATGGGGTTACAGAACAGAAAGAACTGTATTTTGCAGGATCCTGCGCAAGCCCTGTGGAGAAGGACACAGAAGACAATTCGATTTCATCTTTTCCCATTAGAGGTGGGACATCCAGGTGTGTTTAGGGGAGCTCTTTTTGGCTACAGGGTAGAAGAGAGCCTTCAGGAAAGAAAGCAAAGGGGTGGAGGGGAGGTCATAACTTGTCTGTGGTACTGGGTGACAGAAGTAACCACAGGAAGCCCCAGCGGGCACCAGAGGTCTGTTCTTGCTGCCCTGGCTTGTTACAACAGCAAACAATGGGAGCTGTGCACTCCAAGGAAAAGAGAAACATCAGAGTGTCCGGGAGCGAAAATGCAAGGCGATGTGTTCTGGTGCCCAGGCATGGGCCATGAGCTCCTGTCTTGAATCTATTGCTCACCGCTGGCGTGATGAGAGGTCTTACAGGAAATATGACCTAAAGGGATCTTAAACAAGGTATTTTAATGTCCCACATAAAAGCTGCTTGGCTACCGGTTGAAGGAAAAGGCTTCTAAAGACCTCAGACCCGAGCTTCAGCTTTCACTCAGCCACAGACACGCCACTTCCCTCTTTAGTTTCCATTTCCTCATTGATAAAACGGGGAAGCAGGCATTCTATTGTGAGTTCTGAAGTCTGATATGCACCGAAAGACTTTTAAAATATGAAGCTCTCTCTGCCTTCTTACCAGGATCAAGATATTAATCCAAACGGCTGATTCCCACACAACGTCCAGAAAAGACCAACGTTCCCCATTCTGCACGGCTCCCCTGGCTACCACTCACGGATCTCCTTTCCTGGCACATGGAAGCATGCTTTCAAGAATGGAGTTTGGAGCCAGACAGCCCTAAACAAAATAGCTCCACTTCATCATTTCCACACACGTGTGAACAGAGCAGGTCACTGAAACTTACAGAGCCTCAACATACCCACCTATAAAACAGGGCTAATAATATCCCAATTTCAGGGCTGATACACTAGGAAAGATATGGCACAATGCCCAACACAGAGATCTCAGCAACTGGCAGTTGTTGTTGTCAAAATGATCTCTCTGATTATTCTTGATGTATCAAGTATTATTCCCTAAATGAAACTTACAGCCCTCTTGGTTCTCCTTGGTGTATAATGATGTCACAGAAATAACAAATGCTGAGTAGTCACAGGTCAAGGGCAGAGATGACCCATGAATGTATCTTAACTCATCAGTCAATCCACATGGCACTTGACACTTGGGTGCCCCACATCTAGACCCATGCCTAACAGGGGTCTCTGCAGAGAGACCAGTGGTTGCAGATGAAGACCAAGAGCATGGCTTTGCAGATCAACAGAAGCCCTCGAAGTGACACCGATCTGGCACTTACATCTAGCACTGAATTCACAGCAAGAAATTAAAATGAGCTAAAGACAAAGATAAACAGCCCTTCGCTCAAAACGGTATTAACTCAATCAACAGAAAATAACAGACATCAAAACACCCTGTGACGGTGCGATTTTCTCCCAGATTAATTCCAGGACTCAGAGCAAGGTGGGGTGAGAGGGAGCAGATCTATTTTTAGTCCCTCCCCCCTCTGGAGGTGCATGTCTCCCATCTTGTCTTAGACTGATGTTGATCTACAGGGAAAGGTGCCTCTGCCCTTTGCTTTGGGAATTGATGGTCTTGGACTCCACTGTTATTGCCCCAGTTCCCTGAAAGACCCCTTGATTTATTCTCTTTATGTTAGAAAACCATATCTTCTCATTATCTAGGAAGGTCACTGGAAGGGAGATATTTCTTTCAGCTTCAAGAGCAGATCACTTGGCCTTTTTTCATATCTCTCTTGGCATGGCAGGAGTTCTGTGAAAATGGGGGAGGCTGGGACAAAGAATAAAGGCAAATTTATTCCTGAGCAGAAAGCACAATGCTGGGACCTGGCAGAATATATAAATATTCAAAGCAGGCTCACCAGCTAGTGTACTCGGTTTCTATTTCAACTTTTATTTCCACGGCTAATTATTCCTGTCAATAGGAAGTCCTGCCCTAACGAAAGTGGCTGGAGACCATGACTTATTAGAAATGTTTTTGTGGTTTAGACTAGGCTTGAAGTTCCCATTCCATTCATTTCCCAGCAGGGACCTAGGCTCAGCTAACATTTTCAAGGATGGAGATAGAGATATCGATACAGATATATAGATACAGCGTTGTTCTAAAAAATAATTTGTATGAGAAAATTCCATGTATTTAACTTCTAAATTAGTTTTCTTATCCATATTAGCTTGCCTTTTCTTCTGATCAGAGTGAAGTGTCTACAGGTGCATGTTTAAGTAGATGCATTCGAAGGGCCATGTTAGGTGCATAAACCTAAAAATGCTTAGAGCAATGAAGTCAAGATTTCCAACCTTATAACCATGCTGATATTGCTATGGGTTTGTCCAGCGTCTCTCAGGATATTTTTTTCAGGGACCATATCCATCAGAATTCCTGTGGGAACTTATGTAAAATACAGTCCTCCTGAACCAGGCATTTTGGAGGTGGAATCCAGGAACCTGCCCTTTAAACACACCCCCCTTTTTTTCTTTTTTTTGAGATTCGTGGGACTATTCAGATGAGAGCTCTTAAGCGGGTATGGAGGTGTAGAGCCACAGCCAAACTGTCATCTCACGACCTAACAGTAGGGGGAGCGCTCCTGCCAGAAGCCCAGGGGCTCTTTAAATGTATCCATTCATTCAGCTCACAATTACTGAGTCTCAGTTAAGGCACAATTTATGACTAGGTGCTACAGAATGAAAATTTAAAAACCTTCAAATACACTGTATATGCTACTATGACCCCTGCAGCTGCCATGGAGTTTGCCCATGTAACAAGCATCAAAGTATGTTGATTTTAAGTTTGGTTTTCTCATTATTTGTTGAACAAAGCTACCTGTAGGCTCGGACTACTTCCCAAAGCAGAATTCAATTTGGTGACTAACAGAGCAAAGCAAAGAGAGCGGCAGGGACCATTTAATCTGCATAAGGAGGCTTGTATTTACTGTGATTTTATCTATCAGAGGAATGGAGAACACATGGCAGGGAAGGGCTTCCTTTCTGTGACACCACTAATGGTCAGGGCATCAGGGTCCAGCTCCCTCAGGTGACAACCTGGGAAATTCCCAGGAAAAGACATAGGTCAGAAAGTAACCTACAGAGACAAGCGCTGGACAGTCAGGGGCCATTGGCAGAACCTAGGAACAAGCAGAAGATGAGGGGTAGGCGCTTTCCATTTCTTTCCTGCAACCCATAATTGGATCTCCAAACTCATGCGAGCAGCAAGGGTAAAGAAAACATCATTAGTAAATAAGTACAAGGTCAGATTACCAGAGTAGCAATTTAGGCTTTTGCTAGAGTGTGAGCAGAGAAGGTCTTGTCACTCCTGTCATTTATTCTTTAGGAGAAGCAGAGGCTATTTGTTTCATTTGTAACTAATTCTAATCAATCTTCCCTTCTGGAGGTGCCTGGAAAAGCCATGCAATCTTATTCCATTTGTAGGGGCTCATAAAGAGTGCAAAATGGAAATCCTCCAGGAAAGGGGGTTCTGACACAATGGGGTTTTGCAGGCTGTGTCACTTCTCGTTATTTCTACCCGATAAAAAGAATGCCCGTGTCGTAAGAGAGCAGAGATGGCTCACTGCCTCACTGCTGGTTCCCTCCTCTCCACTCAGAGAGCCTTATGCTTCACTTTCATCGTGTTTAGCCTGACATGAGTTTCAAACCACCCACAGGTTAAAAAAGAAAAGAAAATCCCAGTAGATAAGGAGAATATGGATCTCATCTAAAGAAGATTAGTGGGAAAAGGAATGAACATTTACAAAACATTTACCATATGCCAGACACTCTACTAGGTGCATTGCTTTAACCTGTGAAACAATTCTTAGAGGTAAGCATTGCCCCCTCTGGTTTCCTGATTGAATAACTAAAGTGAGAGAAAGTTAAAGAAGATGCCTGCTAGCAAACATTAAAGCCAAACTTGAAACTTCAGCCTGGCCTCTTGGGCATCAGCTGTGACATTTCAAAATTCAATGAAGAACCAGATTCTTTTCTTGAAGGTCAAGGAGAACAGTATATAAAGTTTCTTTCACATTCTTGCTTGATTACCTGCTGATCTAAAATTCAAGAGGCTCCATCAATATGCCCAACTATGGTGTCTTGCTGCAGTGCAAGACTTGAACACAGTCTCCTTCCTCAGGGTCAACAACTCACTGTGCTATTTATTGATATACTCAAGAGCTTATTCTTTCTATTCATTCATCATTTCCTGGAATTTCAAAGCCATGCTTAATCTGGCTGAATCCTTCCTTTTTGATTTTGCCTTAGACTGCTGTCTACTCTAGCTAGGTGATTCTTTTCATAATCTCAATGTTTTTGTCCCTCATTTTCCCTAATCTTGGTGTGACATCTTGCACTAGAAGCATCCCTGATCTTCCTTGTTTAAGTAACGGTTTCTTGCCTTCAGCTCCTGGAACAAAATGTTCTCTATCCTGTATGGCCCTCCCAACCCCTAGGCATGACCAACTAGACCACCACCGGCCCCTGACTCAAGAGGAAGACCTCAACAAGGCTGGTTAGTGGCAAATGGAGTGTAGGGCTCTGACCACATAGAGAGAAACTTTGCCAATGGAAGGTTGAAGCTGCCATTTGGGTGGGGCCCAGGCAAGACAAAGAATAAACAGTCTGTCCTCCCATAAAAAAGAAGTACAGCAGTCATTCTTAAGGCTCTATAAATAGGCAATTGTGTGTCTTTGAGGGCTGGAGCTGTGTCACCACTGGCTCCTGAAGCATTTCATTTCTCAATGTCTCATCAGGTAAAATTTGGTTGAATTCCTTTCCCTATCTGAAACTAGCAAAATTACCTTATCCTTCCATTAAAACTTGATTTTTGCTTGGAATACCTTAAGTCAACTCCTTTCCCATGCAAATACACTCTTTTTCTGGACCCATCCAACATCCACCCATCTGTCTGCCCACCTCCCCATGAAGCCATTCCTGAATGAATGTACTCTCTCCACCTACTACCAGTCCTTGTTATGTGTATGCTTTGATTACCACTAGGTTTCACACTGACTGTTTTCTGTTACAGTCTAATGTCCCCAATTAGCAAACTTCTTAAAATCAAGGACACTTTTGGATAAACCTGAATAGACTTGAATGTTAGCAGAACCCCCAGTTTTATTCCTTCCATCAGATTCTCAGAGTAAAAGATGACAATAGTGTAATTTACACCTAGCAACAGTTTTATGCAGAATCGTAGAACTTTCAGGGTGGGCAGCCTCTAGCAGTAAATACATTAACTTCTTCAATTTCTATAAATGGAAGCTCACAGCAGTTAATGGTCAGACAGCTAGTAGGATTGAGCATGAGCGCTCACAACTCAAAGGTCGGGGTCATTCTCATATGGAGGAACCCACACGGAGAATTTTATTCTTTATACTTTATAATGAAAGAGACAAAACTACCCAGCTTTTCACTGATAGATGACTATCTAGGCCATAGTGAAACACACTTCTATTCTCTAAATTACTAAGGTTTTATCCAGGGCACTTTCGTTCTTTTTAAAAAAGAAAATTGTATTGCCTTTTTAAAGCTAGGTTATTTTTATACCAATAGCACTCCTGGAACAGTAAACAGGAGGCGAATGTATCAGGCTTTAAAGGTGAAAGGGGTTATTTAAGAGTGTTATTGGAACTAGCCAGCTGCAAACACACAATATCAGAAAACTATAAACCTTTCCCTTCATAGTGGGGCTCAATTATTCATTAGGCCACCCGGCTGCAGGGGGAGGGTCTTTATAAACTTAATATCATGCAACCCTTGAAGTGCCCAGCCCTCCCTGCCATCCTGCTGTATAGATGAAGAATTTAAGGAGTGAAAATTATCTCTCCTACCTCCCTCATCCTTAATGTATTAGGGTTTGAAGGTGATCGTGATAAAAATAAAAATGGTAATTGCCACTTTCCAAGTGCAAGGGTGCCTCTGTTATCCTATGGGTGGATAAGTTATTTATAGGAAATAATATGGTAAGTTAGTGGCAGAACTGGGCTTTGAACCCAGGTCTACTGGAGACTGCAAAGCATGATTTGAACCTATTACTCTGACGAGTCTAATATCGCCTCCCCAGGGAACACTAATCTTGATTGATCCAGTGGCAAATTTTTCTTTAGGTAGGGAGGAGGGACTTCGTGGTCAAATGATCCACCCAGGACTCTAAATTTGGGAGCTTTGTCAAGCATTCTAGCACAGTAAAGGCACTGAGAAGGTCTGCAGTCGAAATGATTCTTTTTCTTAGGTAACCCAGGTTTCCCAAACTCATTTGACTTAGAACCCCATTTCATATTGTGTGAGAAAACATTCTATTGCAGGGGAACCATCTTGAACAATCATGCATGCCAAATACAACTGTGGTGAGCAAAGCCAGAAAACTCCATGTTATTATAAATGGAATCATATTTTCCTGGATGGAGAAATATACAAGGGGCAAAGCAGCAGTTGGTGGGCTAACCATTGGAAGTCCCACTTAATGCTCAGCTGTACTCATTCTCCTAGATCTCCTTCTCCTCTCGCAGAGTTATTCTGAACGGTGTCCCACTGCATCTCTATTTGAGGGACATTGGGAGTTCTTCCAGTGCACTGTGGTTAGAGGGGGAACATCCCGGCTCCAGGGTCTGGCTCATACTCTCACAAGCTGAGACATCATAGGCATTTTGTTATTTGTAAATAAGGCTTTTGAAATCTCGGTTTTCTCATCCGGAAGACAGTGATTTTAAAAAAAGCATTTAATTTGCAGAGGTGTTATGATTACTAGAAATAATGCATTTGAAGCACCTGGAACAGGTCGCCATTATTACTGCTCTCAGTTAGCAAGTTTGGAAAAAGTGATTGATGTTCCCTTTGCCTGGAAATTGTACCTGCTGTTTCTCTTCTTAGCAAAATGCTGTTCACTTGAATCAGGCCCAGATCAAATGTCACCTAGTCCATGAAATCTTGCAAGGATCTTTTCTATCAACTTTCCCACTTCTATCCTCCAAGCCCTAAAATAATCCAATGCTTCTCATTCCCACACCACTCGCCAAGTGGCTCCAGTCTTATTTTGTATTTGTGTGGCTTCTCCGGGAGATGATCCGCTCTTTGGAAACAAGGCATGTATCATAAACACAGTGTCTTGTGCACACAGTGCCCAGCACAGACCAGGGCATATAAATGCTCAATCAATATTATGAGGAAGAAGATATAAGGGGAATGTATTAAAAGCTATGATCCTTGACTACAGAGAAACTACATTCTGAGAAGTAAATATATACACTGGAAACAACCAATGATCAAACACAATAAATGTCAATTGTGATACCTTCTTGACCTAGGAGCTCAGAGATGATAAAAAGCTAAAGGTTGGAGGGAGTTAAAAACACTCAAAGGATGTCTATCAATGTGTCCAGCAGTCACATGTAATTATTGTAGGCCTGTTCACACTTACCAACATGCGCATTTACTATATACCTATTCCTCATGGGAACATTACCCAATTTTATGTGAACATTGAAAAATAATGAATGGATTAGTATAGGATTCGGCCGCTGGAAGAGCCAGATGGCTTAACAATATGAGGAATGGTGTTAGCTATAACTTCACATGGACATGACCTTAAATTCTAGTGACATCAGTCATCGTCATTGTGACACTGGGAAAGTGGCCAAGTCTCAGTTTCCCTCTCTATGAAAAATTGATAGCACAGTCCACTTATAACGTTGTTAGGTTTAAATAGGAGATAACATAAATGCACTAAGCAGAGTATCCAGCATAATGCAGGTGTTTTATCTATGAATAAATCATATGTATCTCCCCCACTAGACTGAGCTCTTTAAGTTAGAGACTTACCATAGTGATCTTTATATCCTCATGGCCAAGCCCTGTACCAGACACATACTGGCAGCTCCAGAAATACTCGCTGCACAGTTAAATGAATAAACAATGAGAATCGAAGCAAAATGAGGCACAAGAGACATCTAGTCACCCATCATCCCTATTTAGTTGAAATTCTAACAGCCATACATGAGAGAGAGGGGACCTCTGCTATTGTTTATACAGCACTTACTATGTACAAGGCTATGGGCCAAGCCCTTCGCAGGTTTTAAAATGCAGCACATCTGTACCAAGCACTTTTATATTTTTAAAAAAATTTATTCAAACTAGGACACTCAAAAAAGAAGCAAGTATGCAGACAAAAGTGTACATATGCAGTGCTTTGTAACAAAAAAGTACATGTTTATCTACATAATAAATATATACAAAAATTATGTCTATACCTAGAGATAAAAAGAAAGCATTGTAATGGTAAAAGTAAGTTTTATAGGAATAGGAAAAGTGGTTGCATATATACACACACAACATACATATATATATATATATATATATACACACACACATTACATACATGCATGTGTCCTGATTTTCAATTTACGTACATGTATTTTCCTTTTAAATCTGCCCACTCAGCATCATGTAGTGTTGGATTTTTTTTTAAGTCATTTGGGTGAAACAGCTTTGATATAATTGTAAGCCCAGGAACAATGTCCTTATTTCACATTCAATGTGGTGCCTATGAACACTGAAGCACACGCACAGAAGGAAACAGAAACCTGGAGGAAAGTGCCTCCTGAGCCCGAGCGGGGAGCCGGGGGGTCGCTCCTGTGTTCACGGGACTTCCTCCTCACCGCTGTCGGGCACGTGACCATCGGCTCGCGCAGGCTGCCAAGGCAGCAATGGGCAGAAAGCTCGCTCTACTGTCTTCTTTTTCGTTTGTCTACAGAGGGTGGACTTAAGGACAACAGAAAGCTACAGAAGCAGCCAGTGGCAAGGAGCTGTCCAGCCCCGTGTGGGAGAAGCCGGTGTTTTCGTTGAGGGGCCATCAGTGCTGAGTTGCAATAGGGAAGCAAAGGGGGCCGGAGTGACACTCGGCCCACAGTGTCGGAAGTGGCCGCGGCGGCTCTGAGCAGGTGGGAGAGCCTGCATATACAGCGGCTGCAAACCGACGGTGTCCATTTTTACATAGTGCTCTTCCCATCCTTCAACCTCCAGCCCTTGTCGATCCAAGGCTTGGTCTCCACCTTTCTTGAATCATCTCAGTCGTCACTGCTTTTCCTGCCACAGTGCCTGCTTTTGCATGGTTTCCCACCAAAGATGCCTTTGCCACTCCCTGCCACAGGCTGCATGAAACCCCTCATGCCATAGTTCTCCCTACAGCCTGAATTATGATCTCATTACCACCCTGGTCATCTTTCTTATTGGAGAAGGTTGCTTGTGGTCTTTTTACATCAGAGATATAGGCTATGGAGTCACCCAGGACTGGTTTATTATTAATCCTGACTATACTTCCAGATAGCTGTGTGACCTTGAACAAGTTTCATAACGTCTAAGAACCTAAGTTTCTTGGGTCAAACATGAACACAGCTGTCCATATGTCCCAGGACTGCTTATAGCCTGAGCACTTGAAAAAAAACATACATGCAAACTGCTTAAAGCAGTGTCCAGTACAAAGTATGAAAGGCACCTCTCTTCCTACTAAGACAGCAGAGGGGATCGAACTCCACCCAGGCAAGGGGTCACTGGAGACGCCACAGACCTAGGGTGGGTGGAAGGAGTTTAGTTACAGATGGTGAGAAGCATTTCCTGCTCAGCGTACAAATGGGGACTGCTCTAGATATACGTGCCCCATGCAAATGACCTCCCCCCTTCCCAAAGGAGATCTCACAGACGTGGAGGATAAAGAATCTTGCAATTAGATTATGAGATAAGCCAGGGGAAAACACTAAGCTTGCTCATTTTTGCTTCTGAGATTCTGGGAAAGCATCAGTTTCTCCATCTATAATATCAGCCCTTTACAAAGCTCGTATAGAATGATTAGCGCCATCCCTTCTCCATAGGAAATGGTCAATAAGCATTGGTTGTATTTCTAAAAAAAAGATCCTTGGGCTTTAAATACAGTAGTTAAGGTTAATGTTATAGTTACTAAGTACCAGGCAGAATTCTAATTAGTGATTGAATTTCTCATGTAGTGCTCCAAGGAAACTATGAGATCAATACATTTTTCTATATTAAGGTGAGGAGTCTGACATAGACCCATCATCTGACATGCCTAAGCATACAGTGAATGCATGGTGGAGCCTGGAATCAAATCCTCAGTTCCAAGTGGTCTGGCCTTAGAATCTGTTCAGTGGTTTACTACACTTCCTCCAAAACTCAGACGAATGAACTCTTTGCCATATACCCTGTATTCGAGACCTTGATTTTCAAGAGTACTACTTTTCTTAATCTCTTTAATATTCAACATCCACCATGGATTTTTAAGTGCAAGGAACTGAAACCAAATCTGCCTGATTAAGAAACACATAGCAAAAATATTACAGAGTTCACAGTAAGACAAGGAAGGCTGGAGAACCAGGATCAGACAACAAGTACTGACAACGGCTCCCACACAGCTAAACACACTTAAAAATCACATCGCAGGAAATGTCTTTCTCCGGCTTTGGTGGAACAGATTGTATCATGTCAACCATTACTGAGAACTACAACTTGGATAAAATCTCACACAGGCACCTGTCACCTATTTAAAGAAACTAGATTTAATGCACAGACTTTGGGGCCCCACTGCCTGCCTTCAAAACCTGACCCTGCCCCTCACTAGTTGCATGGTTTGGGACACAGCCATTACCCTGGTGGTGCCTCTGTAGTTGCATCTGTAAAATGGAGGTAATAATAAAACCTGCCTCAGAAGACTGTACAAACCCTCCTCTCAAACGTCATGTGATAGCCAGCCAAAGCAGACAAGCTGCAGACAAATGCCTTTGAAGAGCGCCCCTTGAGTAAATGTGGGAAGGGAGGATGGCCTGGAAATAAGGTGGCCATGAGCTGGGATGTTTCTGTATTTAGGCCAGTGGGGAAGCCAGTGCACATTTCTAAGGGCTACTCTACCTGAAAATTCCTAAATTCCTGGCCTTCAAATCTTCTGCATTACCCCACAAGCAAACTTTACTTCAAAGGATCCAGAGAAACACAACAGCTCTGGGGTTGCTTCAGGCCAGTGGCTTATGCCGCAACTGGGAAGTCAAACTGTTGTGGGGAGAAATCCCTAGGTGATAATACCTTCCTCCTCTGTATCTTTGCTTCTTGCTCGCTTTCAAGTTTCATCTGCTAGCATTACAGAAACGGGAAAGAAAACCAACAAGATTTCTCTCCCGTTAGCCCCGCCGGATCTGATAGACTCCAGAAGAACAAAGCTGGAGACTTTGCTGCTCAGCAAATCATCACCTGAACCGTCAGCTAAATTCTCACTGCAGAATATTGCCGGGGATGATGTTAGAGGCAGAAAGATCACAGCATGATCTGGGGGTCCCCGGGGGGCATTTGCTGCATTTGGCTTTAGAAGGGAAATCTCCAGCCTTAGGATCCAAGAAGGCTAGACGTGGATGTCAAAGGAAGAGAATCGGACAGCACCCCATGTCCCTCCTCCCATGCACTTGTCCCTGAGAGGACGCCTAGGCACAAAAATCTTCTTTTGGGGTCAGTCAGTGGAGGGAAGAAAAGCCCAGCTGAGCCCAGTATCATCCAGAAAAGCCACAAACATAACTGAACAATTTGGGATATATAATTATGCCTTTACTCTTGTTTTTGATCCCTATATTGTTAACATACAAGTGTAAATATGAAGATTTTTGTTTTTGCAGTGTTTGCAATTACACACTTAAATTTGCATTCATTTTTACTACTTAAAAAGTCCACTCCAAGGCAGTCTTATTTAATCCTTGCAAACTGTTTGCAATGAGTTATAATTGCCAGGCAACACATGAAGAATTTTATGTCCAGGAACATGTGGAAACATGGCCACAGCTACCGAAAGAGTGGTGGCATATGAACTAACCAATGGGAATATTAACAGCAAGACCCTGAAGTGAAACTGGAATGAAGTTGGGCTGATAGAAAAAAAAAATCTGTAGACTAAAAATAAAATGTTCTAAACTTTAAGGATAATTAAAAAGTGAAAATTTCAGACAACAGTTCCAAAAACATTTGAACAATTCTACAGTTAAAATCTAACATTAGTAGTGAGTTGTTTGAAAATCATCATTGTTCTTTTTATCAACTTAGAATATTCGAATAGCCAGCCAAAGCAGGGTCAGTTCAGAAAGAACTGCCAGAACTCAGTTATGGGCTTATGAGACTGTGGTGGAGAAAACTTAGATGAAGGGTTAGCAGGTCATAAACATTAAGAACTATAGAGTTTTACTGCATTTATTTATTTGATCAACAAATCTTAACTGGGCCCTTTATCCCACTCAGTGATGTACTGAGCTCTGCGGATTCATCGGAGAACAAAACACAGAATCCCTGCCCATGTGGAAGTTACATTCCAGGACTTCATGAGTCCATTTCTTAATGCGCACACTAAATCTGGATGGGTACATTAGATTCCTCTTGGAAATGGGTGAATGTATCCATTTTTATCTGAATTTTGGCACAGTGAGCCCAAATAGCTACAGCAAGTCAAGAGAAGCATGCAATTCTCTTTAATCTAGAACCCCAGGCACAAAATTTAAGGGGGTGCAAAAAAACCTCAGTAATCAACATAAACAATACCTTAGTACAATATATTTAGAAACCAATGAATGCAAAAAATCCAAAATGAGCATAATATCAAAAATTTTTTTAAAGCCAAGGTTTTTCCTTCAGCCTCAAACTTCAGTATGGCTCCACAGCGCTCAGGCAGTAAGACAGCTACAAAGAGTCTAGAGGCAAGAAGGTAACTCTGCCAATGCCATGGGGCCATCTGCCTGGCTGGGGTCCCAAAACGTATAACCTGTAATTTTCCTAACCTTACCCTTGGCAGTTATAAACTGCCACCAGGAAACACGTTGACTTGCAGAATCGAATTGCTTTAGACATTCAGCTCCTGGGAACATGGAGAGGAACTAATTTGATAAATTCCAGTTGGCTTATAGTTAAATGATGCCTTCTGATAGAATGAAAAGAACTCAGTAGCCGGAGGTCAAAGGCTCTGGGACCCCAGCACCATTTACTTCCTGTGTAACTGTGTATAGTCACTTGCTTTTTCTGGGCCTCCCTTACCACATCTGAAGAATAGGTGCATCCTTTGCTGCTCAGTGACTCTGCCAGACCCTGACAAATTTGCCCACTTGAAGTTTCTCAGAAAGGAGAGGGGGATGGCTGCTGGCCTTTACATAATGCCCTGGTAACCCAAACCACAGTCCATTTTGTCCCACTTGAGCACCTATTTTTGAGGTCGAGTCTAAACAAAATCTCCTGTATATTCCCTTTTCATACAGGGAAGCTGAGGAATGTGCCTATTAATAAAGTGTGGCCTGTGGGTACAGAGTATCTGTGTAGAAGCTAAGTGTATTACCTAGTTCCTTAGTACCTAGTGAACTCACTACATAACATTGGCCAAGTCCCTGAATCTCTCTGGACCTTATTTCTTTCATTTACAAAGAGGCTGGACTCGATGATCTGGGGGAGCTGTGAACCTAAATGTTCAATGGTTCTCTGAGCTTACCATAGATTGCTCCTTCGTACCACTAAACTGGGAAATCAGAATCAAGCAGCCGTCCCATGAAAAATACTCCTTTATTATTGATATATTCTTTTTTTTTTTTCGAGTTTCAACTGAATTTGGTGATGAGGATCTTTCTTTACATTTTAATTTGCAGAGATCATGAATCTAAAAACAATTCATTGCTTTGCCATGGGAAATGAAAATAAGGTTTTAGTGAAGTAAAGCCCTATGCTTTTCTCTTACCCAGTAAAGATCTTTCTCTTTAATTCACAGTCTATTTGCAGAGCCATATGACATGGGAACTGAACTGAAGTTTATTTGTTTTGTTTTTAAATGACATCTCCTTCCCAAGGCACTGCCTTCAGAGAGGCATAGTCTTGGCCAGTCCATGTGTTACTGCTTGACACCTCAGCGGACACTTCCAAATTCACACATTCGGCCAGGCTTAGGGCCATGAAAGCCTTCCTAAGTCTTCATTTCAGTGTCACCTCTGTGGTGTGGAAGGTCCCTGAGTATGGCAGGATGTCTCACACCTTCCCATATGTTTTCCACCTGACAAACATTTGAACAGTGCTATCTCACTCCCTCTTAGGCTACTGTTTCTTCAGTTTTGCACCTTTTGTCTTTGTGTCATTACCGTTACCATCTTGCTGAGTCCTGACAGACCCTTTCACTTCCTTCTCCTGGAGTCAACAGAATCTAGAGGAGAGTGGAAAGATGGTCTGTATTTCCATGACCTGTTTCTCCAAATACATTCTTACCTGTGTCAAGACAGAGTAGATGTGTCCCATGTGCATGTCACCGCATTCCCCTTTTTATTGCTGTAGCCCTGTCACGGACTGCCACCAAATGCAGGGCATCTAATGATTATAAGTAGTATTTAACAATTCTGAGCATCTGCCATTATGCCTAGAATTATGCATCTGTCTCCCCTAAGTTAAGCTTCACACATTGGTTATAACTGTCCTCTTGATATGGATGCAGAAACTGACCCTCACAGAACTGTCTTAACTTGCCCAAGCTCACAACTCGAGTAACCAGAGTTAGCCCAGTTGTGTCTTGCTCTAAGTCTGCCCTCTTCCAACTTTTCCATCATGGGAACCCAGCTCTCTAACGCAGCCAAAATGAGTCCTCGCTTTTTCATTGCTAAAGCACAATGCTATTTCCAGATCTTGCATCTAGCGGTGAAACCATGGATCAGAAAGACGGAGATCTAGTCTCTGTTCCTCCAGGTAATATCTTGTGGCCTTGACTCTCTCACTTATTAGTGGAGAGACTGCTTTGCTATGTAAAGCAGAAGTTGATAATATGCCATTTGTTTAACTCAGTGCATTGTTGACAGGATCAAATAAGCCAAAGTATGTTGTCCTGAAATTTCCAATGTACAATGTACTCTTAAGGTAGTACTATTATATTCCAATACAGGATTGCTGAATGATTTTCATATTTCTCTGTTCCATGGCTTCATTGGTAAAGGCTGAATGAAATACTGTCAAATGGTTTTTGAGTCCATGCTCTATGCCAGTCCCTGAGCAAGGTGCTGGGGACACTACGATAAATAAAATGAGGATTAGCCCTTCAAGCGCTCATAGTCCAGCAGATGGTTCCTCTACTCACAGCTATGCTTAAAAGGGCTGCAGTGAAATCTGCAAGGTTCACTGGTGTGTGTATGTGTGCGTGCACGTGCACATGCATAAGCTCCTGCCCTTGTTCTTAGAGCTGATTTATCTAAATGGTAGCACACGTGTGCATGCCTTTTATACCCACCAGTGGCACCAAAACATGACTGAATATGTCACTCGGGTCTTTGACTTAGTGGTAGCTCATACCACACTATTCCCTGTTGGAAGGGGAAAACTTACTTTACAAAGAACATTTCTGAAAAAGTGTATCTGTATTAAAAGAGAAAGAATCCAAGAGGAAAAACTGTCACATATGTTTAGAGAGGCGTACATGCAAGATACACTCATGTGAAGATGATACACACCAATGGCTACCTAGAGATTCATCCCAAGCCTTTGTCTCTTCCTACAGCACTGGTAAAGGGACAGCCAAAACTCTTAGGCTGGGCCTGGTATTGCATGATGCTCCCATGCCTCTTAGACAACCAGGTTTTTGCCTTTCTGAACTGACCTCCCAGCCTTACTTCCTTACCCCTAAGCCATCCCTTTTTCTAATAAATCTCCTCTGACCTATCTCAGGGATCTATACCACCCAGGAGAGTTGATCCTTTTGTGCTCTCATTACACCTAAAACGTATCTCTGTGAATGTCTGCCCTTCTGAGCTCCTTGAATGAAATTATTTATTTTGTTCCCTTTCATTCTGTCCTGTAGTGGCAGTTTAAAAGAAATGTAATAATAGCTACTCTGCATTAATTCACTTATTCAACCCATATTTAATGTTCAGCTCTACTGGCAATCCTCAAGGATACTACCGCCCTTGCAACACTCTCAAACAGTGGCTTTTTTCCTCTCATATCCCATAGTCCACTGATCCTAAAAGTGGGATAAATATCCTCCTTGCTCCTCATTGTCACCTCCAGGTCTGTTCCTTCTTCCTCCCTAACTGCTACCTCACCTCTAGCCCCTCTGATGTCTGAGCCAAAGACTACATTTTCATTATTGATATCCTTCCCCAGTAGAGTCACCCTCACACACTTCAGGTCCCTTCTCCTTTCTTGAATATTTTAGCACTGAATCAACCAAAAACGTGTAATTCTTGGGGAATTCAACATCTACATGGATGACTCCTCCAACGCTCTGGTCCCTCACTTCCTTGGTGTCTTTACCTCCACTGGCCTTGCCTTTGACCTCTCCTATTCACTCCCAAAGGTCATACACAGACCTTTTTCATCTTATTTCCAAGCATCTCTTATATGTCTAGCAACCACCACCTAGAACCTTGGCTTCAATAACTCAACTCTGCCAGAACCTCCATGGCACTGTTCCTATCACCTTTTCTCTTCCACATCCTCACTGCCCTTCTTACTCAGCTTATACTCCACGCCCCTTCCCCCCCCATTGGAATTGTAAGACAGGAGGTATCGGAGGAAGGGACAGATCTCACTGGAGGAATCGGACTCGAGCCAAATGAGGAAGAGAACAGCAAATGTCACTCAAATGATTCAACGGAAGGTCCCTAGCCCCAGGTTCTGCCTAGAACACGCCTTGCAGCACTCTCCCCCCAGCAACCCAGCATGACCAGTCATCGGTGATCACAACACCCACACCGGCCAATTTGTTCTGTTCATACCCTCAGAGCTCTCCCAGCCCCCCTTGATAAGCCTGTCGCCCCTCCTGCTGGGCGCGACTTCCCTGGCCTGTGGATCTGCGGACCAGTGAACCTCGCCCAGGATTGCGCTAATAAATTATTTTGGCCCCTTTGTTGCCACTTGCCTGGTCTGGTTTCATCTACCTTACAGGATCATCTCTGACATTCATTTTCAACAACTTTACTGTCTTCCTTCCATCATACTCATCTGGCAAAACCATGGTCATATACAACTATTGCCTGCTGCAGCCCTGACCATAGTGGTGATGGGGAGTGGACGAACTGGTTACGGTACCTGCATGACCATATGTCACACACAGGTCCTTGAGCAGGAAAATAAACTCATCTCATAGGAGGTCCTACAGATTCCATGGCAAGGAGTCGGCACACTCAACCCTTCCTCAATCTCTTATTATTCAGAAGGAGAGAAAGAATACTTGGGACCATTAATACAATCTACAGTGTTAGTAATCAAAATAAAAATAAGTTTATTCAAGATACATTTTGAAGAGAGAAATATCATAAAGGAAACATAAAGGAAAAAAAAATAAAAAATGAATAGCAGGTTTTAAGCCTGATAATTGGAGAGATAATAGTGTTAGTTATGCAGCTTGAACAAAACTAAGGAGGACTAGGTACAGGGTTGGGAGGTGGACAAAAATGTCATTATCACCACTGGTCAGGCTAAATCTGAATTATCCAAAGGGAACTTGTTGCAGAAGTGATTGGCCATGTTAAGTGTCGTGCTCTGGGGATAAGTCAGCCCTCAAGATACTAATTTGACTGTAATCTGTATATATTTGTTATTTGAACATAATAGCATGACTCAAGGATAGAATATAAATAAGCAAAAACTGAGGGCTAAGGAATAAGTCCAAGGGAGACCAACATTTAGGGGTTAGATGAGAAGGCTAGTGAATAAATCAGCAAAGGAACTTGAGCCTCAGTGACTAGACCAGAGAGGCTAGAAAGCGGTGTCATGAAAACTGGTAGGGCACTAGCGTGCCAAACATTTGACATATATTATCCTGACTCTTATACCTTGCCAAGTAGGTATTTCCATCTAAAGGGAATATATCAAAAACTGGAAAGACTGTCCATGTCCAAGTTCACAAAAGTACTATATTTCAGCATTGTTAATCAAACCGAACTCCGCTAACTCCAAAATTCCTGTGCCTTCCATCACATCTTATTATCTTCATTGAGGATAAAGGCAGTGAAGTGTGGAAGAGAAGAAAGAAGGAAGGAGAGGAGGTAAGGAAGGAGAGGGAAAGGGCAGGGATGGCTGGATGAATGTATCCTAGTGGTCAGAGAAAAAAAGGTTGAGATGGAGTCTGGTTTTACTGGAAAATTTCCCAAGTTTGATAATCATAGAGAAGAAAGCAAAGAAGGCTTCACTCATCATGAAGAATTTCAACCACCATTATAAAGATGTTTTGTGTTTTCTTGTTAAGATTAGTGGATTTTTCCCTGGCTTATACTAATTAATTGAAGGTATATAAAGTACTGGTAGTAGAGCAGAGAATGGGAATCATACAGGTCTAAAAGAAGAGTTGTTTCCTCTCTAGCTGCTGTGGGACCTTCCCATTCTATTGTCCCTGCCATTTGAGTGGGAGAAGAAAAGGCTAACAAATGAGTGGGCTGTGGTTTCTCCCTTACAGGGTTGTGATTTGGCTTGCCAATTTTTACTCCTCTAGTTTCATGGGCTTACAGATTTTTTTTCCTCATTATATTTGTTTCCATCACTTAGTAAATATTGATGTTAGGTTTCCTAACAAGTCATTCCCACTTTTTCTTTTCTCTATTTGGAGAGAAGAGGGAAACTATTGGTGGGGTAAAGTATTGAGGTTTAGGTCATTTATGTCATTAGGCAGTTAGCCTGGAAGACACATCTTCTAAGAGTGCCAGATGCATGGGTCATAGTTCTATTTATTCAGAAATTCTTAGATTTAGGGGGATCAGGATTAACGGTTATTTGGTGGGATCAACATTGTCTTGTCACCCTACCCCCACCCCACAGTCTTACTTCATTTGTTTTCCTGTTCAAAAGACAGACTTACACAGTACGATTTAGAAAGGAAAACAGAATAACCTTCCTTCCCTGGCCTCCAGCTGTCCCATGATTCCATGCCCCTTCTCCATCATCAGCTTCACCTCAGGTTTTTCAGGCACTGTTTTCCCTTTGTAACTCTAATGAGCCAAACCCTTTATCACCTTTTGCCTCATCTTGCTTTGGTTTTGAGGGTGCAGTTATGTTCCCCTGACTGCCCTTCATTAAGCTACACTGTCTGCCTCTGTGTGAACACACGATGATTTCCAGCTGAACTGCTACCAGCTGGACTTCAATGAGAGCCCTGGCTACATGGTTCACACATAGATAATTGAATTTTTCTTCTCGTGTTTCTATAATGAGTATGTTTTTTAATTCTCCCAAATCTGCCATCTTCAAAAATGTTTCTCATGCTGTCATCCCATTTCTCTGGGGGTCAGGGTATCATTCTGGAAGAGGAATAATATCTTTGAAGCCCAAATTGATCAGAGGAAGTTCAGACACCCTTCTCAGGCAGCCAAGCATTGGTTTTCTAATGTGGCTCAGGTCACTTCTGCTCTTTGGGGCAGTTAGTCAATTAGTGCAAAAGAAAGTTTCTGGAAAAGTCTACAAAATACGTCAAGAACCTCAACGTGATGTGATACATCAGGATTGCTATTGAGGAATTACATAATGCTCATTATGTTTACAATGACCAGAAAATAAAAGTTGCTGTGTCCTTTCTTGATGGATCATATGGTGAACTTAACCCACAAATCCCTTTGACAATCCATTCTTCCCTGGGATTAGGAGGTTAAACCAAAGAATTTGTCAGGGTCCACAATGCCCATATAGCCCATTGTTTTGGCTTTGGTATATTAACTTCATGTGCAGAAATGGAAGTTATGAAATGGAAACCAATGTCTCTCATCATGAAGAGCTATCTCACACCTTCCGATTGGTCTTCTGCTCTACTCACTTTGTGTCTCAAATCCTCCTCACCCTACCCTGCCCTTCCCTTGTGATTTTTTTCAATCTTCCCCTTTGAACCATTGCGTCACCTTGGACATCTGTCCAACTTACCTTAATACCTGTGATTAATATTAGAGCACTTGCCAAATGTTAGGAAATGGCCTAGAACACTTCACATGGACTATTTCACAAAACATTCTTTGAGTTAGGTCATATTATCACATCTGTCTTACAGGTAAAAACAAAACAACACCCTGGAGCGATAAAAACTTGTCATTCACAAACCCAAATCACATAACTAGTAAAATGGCAGAACTAGGGTTCTAACTCAGTCCCTCTGACCTCAGAGTCTGAGATCTTAACCTACCTAGTTCAATTGTATTCTCATGCTACTATAAGGTCTTGATGTTTCACCTAAAATTTAACAACTTACAGGCAAAAATAAGTTTAATTTATGTATCTATTCCAAATGTTAGCTATAACATCTGGGATTATTGAGATACAGACTGAGAGCTCCTGAATTGAATTTCTTGAATGTGTCAGGTCTGGGAGTCCTTCCTACTCACATCTGAAAGCTATATATTTTCTGGGGATAGTCACAGAACATTTATTTCTGCCACTTTTCCCATTTGCTTGATCCTTTTGGTTTTTTTTTTAATGTTTACAGCTTTACTGAGGTATAATTGATATATTAAACCTGCACATCTTTTATATATATGTGATCTGATATCTTGGGACACTTGCGTACAGCCATGCAATCATTATCACAACCAGCATGACAAAAGTATTCATTACCTCCCCAAATTTTATTTTGCCATTTTGCTTTTTTGTTTTGTTTGTAGTAACAGCACTTAACATGAGATCTACCCTCTTAACACATTATTTTTTAAGGGCACACTACAGTATTGCTAGCCATAGATGCTATGTTGTACAGCGGATTTCAAGAACTTATTTTTCTTGCAAAACTGAAACGTTTCCAAATCTTGACTAATTGCTTATGTATTTTTAGTCCTTTCCAAGCTATAGAAAATATAAACAGTGATTTTCAGTGATATATCCAAGTCAGGTATAAATCAGACTGGACAGGATGTCACATGAAATGGAGGTGACATGAACCCCACCAGTCCTAGGAGAGATGTTAATCTACACCCCATAAACTGAAACTCCCCATGGGACCCCGCTACACTGGAACAGCCCTTCAAGTTTCCCCTGTGCAGCAGCGCTAACTTGAAAAATGAACTGGGTTGTGTGTTTGGGAATCCTTAGAGCAACTTCAGTGCAATCCTCTTGAGAAGCACCTGGACTGGGAATGGCAGGGAGGCTCCAGGACTGGAGGGGGAATTCCTGGCAGATGTGTAGAAAGGAAATACCACTGTTTGTCTCATTCATACTATGGGGGGCATAGAGTAAGGCTCATGGGCAATATGTTTATAGACATCACCATTGGAGAAAACATTTTGAAAGAATGTATTCCAGAAGACTAAGGGAAAAGTTACTTTAAAATTGTATGTCAAGTAGTGGATGCTTCAAAGCATGGACTATTCTACTGTCAACAGTAGTAAAGTATGAAGCAATAGAGAAAATTACTGATTTATTTCCTATTTAAAGAACTACAAACTGATCATTTGAGACTTATCAAATGTACTTTTTCCTGCACTTTACTTTGCTCTTTCTTTCTGTTCCCTCAAATTCTTATGGCCATTTGTATTTAGTAACACAACCTTGCAAACAAAACAACAGATCCACCAACCTGTCCTCTCACCCAAAAGACTTCAGAGACTAAGATTAGTGTGTTGAAGAAATTCAGATGGCCAACAGGCACATGAAAAGATGCTCCACATCACTAATCATCAGAGAAATGCAGATTAAAACCACAGTGAGATATCACCTCACACCAGTAAGGATGGCCACCATCCAAAAGACAAACAACAACAAATGTTGGCGAGGATGTGGAGAAAGGGGAACCCTCCTACACTGCTGGTGGGAATGTCAATTAGTTCAACTATTGTGGAAAGCAGTATGAGGTTCCTCAAAAAACTAAAAATAGAAATACCATTTGACCCAGGAATTCCACTCCTAGGAATTTACCCTAAGAATGCAGCAGCGCAGTTTGAAAAAGACATGTGCACCCCTATGTTTATTGCAGCACTATTTACAATAGCCAAGAAATGGAAGCAACCTAAGTGTCCATCAGTAGATGAATGGATAAAGAAGATGTGGTACATATACACAATGGAATACTATTCAGTCATAAGAAGAAAACAAATCCTACCATTTGGAACAACATGGATGGAGCTAGAGGGTATTATGCTCAGTGAAATAAGTCAGGCGGAAAAAGACAAGTATCAAATGATTTCACTCATCTGTGGAGTATAAGAACAAAGGAAAAACGGAAGGAACAACACAGCAGCAGACTCACAGAACCCAAGAATGGACTAACAGTTACCAAAGGGAAAGGGACTAGGGAGGATGGGTGGGAAGGGAAGGATAAGGGGAAAAGGGGGCATTACGATTAGCACACGTAATGCAGTGGTGGGGGACACGGGAAAGGCAGTGTTCATAGAAAAGACAAGTAATGATTCTATAGCATCTTCCTACTCTGATGGACAGTGACCGTAGTGGGCTATGTGGGGAGACTTGATAATAAGGGGTCTAGTAACCATAATGTTGTTCAAGTGATTGTACATTAGCGATACCAAAATAAAAATAAATAAATAAATAAAATTTAAAAAAAAGATTAGTGTGTTAGTCATTCTTAATTATCAGCTCCACATCAACTAGTAACTATTCTGGTTGCTGAAGATCCAGAGAAGGGTAAAGCAAAAATCACTCCTGAAGAAAATGGTATCTGTTCAAGTATGAGTTAAAAACCTGCAAATTCCCATTTCTTGGTATTACATACTCATATTTAAACTCTTCTATACTCTGAGGAGACCATGAATCGTTAACTATGAGAGGAGTACAAGCTGAAAATAGCAAATAGTAGGTCATCATAGGTGTTTTCCTGGTGGCTTCTCTGTTGTGTGTGATAATTTCTCTTATAGGAATACTAAACAGTGACAATAAGAGCACCATAGGTCTCTGCCACTAATTCACTGTGCAGGATTTAGATGCTTTTCCCCCATTCTCTGACTTCGGAACTGGCGAGGCAACTCCATTCAGTGCCTCTGACTTTTGAGCTTAAGCCAGTCAGCTTGCTGGGTCAGGTCAATTTCCCACATCTCCTTTCCTAAAAGCAGATTAAGTTCACAAGCGTGGGTCAGCAGAAGTGTTGTGGGAAAGGTAGAGGATGCAGAGGTGAGGCCATACGGAAGATCATTAAAGTACTTAACTTTATTTGAGCGACCCTACATTTCAATAATCCAAAAGTTCCAAGTGGTGAGCATACAGCTTAAAACACTAGGAGTGCAGGCTGACTGCATGCCGGCTGGGAAACATCAGACAAGGAAGCTCAAATAGAGGAAGGATGCTGGGGTCCCTCCCTCAAAGGCTCCTGCTCATTTCCCTCGACAGGACCCTTTATGTCTTGGTAGACTGAGGTGGCAATCGGCAAGAGACTTTTTCTTTTTTACAACCTGTACTGACTTTTGGAGGGTTCTTGACAACAAGGTCGTGACCTTGGTCCACATTAGAGACTTTTGAAAGCTAACCATGCCCCCTCTGAATGGCTAAAATGGGTATTCAGAATCTGCAAGCTATGTTTTGGAAACATGTGAATCATAATGGTTTCCATTTCTTGCAGATTCTACCACTCCGTTACTCACACCAATCCAGACCCACCACCTGTGTTAATTCCAAGGCTCATCTATACACACTGATGGCTTCAATAAGGAGCCATTGCCCAAAAGTCCCCAGAACTTAAGCTGCTTCAGTTCCTCTCTTCTGGTCTAAAGTCCCACAGATAACATACCTGTATTATGGGTTTGACTCTGTGTTGTCCTCCCCATCCTGTCTTCTGCATCCCCTGCTTCCCCACACTCACTTCAGCTCACTGACATTCAACGATTTCAGGGTTGGATTCAAATATCACCTAAGCCTTGAACTCCTTTATCCCTGTCACCAGTGAAATCTGCCTTTACCCTCCTCTGAAATGCAATGGCACATGGGTTGTGTTTCCTGGGTTCCTTGCCATTGCCTCACAGTTAATTCTGAGCTTGCATACACCCCTCCCACAACACAAGATGGGCCTCAGAGGAGGTCACAGTAATATCGAAAACTCCTCCCAGCCAGTGTTCAATATAGAGTTTTTGACTAGGAAGAGTACAACTTCAGCTATTGACATAGGTTAATAATCTTCTCTCCTGTTGGCCATGCCTCCATCTTTTATGTGTGTGGTTAAGGTAAGACACACATACACACACAATGCATAATTTGCTCTCTCTCACAATGGCCTGCTGAACTGGGGAAAATGCTAATTAACTGGTAAACGCTCTATTAAGCTGTGTCTACTCTTTCATAATTAATTTAATGAATTTCTTTTAATTGTTCCATGGTAAAAATATTTTCAAAAAGGAAGAAAAGAAAAAATTCATTTTCTACCCTGAACACCTTAGCATTTGTTTCTTGTTTGGGGCTGAATGAGCTCCCAGATGATGTCCTGGTGAGTTTGTGCCCTGCAGAAGTAGTGCTTTAGAATCCACAGTGAATTTACTCTGCTGACCGGAAAAACTTTGAAGAGTACTGGGGCGCAGTTCTGTCTTCTCTCAGATCACACTGCAGCTAGCATCACCTATTCTCCATTCATTCCTTTAAGATGCTCTTTAATCTCCACAACTCGTCTAGCACTCTCTTGGTTACTGGGATGCCAACGTCAGGCTTATAATTCTAATAATTAGAATTATAAGCAGTCCTGACCAAGAGTGGAATTACATTTAAGACATGCAGTCCAATAGCCATAATTAAGTAAAAAGCAACTTAACACCCGTGCTTCCATATTCTAGAAATTAAGAAGGCCCTATTCATAACCCACGGCAATGCTTCCTAACATACCCTCTCCTCTTGTGCCAATGTGCTCTTCCACTCCACCCCCAACCTTCTTTCCCCAACCGAGACTCTATAAACACACTGCCTGGATTTTCTCTTTGCCCTTCCCTGATCTCTTTCATAATTAATCACACAGCTATACTTAGCCTGCCTCCCTCTTTAAGAGGAAGAAAAGGAGAAAGCAAAGGGCAGAAGCAAGATTCTGCATAGCAGGAGGGGAAGTGAAGGGTCCAGTAAGGCACATGGAAATGAGATAAAGACCTTGACCTCAATAAGCTGACTTTCTAGAGGAGAAATGGCACTCAAGCAAAATTGTACCCTCTGTAGAATGGGTTATAATGCACACCATTATTACACTAGAGGGTTATATCTGTTAGAACCTGGCCATCCAGATGTGACTGAACTCATCCAGTCAGTGTAGGACTGTAGCATGGGATGAGGCTGCAGAAGGCAGGAGGCCAGTCCCCTGAGTCCCTAGGGCTTTTGTTCAGGAGGCGGAGCTTCAGACCTGGCTCTTGCTGTCATCTTCACTATCAAACAGCCTTCAAACTCTTGGCAGTTATTTCCAGTTCCTGGAAATAGGCTTCCCATCTCTTTTGTTACCTAATGAATCCAAAATTGGACCAGATGCTTGGTGTGTTCTAATCAGCGCCTTACAAAGGCCTGGTCTCCCAGGACTAATAGAATGGCTCTCTGAACACAAGCTGACAGCACATTAGCTCTCTCCATCACCACTGCACACTGAACCCAAAATGTAAATGTTCCTTTTCTGAATACATGAGGATCTTTTTTCTCTGCCATATTAACTAATTAAGCACCATTTAAATTGTACTTAGCCTGTGCATTATTTCTACCCAAGTGCATCACTTAGCCACATTAAATTTCATATTCCACTTTGAAGCCTATTTGCCTAATCGCTCAGAGTTTATCCTTAGAGATGGCTCTATCTAGGTTTCTTAAAATTCCCTCTATTTAATGTCAGTGGTAAGTGTCAAAAATGTGCACATAACCTCTACAACTCTTTAAATTCCAAACAAGCAAACCAAGTAAGAAATATAAGAAAAAGGAAGTGACAATTCATGGCAACCAAATTTATAAAGCTAGGCTGGGACACTTGTTTATTTTTGTTTGGTTTGGTGTATTTTTAATCATTTCTACCCTAAACCCATGAAAGAAAAGGAAATGGTGACAGTGCAAATTTAAATGACTTTCTCATGGTCCCTTAAAATGCCCATGGTAAAAATGTGAATAGCTTAGTATAGTATAAAGGTCAAAGGCTTTGGAGTAACATAGGTTGGGAGTGGGGGCAGGGTAGATCCCGGCTCAGACACTGTTAAGCTCTGTATCCTTATAGAAATGACTTCGCTTAGTGTTAGCTGCCTCATTTACAAAATAGAGAAAAGACGACCCACCTTGCAGAACCTGTGGAGACCAAATAAAAACATCTAAAACATCTAGTCCATACGAGGTATTTTTGAGAGCTGCGATGTTGATGATCACGGTCCTGGTGACCATAGCTTATTATTGATCCCTATCTTCTAAACCAGGTGTAGAAAATCCTTTTCTCTAAAGTCCCAGATAGTAAATATTGAGACTTTGTGCATCACCAGTCCTCATACTCTGTCCCTATAGCAGGAAAGCAGATATAGACAGTATATAAACAAGCGAGGAAAGCCCTGTTTTCTGGAGGCTGTTCAAAGCAGGTGGCAGGCTATACTTGACTTGTGGCCACAGTTTGCTGAGTCCTGTCCTAGGTTATCAGCTAGTAATTCGTGTAAGAAGTGTTTATTTGAGTGCTTATGATGTATGGGTAACTGTAACAGAACTGGCAACTCTAAGGGCTTACAACTCACAGAATAGAGCAATACACGAGATAGAAAGAAATCCTATTGTCCTAGGGCCTACCTACATTCCAGGGAGAGGAGGCAGTGAATAAGCAAGCCCACAGAGGCAGTAAACAAGAAAAGCCTCTGATAGTGTGAACACTACGCAGAGAATTATTAACAGAAGAGAGAAGCAGAGTGGATACAGGAGGCTTCTTGCCTACCTCACCGCAGAGTGCAGAGTACTATGGAAGTCATTTCCTAAAAGGCTTTCATTGATCTTGCTGGAGCTTTTATCTCAGGGTTTTTGCAAACATTTTCAAGTGTTTCAAGATTCTTGTTTCCGAAGAACTAAGCTGGGCTTTGCAGTACTGATCTCTTGACTGGATGTTTACAGAGAGGGAACTACCTGAAACATATTCTAAGGTATCAAGGTCTCAAGGACACACCAGACCAGGACCTTCATGTTGCCCAGAGTCTCAACCACATATTGAAGCAGTGCCCTCCCCAAATTTCCCAGTCCTTTGTGATTAGGGATCTTGCCATAGGGGTCTAGAACTAGGTGGGAAATATCCCATGGGTATCTACTGTATGTCAAGCCCTGGTCTGTACTTTCTAAAAACCACCTGATTTGCTCTTCTCAACAGCTCTGGAAGGTAACTATTATGATCTTTATTTTATTGATGAGAAAATCGAAGTTCAAAAAGGCTGTGACTAAGTCACAAAGACAGTAATTGACAGTGCTATTAGTTGACCTCAAATCTGTCTGCCTCTAAAGCCCTCCACTTCTGGCATTTTGTGCTTTTCAGCCATTCCAAAGAATTGCTGTGTTTCCTTCTACATCTTCAACCCCAGTACCTGTTGTCTCTTGCCACTTGACTCTTTACTTATAAACCTACCTGAAACGAATCCCAATGCTTAACTCTGATAAGGAATGTTGCCAGGCAGCGTTTTTTAAAAATCCACTTGCATTGAATTTACTTGTTTCCTTTTCTATCTAGTCCAATAGCAATTTAATTTTAAAAAGTAATCAAATGTGTTTGACATGATTTATTTTCACAAATCTATGCTGTCTCACACCAATTAAATTGCAGTTTTCCAAATGTAATGCTGAGCAGAGCCTTAAGTATCAGCTCAAATTACCCTCCCATTGGAAATAATAGAACTGCTTTGGTCCACCGTCTTTCATTCTTTACTTAAAAAACAATGGTATGTTATTTTCAGTTTTATAATCATTCATTATATCTTCTGATTCCATCCTAAAAGTAGGTGTCATAGTGGATACTAAGTGAAATGACAGATTCTCAAAGCAGGCCATCACCCAAGACATAATCTATAGATAACCATGTGTTTTGTCTAATTGCATCCTTTCCAAAGTATTGTAATGCATTTGTAAGATTGGCTGGCTCATAATTTTCTCTATAAGGTAAGCAAATATATTGCTTTCTGTAAGGGAAGATAAGTATGATGGAAAGTGATTGTACATGACATTTCTCTTCCCTAATGCCTTTGCTAGAGTATGTCTCCTTCAATTTTTTTCTTTCTCTTTGCCCCCATTCAAAGCCAGGACAAGAATCTGACTGTGTTTTAGAACTCATCTTTGAAGCAGGGAAAAGTTGGAGCATTAATAGGCACAGAAAGAGTGTGGGTGAAGAAATAACAAAGTTCTCCCCACAGTAATTCCCATTGGCCACAAACAGCAATTAGGAGATTCTTTAGCATTAATAGGAACCAATCTCTGTGAAGGGAGCTTTAAATAGGGAAACTGTGGTTGTAAAAGGTCAGTAACTCCCTGTGGGAATAAAATGAGGTGGAATGGAGATAAGATTCAAACTCATTTTTGTCCAAAGTCCATATGGCTTCCATCACACCCAGCTGTCTTCTTGTGCATTAAATAGCCACTCCATTCATGACCCCATATCAGTTTTATTAGTGAGCAAAGATGAGATTGTGTTGGGTATTCTTCATTTTTTTTTCAGCACATAGTAGTAATGTTATCATGCATTCAATAAGTTGATCGACCATTTACTGAGTGTCTTTTTGTCTTTGGGGAGTTGGGCTTAGCTATGAAATACATTAAAGAGAAAGAATGGAGTATATTCCCATCCAATGCCACGTTAGTGTTTGCAAAGCCAAGATCATAGTGATCACTAACTACTTGGTTAGCAGATTTTTTAGTTTGTTAGAGACTTGAACTGTTAAGCAGAAGAATAGATAGGAGTGGGGTGGAAAGAGAGTAAGGCCAGTAAAGCCCACTAAAAGAGACTCAAAGAGTTAACCAGAGAACTAGAGAACCAGAAAAGACTCAGAGAGTTAATGAGTTAATCAGTTGAAGCTCCAAAGACCAGGAGTAACATGGAATATCTGGATATTCCCCAGATAAAGAAACGTATCCCAGCATAGCCCACGTCTTCACTGTGTCAACTAGATCATGCCATTCTAAGATTTACTTTAGCCTGCTAAAAGGCCCAGCTTGTTCTTTAACTGAACCTATATGCTGTTTTATTCCTTCTCCAGCCCCTAATCAAATAATTTGTGACCTAGACAGGAGACCAGCATCATGATTAATTTTCCAAACAAGCCCAGATATAAACAGCATAGTAAAAACAGGAAGGATTCCATCTTAAAACTAAGATTGCATTTTAAAAACCAGGAAGTTAAGAAGTAAGATTCTTAATACATTCTTTAGCAAACAGGCAATAACTCAGCCCACCTTGGGGGCAGAGCAGGCAGTCTTGATTGATATTCTCCCAGAGGGAAACTGCTATCCTGGGGAAGAACTGGATGGGTAAATTTCTGGTGTTAATTTTGCAGAATTACCTAGAAGACTGATAATAGAAGAGAAGAGACTTAATGTCTCTCACCAAAGACAAACATCTTGGGACCAGTTAACAAGTCTACACCCCTAGCCCTTTGTCACATTCCTGAAAAAATCCTTAAAAGGGGGAACCCCCAACCTTTCAGGGCACCTCTTCTCTGAGGTTGCCCACACTCTCCTTCTTCCGAGTATGCACCTTTTTGCCTTAAATAAACTTCTCACTGCTCAACTTACAACATTTTGTCTCTGCACTTTTCCAGTAGTAAGTGTCTTTGCTACTTTGCTATTTCTTTCTAAACCTCCAGATTTAAGCTCAAATCTTCACTCTCTCTGTCCTATTTCAGATAAGTAGGGAGAAGCTTCTGAGAGCTCAGATCTGGGCTTGCAAATTCCCATTACCTGGGTGACCTGGACAGAACTGCAACTACATGGTCATGCCTACCTGGAAGTCTCCTATCTTTGCCTCTAGGAAGTTTGCAGACTCACTCCACCCAGGGTTCTGCAGCTCCCCCAGTCCTGGGGTGGTGGGGACTCAGTTCCCATGCCAGGCAGATCTAAGCAGACACTGGATGCCAGGTGACACTGGCATAAGGAGTTAGCAGGGGATGGGCCCCATGCTGAGCAGCAGTTCAATGAACTTCCTTTATCACTCTGTTCTGTCATTCTCTGACACCCTCACTTTAATGAATTCCCTCCTCACCTTGTACTCTGACTTGCCTGCGTCTCTGAACAGAATTCCTCCCAAAACTTTAAATAAAACTTTCAACCTTTTAGGGCACCTCCTCTCTGAGGAGGCCCACATTTTCTCTTTCTTTAACTGTGTATCTTTAAATAAAACTTTTAACTCCTTTACTACTGTGTCTCTGCCCTTCAATTCTTTGTTGTAGCAGGGACAAGAACAGAGGAAAATAAACAATTGCCCTCTAATAGAACCATGCATTTATAGAGGTCTTTTTTCTTTCTCTCTCACTTTTCTTTTTTGGAAAAAAATAATCCTCCTAAACACATAAGGCAACTATGAAGAATACACAACCGAATAGTAAAAAAGTAATATATTGCAAAACATACACACAAAAACAAAACAAACAAGCAAAAGATAAAACATACTTAAAGAGAAATTTTGGAGGATCTCGCGATATTCTTTCAGATGCTTTGTCATGGAAGAAATTCAACATGGTCCTTATCTAATTTTGCCTCAATAGTTTACACAGAAAGTTCAGGAAAGAGATTTTCACTGAACTCTGGGGCTTTTCTTTTCTTTGATAATATTTTAATAAATTCTATACGTTTGGCTTTGCCACTTTTCCAAATTATAGAAAAAGGATTGAAGGAAGACACGTTACATTTCTACAGTGAATTATATTTAGAGCTTAGGAGGCATGTGGGATGCATGCATATGTGTGCATGTGTGCGCTTGGTTTTAACATTTGCTCTATGCAGAGCAGACAGGGAAGGAAAAGGGAGAGTAGAGCCATGTGGTTTCATGGAAACAAATTCTTTCCTCTTTGCTTGGCTGCAAAGTAATACTTTTAGAGATACTGCCAACTGACAAAGTGGGACTCATTTTCCCATCACTATTGAGAAAAAAATTTTTTACTGTGTATCTGCATTTATTTTTACTCTCATTTTTCAATTCATTGGTGGGAGTTCATTTTTGTTTCGCTATTATGGGTTGTGCACACCTCTAAAGGTGATGTGCTGTGTGATTAGAAAGATGGAGTTGGGGAAGGAGAAAAAAGGGATCCTCCTATGTTAGGTATGTCTAGCAGGTGAAGGGCCCTGCAAGGCTTTAGTGGACACAGGAAAACTAGAGAGATGGACAGATCAAGAGATTTACAGCTCGGGGACTGAGAATTGACTTTACTGTACATTATCAGCATTGGTGCACGTAGATCCCTCTTTTTTGTGTCTATTCATTTGTCCCTTTGACTACATTTTCCACTCCTATCCCTCCCCTCTACTTTCTCCATAGGAATATATGTGATTTTACAGACCAAGTAACGGAGGTTAAGAAAAGTCAAGTAAATTAAGTAGGTTTTTCCAATGTCCCACAACAAATTAATACAATTGCCTGGATTTGAATTGGAAGTAGTGGAAATGCACATTCCACTGAATACATTTATTTTGTGAAGTCCTCAAAGACATATTATAATAAAATATAACAGGAAGTTTTGGAATAAACAATGAGATGTATTTGTCTCACAAGGAGAACAGCATGGTGTTGGGATAACAGGTAGGGAGGTGGCAGACGTGTTAACTGCCTAAGTGAACCACAGGTTAAAGGTTTTAAGACCCTTTATTGTACAATAAATTAGGAGCTTTAAGAAGCTGTGATTAATATCAGGCTTAATAGTAAGTTTCACAGAACAAACTGAAGGCTTTCCTGAAGAGGACATTCTCTAGGAGATGAGTATGGGGTAGAGAGAGAGGGTTAGCAGTGACTATAATTAAGTGCTACTATCAAACTCAAAAGGTTTGTATTCTAAAACAGCCCAGGACTAAGTACCTGAGTTCTGCCTCCATGATTATTTGTTAAATAGAGCTTTTCCCAGCCCTTTTTTTCCTCATGAACTCATTTCGTAATCATAAACAATTTTGTCAAAACTTCTTAAGATTTTTAAAAATATTTTGCAATTTTTTATTGTGACAATAAAAGGTGGATTGAGGAATATAAAATAAAATATTTTATATTTAATCAGTGAAGTATGATATGATATACATTTAATTTATCACAGCCTTGAAGAATATTCATAAGCCTTGTAGACAAATATTATTTTTTCCATTTAATAACTGACATGAGTTATTTAATATGTGATTTTAGATTGAAATTACTGTGAAATTAAGCATTTCTTTTCATACCTAATATGTGGAATCACTGCATTTTGTATTTAGAAAATAATTTGTTTATTTTTTATTTCCAGAAGGTGAGATAAGAGAGGTGGTTTGAGTATTCCATTTGCAGGCACTTCTCCACAAATAACATGTTGTTTGTGAGGATAGTGTTTACTCCCCCAAAATGAAAATCAAACTGGATATATTCATCACTGAATTTTCTCTTTTTAATATTGGTTTTCAAAGCATGAGAAACACCTCGATGTGCGCTGTGAGAATTTTGATCAGATGAATGCATCTTAAAGATGTGTTGAAAATGCATGTACATCAGATTACCATCGTCATCCTGTCTTCAACCAGCAGTGCATTATGAGTATAAATTAAATAGCATGCGACTTAGAATAAAACAGTTTAAAGCTGTATAATGCTTCCCTCCCCGTAACTAAGAGCAGTGCTCAACTGCAGGATGAACAGGGTGCCTGGGCCACTTGATTCATACCACACGATGAACATACTCAACAGTGAATCAACAAGTATGGAGACATGACCATGCACAGAACACTTTACACGGACATTTAATCTAGTTTGATTTTCTCAAGAACTCTGTGAATTTGAAATTTTTATTATGCCCATTCAACAAGCAAGGAAACAGAAGCTAACCAAATCTAATCTTGGTTCACACAGGATTCTGATGTGTCTTAGCCAACACTCAACACAATTCTGCCTGGTCATTTTTAACAACAAACTGGATTCTTCCTCCTATTTAGAAGGATTTTAAGAATTATTGACACCTCTTGGTTTATCATTATGACTACATGGAACCAGAATCATTATTTTCTCACCCTCCACCTTTTCTCCCCAAGACAACCTCCCAACACACACACACACACACACACACACACACATCCCACTCTCATTAAAAGCACCAAATGTGAAAAAAAAACATACCCTCTCTTTTCCCCTTCTCAGTGGTAATGACTCCATTTCTTAAGAAAGAGCACAGTTCACAGGCTAAAATCCTCTCCCGGCAGAATGTCATCATTTGCTTGCCCAAGCAGGCACAGAATTAAAAAGTATTGTGGGTAATGGATGCAAATCACGAGAGGCTGACAACTTCTTAACAAAGTTAAGCTGTGTAATATGCACCTGGAATTCACCTGGGGAACAAGCAGGGGACTCAGTTATACAGCAGCCTTCCCAGCATCGTATTTCCATACAGGGTCGGGCAGATGGCTTAGACTCACAGCTTCCTACATGATTCCTAAGCTGGCTTGTGGAGTCTGACAAACACCATCTCAAACATGAATGTTTTCACTTGGGTAAATCAATTTCACCTAAACCCAAATCTGAAGTTTGGTTACACAAAGGGACATTAAGTTTCTTGGCGATGAAAACCTCATGCAGAATTTGTCTGACAACAGTGAAGCACGAGAGAAGGAAAATTAGGAGTATCTGAGGCAAGAGAATGGAATGTCAAGGCAGCAAAAATCTTTGCCTTCACCACTGATGTTATCATTTGTGTTTTACCTTGGTCCTAACTTCTCCCAGCTGAAAACCATAGTTTTCAATTATAACTTGCAGAGTGTTAATGCCAAATGTTTATGTCTTTCCTAAAGAAAGGCTCTACATTCTTGCTTAAACTACTCCTTATCAACAGGAAGACCACTTTCTTTTCAAAACAGGTGTGCGTGTGTGTGTGTGTGTGTGTGCATGTGTTAGTCCAATTTGTTTAAAAAAAAAAAATCCACACCTAACACTTAGATCTTAGGTTTTAAGTACCATATCTGCAAAAAAGGACCAGGAATTCTTGGAAAAATGGGGGTTCCAGAGATGAATCAGGGAAAGTACAGATGAACTTAAAGTATATCACTGTTTTCCAAAATAAAGACATGCTCAGAGAAAGATGGTTATATCAAAGGGGTACAGCAGCCAGTATGAAGGAATTTCCATGATTCAAATTTAGGACAATTTAAGCTTCAAAATAAGTAATAATAGTAATGGCTATAATTCATTGAAGAAAATAGTAATCCATGAATCTATAGAGAAGTAAGTAAATAAATAAATGGGAATAGCTCTCTCTCACAATAGAATGCCAATTAATAAATGTAATGGGAATAATGAAATTGGAAGTAGCCATTTGGCTTTCACCATAATAATAATTGTTTCAAGAAAAAAGTCATCAATGGATGCTAAAAACTGGTAGGTGAATGCTTAACAAAAAAATGGAACACTCCTGTAGTCTCAGTGAATCTTCCCACATTATATTTATCAAATAGAAAGGGGAAACAGTAACTTTTTTGTGGAGAAACCTGGCAGACATCACCTTAAACAAGTGATGAAAGTTAACATCACCCGTAATGGGACAAATACATATCACATTCCTCTTGACCTGAAGCATTGAAAAAAACAAAACATCTTTTCTGTGGTATTTTTGCCAAAAATACATAACCTAAATTTAATCATGAGAAGACATCAGGTAAACCCAACTGAGATACATTTCCCAGAATTAACTGGCTTGAAATCTTTAAAAAAAATGTAAAGGTCATGAAAGGTAAATTAAGGTTAAGGAACTGTTCTGGATTAAAGGAGACTCAAGAGATTTGACAACTAAATCAAATTGAGGATTCTGAGTGGGATCCTGGACCTAAGACTTTGGTTTCCTTTTGCTGTAAAGGGCAATACTGAAACAACTTAAAAATTTTGAATAAGATCTGTATATTATTTTTATAGAATCAATTACCATCGATTTTATAATTGTACTATGGTTATATATAGGTATATCCTAATTTTTAGGAAATGCACACTGAGATATTTAAAGGTGAGGTTGCATTATGTCTTATTCACCAATAGCTCAGAGAGAAATAATAGTGTGTGTGTGTGAGAGACAGAGACAGAGAAAGAGCAAGCAAGAGAGAGCATATGACAAAATATCAATATTTGAAGAATCTCAATGAAGGTATATGGATATTTTTTGCAACATAAAAGGTTAAAAATAAAAAAGTTAAAAAAGTATATGAAAGATACATCACCTGAGATGGACAATACTTTCTCTTCCTGCTTTTAAAAAGTCATCTCTTTGACCTTGCCAACCTTACTATTTTTAAAAGAAAATTTTACAATCTTGAGGAAGTTTTGAAAACCAAAATTCTGTCTCAACTTACTAAAAGGAGTCCACAAAAGTATAAATTACATGTACCACAAAACAAACGTTAACCAAATCTATCATTTGCCAGTAATGGTGTCTACAACCTTCAGAGTGTTCCTTCAAAATCCATTTTGCTGATGACACAAGTTCCTGGAATGGCATTTAGGGTTCGCCCAGAACCTGTAGCTCAAATTCTTCTTGCTTGGTTTTGACATACCATAGAAACTGCAGCCATGCATGGAAGGGCAGGATGGAGAACAGGAGGGTGGAGCTTCCTTGTTGATGAGTTACTTCCATTGACCCTCCTGGTGTCTTTTTTGAAAACAATCAGCACTATATTCAGAGTAGATGACAGTAAGGAAGAGAGATGCTAGAAATAATATTTTTTTTCTTCTGTGCATTATCAGCCCTCAAGGTCATCACTGGAAGCAGTGTGGAGGAAAAGTAGCAGCATGGTATGGGGTAAAGAACTGGGGATTTGAAGTCATACAAATCCTTATTTAAATTTGGGCAAATTATTGAACCACCCTGAACCTCAGTATATGGATTTATACACACATGAAAATGTAACATTTGGGGGATGGGATATTTCAAAGAATAAAATAAGCTAATACATGGGATATGCTATTGAACAACACATTAGAACAGATGGGCCTAAGAGACATCTACAGAATACTCTACCCAAAAGCAGCAAGATACACATTCTTCTCAAGTGCACATGGAACATTTTCAGAATAGATCATATACTAGGCCAGAAGAAGAGCCTCAGTAAATTCAGAAGGATTCAAATCATACCAACCAGCTTCTCAGACAATAAAGGTATGAAACTAGAAATAAATTACCCAAAGAAAACAAAAAAGCCCACAAACACATGGAGGCTTAACAACATGCTCCTAAATAATCAATGGATCAGTGACCAAATAAAAACAGAGATCAAGCAATATATAGAGACAAATGAAAACAACAACTCAACACCCCAAAATCTTTGGGATGCAGTGAAGGCCATTCTAAGAGGGAAGTATATTGTAATACAGGCTTATTTCAAGAAAGAAGAACAATCCCAAATGAACAGTCTAAACTCACAATTAATGAAACTAGAAAAAGAAGAATGAGGCCCAAAATCAGTCCAAGGAGGGACATAATAAAGATCAGAGCAGAAATAAATAAAAATTGAGAAGAACAAAACAATAGAAAGAATCAATGAAACCAGCAGCTGGTTCTTCAAGAAAATAAACAAAATTGATAAATCCCTAGCCAGGCTTATCAAGAAAAAAAAGAGTGTTCACACATAAACAGAATAAAAAATGAGAAAGGAAAAATCACTACGGACACCACAGAAATAAAAAAACTATCATAGAATACTATGAAAAATTATATGCTAACAAACTGGATAACCTAGAAGAAATGGATAACTTTCTAGAAAAATATAACCATTCTAGACTGACCAAGAAAGAAACAGAAAATCTGAACAGACGAATTACCAGCAATGAAATTGAATTGGTAATCAAAAAACTACCTAAGAACAAAATGCTTGAACCAGATGGCTTCACTGCTGAATTTTATCAAACATTTAGTGAAGACCTAATACCCATTCCCTTAAAGTTCTCCAAAAAGTAGAAGAGGAGGAAATACTTCCAAACTAATTCTATGAGGCCTGCATCACTCTAATACCAAAACCAGGCAAAGGCACCACAAAAAAAGAAAATTACAGACCAATATCCCTGAAGAACATAAATGCAAAAATACTCAACAAAATATTAGCAAACCAAATTTAAAAATACACCAAAAATATCATCCCTCATGATCAAGTGGGATTCATCCCAGGGATGCAAGGATGGTACAACATTTGAAAATCCATCAACATCATATACCACATCAACAAAAAGAAGGACAAAAATCACATGATCATCTCCATAGACGATGAAAAAGCATTTGACAAAATTCAACATCCATTCATGATAAAAACTCTCAACAAAATGGGTATAGAGGGCAAGTACCTCAACATAATACAGGCCATATACAACAAACCCACAGCCAACATTATACTTAACAGCGAGAAGCTGAAAGCTTTTCCTTTAAGATTGGGAACAAGACAAGGATGCCCACTCTCCCCTCTTTTATTCCACGTAGTTCTGGAGGTCCTAGCCTCAGCAATCAGACAACACAAAGAAATAACAGGCATCCAGATTGGTAAGGATGAAGTTAAACTGTCCCTGTTTGCAGATGACATGATATTGTACATAAAAAGCCCTAAAGAATCCACCCCAAAACTACTAGAACTAATAAATGAATTCAGCAAAGTTGCAGGATACAAAATCAATACACAGAAATCTGTGGCATTCCTATATACTAATGATGAACAAGCAGAAAGAGAAATCAGGAAAAAAATTCCATTCACAATTACATCATAAGAATAAAATGTCTAGGAATAAACCTAACCAAGGAGGTGAAAGATCTATACCCTGAAAACTATAAGACACTCATGAGAGAAATTAAAGACACAAATAAATGGAAATACATCCCATGCTATGGGTAAGAGGAATTAATATTGTCAAAATGGCCATCCTGCTTAAAGCAATCTATAGATTCAATGTAATCCCTATCAAAATACCAACAGCATTCTCCAATGAACTAAAACAAATAATTCTAAAATTCATATGGGACCACATAGACCACAAATAACCAAAGCAATCCTGAGAAGGAAGAATAAAGCAGGGGGGAATCTCTGCTCTCAAATTCAAGCTCTACTATAAAGCCACAGTAATCAAGACAATTTGGTACTGGCACAAGAACAGACCCATAGATCAAATAGAACAGAATAGAGAGCCCAGATATAAACCTATACATCTATGGCCAGTTAATATATGACAAAGGAGCAAATGGGTCTGCATCAAACTAAAAAGCTTCTGTACAGCAAAGGACACCATCAGTATTCCAAAAACGCACCCTACAGTGTGGGAGAATATATTCGTAAATGACATATCTGATAAGCTGTTAACATCCAAATATATAAAGAACTCACACGCTTCAACACCCAAAAAGGAAATAACCTGATTAAAAAATGGGCAGAGGATATGAACAGACACTTCTCCAAAGAAGTAATTCAGATGGCCAACAGGCACATGAAAAGATGCTCCACATTGCTAATTATCAGGGAAATGCAAATTAAAACCACAGTGAGATATCACCTCACACCAGTTAGGATGGCCAACTTCCAAAAGACAAGGAACAACAAATGCTGGTGAGGATGCAGAGAAAGGGGAACACTCCTATGCTGTTGGTACAAATGTAAATTAGTTCAACCGTTGTGGAAAGCAATATGGAGGTTCCTCAAAAAACTAAAAATAAAAATACCATTTGACCCAGGAATTCCACTCCTAAGAATTTACCCAAAGAAAATAAGATCACAGATTCAAAAAGGCATATGTACCCCTATGTTTATCGCAGCACTATTTACAAGAGCCATGATAGGGAAGCAACTTAAGTGTCCATCAGTAGATGAATGAATAAAGAAAAGGTGGTACATATACACAATGGAATATTACTCAGCCATAAGAAGAAAATAAATCTTACCATTTGCAACAACATGGATGGAGCTAGAGGGTATTATCCTCAGTGAAATAAGCCAGGTGGAGAAAGACAAGTACCAAATTATTTCACTCATTTGTGGAGTATAACAACAAAGCAAACTGAAGAAACAAAACAGCAGCAGACTCACAGACTCCAAGAAGGGACTAGCAGTTACCAAAGGGAAGGGGTTAGGGAGGGTAGGGAGGGAGGGAGGGAGAAGAGGATTAAGGCGCATAATGATTAGTACACATAATGTAGGTGGTCACGGGGAAGGCAGTATAGCACAGAGAAGACAAGTAGTGACTCTCTAGCATCTTATTATGCTGATGGACAGTGACTGCAATGGGGTGTGGGGGGACTAGATAATAGGGGTGAATGTAGTAACCACAATGTTGCTCATGTGAAACTTTCATAAGATTGTATATCAATGATATCTTAATAAAAAATGTGGAATGTACCATATTTTCTCCATTTTCCCCTCCAGGTCTGCTCTTCATTTTTCTCCATCCTGCTCTATGTCCTAGGAGACTGACCTCAAGGACTGCTTCAACCAAGCTTCCTTGCTTTGGGCTACTGGTTGGGTTTGGTGGAATTGTGGCATAATCAGGAGATCAGGAGAGAGGTATAGTACTTATCCTGTCTCCCACCCCATGAAGGCATCCTTTGGCAGTGGCTCCATTATTCTACATAAGGCAGCTTCTACGGGACAGCCATCTATCCAGCCATCGGCAGGTACAGCTCTCACAAGTTAGGGCAAGTCTTCCCTGGTTCTACCACTCTACCCCACTAAAATGATACAGTCTTCCCACTACTTTTCTCCCCAGAGTGCCTCACCATTCCTTATTGATTTTCTTAATCTTGCCTTTGTAAACAGTCCCTTCATTGAACTCTCCTCAATTACCCCTATGCCATGTGCCAGCTTCTAGGACACAGACTGATTCAATATCAATCCGGGCATTCAAAGGAGGCCAATTTTACAATCCTTCCTTTTATTTGGCTCTGCTGTATGAAAGTTTAAGAAGCCTCATACCAAGGAAGGGACAGGATCTCCAATCACTCTCTGGAGTTAGAAGGAGATGCTTACTATGATGCCACAACTTTTGAATAACAGGATTCTTATAAGGAATCACCTTCCCAAGTTTTAAATGAAAGGCACTCTTAGTGACTGGATACAGGGTCAAGCCCCTGAAAAAAAACCCAGTCCAGAATTTGTCCACTTGCAGCCCTGTGGCCCTTGTGCTGAAAAGATGACACGGTTCATATTTAATGTACTATTTATTGAGGATTAGTGTTAATGTTCTTTAATATTTCCTACATTAACCTCAGGCAAAATAGGGGAAGGAAGGGAGCAAATGAGTTTTATATAGTAAATCTCTATGATTATTAACCTTCCAGAGGGAGTTCATGTTGATGCTCTTATTTGTTTTCTTAGCTTCTACTTCAATAGATTGTATAATGTCTGAAACCCTCCTCAGTTTGCAACTTGTTCCTGGCATTTTCCCTCTCTTGCATCAAACATCTGGGAGCATTTTACAAGGCTTTCCTGTAATCTGCCGAACATGCACACATGTCTTTCAGGAGTCCAATTTTCTCTACCCAGTAATTGGTCAATGCAGAGAAACAAAGTATCGTTTTATTTTACATAATGGCACTATGTAAAATGATTCACTAATTCAGTGCTGAAAAATAATAATCACAAGTTGGAAGATGTAAAAACACATGTGAGAAGATAGCACCCAGGAAAATCTAGGCTGTCAGTGCTGACACAAGCTCACTCTTGCCCCCTGCAGTTTGCTGAGGGACAAAAGAATATTTTGTAATTAACCTTGTGCTTTACTTGGGAACTTGAGCTGAAATGTTCATTTGCTTTATAAGGAGCTGTCAGTACCTCCAGGAATACACCACCCAACAGTATGATTTAGAAACAGTTTTACTTCCACATCATGTAACAAATATGGCTTGTTCTTTCTTTGTCTCCCATTCTTGTTAATGGAGAAAATTGACCAGAAAAAAACACAACCCACAACTTAATATGGATTCCTGTTTTGTATTTCTTACAATTTGAAACAATGTCCACATAAAAGAAAGATACAGCAATAGCTAATGCTTTTTCCTTGGGCAATACAATAATTTGAAAAGCAGAATGCCTGAGTAAATAAATTGGGCAAGCTTATCTCATTGCCCACAGCTGAGAAAACTTCCCTCAAGAGCCCCAGGATTCAGCACCTATGCTGCTGGACAGTACCTTCTCAGCAAGCGTCTACACAAATCCATACAATTGAATGGAAATCGAGGAACAGAGTATAATTTTCTGTAATGACTAAGACCTCCAGGAACCAAAGTCTTCAACATCACCTCCCTACATTTTATTACAAACCACTCTACTCTGGCTGAAAACAAACAAACAAGTACTTCTTTATCCACCTAATGCAAGATAAATTTTCAAACAAATCCTAAGTCCTTGCCAAGCAGCCACTTTTCAAATCTACCTCTGCCTTGGGGTACTCATATCAATAAGGAATTTGGGAAAGAATTGAGGATTTCAATTATGGAAAAAGGTGAATGGACTAAATCCCACCCCAAATGAATTAAATAAAAATAAATGGTTTTCTTTATTAATACAATGATACATGTTAATTTTTATCTCAGAGTTGGTATAGACTCTAAATATGCTATTACCCAAGTAGCAATTCATTTTCTTAGGTCTATCCTTACAAAGCTTTTCCTAAATGCTGTATGTGCCTGAAGTCAATCAGAGCTCATTTTTATCTTTGGGCATCTCTGACTACTAGAAAAGTCTTCCTGAGCAAAGAAAATAGTATCAGATATTAATAGATATTTGGGTTCCTACTCCAAGTCAAGCAAGGACTAGCTTTAATTTCTTTTCACTAGGGTGCTATTTGAAGACAGTTAACAGAATGAACACTGTCCCTTCCTGCCACCATTCATTATGTGCACTGCTGTCTTCATTACCCTTGTCAGCATTATGTGTGTCAGCCACTGAACTCATTTCCATTTCTGTGGCTCAGAAATGAACCATAATACTCTAGGTTTTGTGTTGATGAGGACAAAGCACAAGGAAATTCTTCCCCATCTACCTCTGATTTTTATATTTCTACTAAAGCCACTGAGTTTTCATTGGAACTTAGTTTTAGCACACTGGGCATTACTAAGCTTGCTGCCTGTTACAACCACATAGACACAGCCTGTACTCTTCCAAGAGGGGACTCTTTGAGCAGAATTTATCCTTAGGTAGTTTCATCTTTCAGTGCCATCCATCATTTCAATCTGTAAATATATTTTAGAATATCAATTACAGCATCATTATGTATTGTAGATTCATGTTATCCAGAAAGGAACAGTCATTGTTTCTATAGTTTCAGCTAAGTGCTTTATTCTTTTACTGTGTAAAGTTTGTGGAATAGGATGGGGTTTAAGGTAAAGCCATGAATATAAATCCCCATTTGGATTGAAAAAATATCTATTACTCAGCATACTTTGAATATATTCCTTCACCTAATAACAATTGCATTGGTCTCCATATTTTCCCACCAACATAACATGAAAATCTTGGCAAAGATTTATTTGTTCATTTATTTACTGATTACCTCCTGTGCATCAGGTATTGTTCTAGGTGCTGGGAACACAGCTTTCAACAAGACAGAGTTTCTTCTCTCATGAACTGTGTACTCTATCTGGGAGAGACAGATGATACTAAATTAAAGGTGTCATAGTAGTAGTGACTAGGAATGCTCCCTTAGGCAAGGGGGTCAGGAAAGTCTTGCTGAGATGGTGAAATTTAAGCTGAGATTATGACATTTAAACTGAGACTTGAATATCAAACAGGAGCCAGCTATGCAAGATCTGTAGAAAATGCCTGCCAGCAGAGGGGAGAGCTAGTGACAAAGTTTCAAATCAGGTCTGCTCCATCTCAGACTGTTAGAGAAACAGAATATCGACTTGGCATCCAGATAAATGATGTATTCTACGTTTCTTTGATCTATGGGCTAGTAACCATATACAAAAATAAAATCAGATTAAAACATGTAAAAATCTCAAAGTCATGAAGCTGAGTGAAAAAATCCAAAGGGGGAAAAAGTGTATATACTGTGCAATTCCATTATATAAAATTCCAAAGATACAGGCTAATATTTAAGGATCGAAAACAAATCAATAGTGGTCTGGGTGAGGGATGAATTACAAAGGGACCCAAGGATATTTGGGGTATGATGGGAATGATTATAATGCTTATCATGGTGAGGGCTTCATGAGTGTACATTTATATGCCAAAACCCAACAAATTACATATTTTAAATGTGTTTATTATACATCAGTTATATCTCATAAAGTTCTAAAAAATCAGATTTGTTTAAGCATTTTCTTCCAAAGAGAATATTTGTTTGTTTTTGTTTCTAGCAATGCCCAGGTCATTTTCTAAGTACTTAATAAATATTACTCTGGAATCCAACCTGGGATTTCGTCATCTCTGCATCACATTTATTTGCCTATATTTAAGAGATTATACCTTTTTCTCAGTTTTGGACAGTAAAAGGATATTTATTTGTCCAACTTCAGTTTGCAAACAGATCTCCTCAAAGATCTTGGACAGAGGTTAAGGAATCTAATTTTTGTATTGCTTCAGAATTGCATTTTAATTCAGCCAGTCCAGAAACCCTGAACACATTTAGAGTAATATGCATCCTTTTAAATTCCCTCTCCCACCTTTGACACCTGTTCTTTCTTGGCAAGATTTATCTTATTCTCCCTCTCCTCCCCACCACCTTCCTTTTTCTCCTCCACCTTCTCTCCTCCACCTCCTCCTCCTTCTCAGTCTGAAGATCATTCTTTGTGCAGTGAAGAAAGAAGCATGCCATGGTTCCCAGACCTCCCTCCTTAAGCATCAGTCACCTGAAACACCAAGTGTTGCCCCTTCTCTATAGCTGCATTCATGACTGAAATATAACCAGATTTGTGTTATGTTTCTCCTTGCACTGGTTTAATCAATTCTGACATCTTCAGGAAATTTAATGTTCCTGACTCTGTTCTTATTTCTGCTGCTAACAAAAGTAGGGACTTGGGGAAGACACAAATTCTCAGTTGCCGATGGAGTTAGGAACAACTGTCCATTCAGATGTAGGGGAACCCTGCTGTGGAACCCTGCAACAGTGACAAACACCAAGAGGCGATCTTGCAAACCTGGCTGTCTAGGTGTGTGTATCTCTCTCTTACCATTCCAGTTCCCATCTACGGTGCTCACAGAGTTGTTATAAACAGAAATAGAAACACCGGAAAATAGTGAAGAATTATACAAATTAAAATTACTGTAATCATTATGTACTCATTGGGAACTCAACAAAAATGTGCTGATTTAAGAATTCCCATCATTCTACTCTGGAGTAGCTTAAAACTAATTTAGCTGATGCTTTAATCTGAGGGCACTCACACCTCTGCTTTCGCCATAGATTTGTCTATTTGTGGGCCACGATTTTTCAAAATCACCCATAACTATATTAAAAATATGACCTAGTCCTCATTCATTATAATACTTCTGTGGTTTCTCTCTGGTTCCTCAAGATTCTGGGTTAGAGCCTACCCGTCTATTTCTCAGATTTTGAAGCAAAAGAAGAGGGACCATTATTCCTGGTGGGGGGACATTTTTGGTAGATGAATGTGGAGACAACAGATATGGGGGTGTCAGCAGCATTCAGGCATGCCCCAGCCCCCCACTTCTTTGTGGCTCTAAGTCACAGAAGTGGGTGCCGGTGGCTCTTTCAGAAGCACTACAGTCGACCCCACAGATGGGGTGGGAGTGTCCTGGAAGTCCTTGGGATTCAGAGTAGCTCCTGGGTGGGCTCTTGAAAAACCCTAACTTTCCTACTTTGTATGAATTAGCCACAAAGTGCTTGCCTTGCTCCCCACAGCCTTTCTGATTGTTTAATAAGCCTCCCGGCCCTGTTACACAACGTTCAGACCCAGAACTCACAAAGGGCATCTTGTTTGCCTACAAGGTAAATAAGCACCGATACAGGTAAGAACCAATCAGGAATATGAGATTAGTGATTTTACAAAACTATGACTATTGTTAAAACAGGTATCCTGGCTAACTCTGCTAGTCCTGGAATCTTACTGCCAGGGTTCAAATTCCAGCTCCATCACTTACAAGTAACTTGAGGTAAGTTCTTTAAACTCTCTGTGCTTCAGTTCCATCTATAAGATGGGGGCAAAAGAACAGTTACCTCTTAGGACTATTTGTGGGGATTAAAAAATTGTATATGAATAAAGACCTAGAATTATGTTTACATACGCTAAGTAATAAAGACACATTGGTTATTAATATTGGTGGTGCCATGAACTCCTGCTTTTCTGATGAGTATAGTCAGTTCCCTGGTGTCTATTTTCCCACCACATTAATGCCTGAGCAGTTAAACTACAGCTAAGAGGCTGGAATGCAAATCACCTCTATGTCCTCAGTGCTCCATCAATTGGGGACAGTGTCAATCCAGCATCTCCAAGCCCTCTTCCCAAAGTTAGAGCAATCTTCTCTAAGGCAAACCTTCAATAACCTATACTAGGCAGACCCAGAAGATAATTGCATATCCTTTATTTAGAATGAGGAGGAGAAGTTCCTCTGACTTTCTGTAGGTTATCCCAAAGTAATTAAATAGATAAATAAGAACAACAACAAAGACAACAGGCTAGGTCGTTTTGCTTCATGGTCTTGAACATTTCGTGGGTGAAAAGTCTAGAATGTTGGGACTCAAGTGGACATATGTTTCTGTAGCAGGGAGGATATCATGATCTTTGCACTGAACTTAGAAGAGCCAGCTCTTCAGTTAAGAACACTGATCTGTATAGATTGTATCGCATGGCCTACATTTTCCCCTTAGAGAGACTGTCTTGTGGATATATTTTTTGAATGATTTGCAACATATTTCAGAGGAAAAAAGGAAGACAGGTGGCTTCAGTGACCTATGTTTGAATCATATCAGCTATACAAGAGTGGTACAGTCTTTATCAAACATTTATTATCCTAATAAGCCTCCAATTATTTGTCTGTAAAATAAAAATTAAATAATACAATAAAAAAGACTTCTGGGTTTGCTTATTTAAGAAAATGCATATCCACACTTCCAGGCACAGGGTCTTCTATTAGCGCTGTTCGAACTCATTGTCTATTTTGTCACACTTCAGCAAAGCACAGGGGACCAGTCAGCTTCCAGGTCAAAGCACATAACAACATGATGAATACCCAGGCACTATAAACCCGGGCTCTGACGCAGTTTCTGTCCTCACTGTCCCGAAACAGTATTGGCTTATGCTGGCTAGATTATCTCCATTTTCCAGAAAATTTGGACCTCATCACAAAAAGAATCAATCTGGGAGGAGCTAGAGCCATCACAGGACTGCAGATATATTTTATCTTACTAGGATGTCCTTGAGGTTGGCGTTGGACAAACTCGTCTTGAGGAATTAAAGTGACCAAGCAGAAGTGAATTACTCCTTTCCCCTGAAACATCCCCCCCTGGGAATGGAAAACAGCACATATTACAATTCTTGTTGAGCATATTTAAAGCTTCTTTTAAATGTACCAGATTCCACTTCTGACATTGGACAGTTGGTTTAACATCCTTCCCCATTACATTATTTCCCCCCAAATTCGTAACATCCATTTTTTAATAGACCTTTTGATTTTCCTCTCTCTTTTTTTTCATCATTTATTTCTTCCTTTTCTGCTACTGGTGTACTGTTAAGCTTCCGTCCCTTTATTATCTGCTCAGTAGACATAGAGATGGAATTTAATTTTCATTCAATCAAATATAAGCTTTGTGTCATTAAGCATAATTCAACTGCCTTGCCTTTTATGTCTTGAATTCAGGGTTGCAACCTTACTGCCCATGATGGAATGGGAATATGTCAATAGCTGTAGCCTTAAGAATAAACACAGGAAGTAAGAGCTGAAAGGAATTTAAAGATCTTTAATTTTAAAGCTAAGAAACCTAAGAGTAAACAAGTTAAGCCACCTCCCAAGAGTGTCAAAGCTGGTTGTCAGCAGGAAGACTCTGAACCAGAACCGAGCAGCCTTGAACCTAAGCCACATGTCCCTTATTAAAAATTATGCTGGGTACTAAAGGGAGAACTTCATGGAAATTCATGGGCCAGTGAAAACCATGAGAGACTATTTCATCTTGAGTGCCGTCGATGTTCCTAGGTTTCTTGATTTGATTCCCTTCTAAGAGGGAAGGATCCGATAACTGGCCAGGATAAAGAAATCAGGCAAAACATGGAAATAGCCACAGAAAATTAAAAGTGGCCCTTTTCCTTCTACATCAGAATCATCTAAGTTTAGTACCTGACAAACTGAAAATAGAAACTTTCTTCAATTCTTTGTCCCCATAAGGATATAGTGATCCTCACAAATATTGTGATCTTGATTTCTTTTCCTGTGAAGCAGCTTCGCTTTCTCTCCCCCTGCTGGCTTGCTTCCTCCCTCCCTCCTTCCTTCCTTCCTTCTTTCCTTCTTCCTTTCCCTTTTCCCTCCCCTCCCCTCCTCTCCCCTTTCCTTACTTCTGTCTTTGTTGTATCTAGAGTTTGGCTTTCCTCTACCAGTTTACATCTGGTAAACTCACTCACGTAGGTGAAAGGCTCTGACTGCTAATGCTAAAGGGCTAGCTCTTTGTACGGGCCACAGGGGTTTACTTAATGAAGAGGAAAGCAACATTAAGAATAAAAAGGTATGACTCAAATTTAATGAAAAGCTATTGAATTAACATAGCCCATCTGTGCTAAGCTATGTGAAGGCATCTTAAATAAAAACAACCTCTCTTGTTTGGGAAAACTTCAAAGGTTTTCTGCCTTCCATTTTCAGACTTAACAGCAAAAGATAAGGGCTGCAAAAGGCTGCAGTTGATACAAACAGGAGGTAGAGCGAATTCCTTGATTGAAACCCTTTTCCAGGGGCTAGTGCCTATTCTCTTTGCACATATTTACAGTTTCATAGACAAGAGACCAGCCATTCACTTGGCTGAGCCAGAGGCAGAGGTGAGTAAATGTCCCCACTGTTGACTGGCAATGGGTAAATCACTAACTCGTGAGTCACTTAGATTCCCTGGGCTCCCATGGAATCACTCATAAAACAGAAATGCTTTTAGGTTAACTTTCTTCGTTGTTATAAGGTGGCAATGTTTTGCAAGTAGCAAATGCAATACGAAGGAAATGCACTTTAACTCCTCTCTGTCTGCAATCTCTTTTTTCTCTTTTGAATTCTTATCTCCATGGGTAGTGATGCAGCCAACCTATAGTGACATACATTCCACCCTTGATGATATACATGGATCTTCCCTGAATAGTACTAAGACTGTCAAGGCCTATTTCTAGACCAAAGTAAGTCCAAGTCATTCAGATGTTAAAACTTGCACACAAACACACACAGACATACACGCACCCAACACGTACTTTCAGGAAGTGTACAGAGAGAGAAACTAATAGGGCTAAATTAGTTTTAGATTATACATTTAACAGCCCCACCTCTGCCAGCGTTTCTGTATGTTGTAGATGTCACGACTAGCATGTATAGACAATGAACTATTCTGCTTTTTAAAATTTATTATTTGAAAGGCTAAACATAATGGAGGATAAGTATTTGTGTCTTAAGAGTTAGACAGGATTGGATTCAAAAGCCAGCAGTCTCTTACAAGATTCATGACATTATGCAAACCTCTTAATCTCCATGAAACTTAATTTCCTTGTTTGTAAAAAGGGATGCTAATAACAGCAACTACCACATAGGGTTATTTACATGTTTAAGTGAGATAATATTTATAAATGCTCAGCACAGCATCTAGTTCATGGTATGGCTCTAATGAATATTTGCTATTATTATTATCTTACATACGTGTATATATATATATACACACACACACACACACACACACACACACACTGACATACTTATTTTCACAATTTCATAGTATTCTAGAAAATTAATAGACGATGTTCCGTCTTATTTTTACTACTGCTAGGAATTTGGGTTGGTTTAAATTAATTTGGGGATATAAGCATCACTGCTATAAATATCTACCTATTAAATGTTGTTTTCTGTATATTTTCTTCAGGGATGTTCAAGCTGGAAACATAGGATTAAATGGGAGGTTCTCATGGACTTTCACTACACGTCACCAAACTCCTCTCCAGAGGAAAGTAAACCAATTTACAGATAGCTGCACGATATTATTAAACCTCTTTCTTCATAGACGCACTTAACACTGGGTTTCATTATTTTTACTTATTTATTGTAGAAGAATCAGCATCAAAGTATACCAAAAATATCTGAGTTTGCCTTTATCTACTAATGGAATTGGGGTTTTGTCGTTTTTCCAAATTAAGATGAGCAGCTCTTCCTGGCTAGTCAGTTCATTGTCGTCGACTCATGAGGAACCATATAATGGTTTAAGCAATAAGTGACCCTCACAGTCTCAAAGGACCCCCAGACTGAGCTCCATTCCAACATTTTCCTCCTGGTAGCCACTGGGCATTTCTATGCCTGCAACTATGGAATGACACTCAGAAATTCTCAAACAGTAGACACCAAAGGCTGTTTTTTTATTTGATTGCAAAATTAGGAGGCAGAAACAGGAAAGGGAGATAGTACCAGAAGTTCACTGGGACACCAGTTGGAATTGATGGGCGCAGAGCATGCTTTACACTCCAAAGCTCTCGGCTACCCCCCTTTGTTTTGTTATAATGGTGCCTTTTGGGGAACTACTCTCCTCATTTCCTGATGTCCCGTTTTGGCCATAGGCATTGGCATTCCATTTCTTGTCCTTATTCGTTCCCTCCGGGGGAGGAAGACTGACATGAAGCTGGCGAGTTAGGGGGAGACGCTGAATGAGCAGGAGCATTAGCAGGACCTGAGCTCCGGACGGACTCACTGCTCCACCACGTGACAAACTTAGCAGGGCGCCTCTGCCCCTACAGCTCTAGGTGAGGAAGTTCAATTCTGGTAGGACCATGCTCTCTAGTTCTTTATTAGTAATAAAGCAGATATATCTTATGTCAACCTATCTGGATGCTATATTCTATTTCTTATATGATTTGGAATTCAGGAGACAAGGAAGAGGCTCATCTAAAGCTCCACGCAGCTTAGTATTTGCAGTCAGTAAATGTCAAGGCTAGAGTCATTCTGCCTGGTTCTACCCCTATCTGCTTCTTACTAGCTGGTAAAAGACAATTTACGTGGCTTCTCTGAGCTCTAGTTCCATCATCTGTATAAGGGAGATAATAATAGTACATACCTCAAAGAATTGTTTAAAGCAGGAGTTGGCAAAATATTGCTCACTGGGACAAATCTATTATTGTAAATAGAATTGTATTGAAATACAGCCACATCCATATATTTACACATTGTCTATTGCTACTTTCATGCTTTAACAGCAGATCGGAGTAGTTGCAAAAGGAACCATATGGCCTGCAAAGCCTAAAATATTTCCTATCTGTCCCTTTACAGGAAAAGTCTGCCAAAACCCGGTTAAAAGATAAAATAAGAAATGAGGTATGCATGCAAAATGCCTAGCACTGTACATGACAAAGAGTAAATGCTCAGCATGTGTTCATTATTATTATTAGTAGTAGTAGTAGTATCTGAAGGAGGCAGTGTATCTTCATGATTAAAAGGACTGATTTTCTAGCAAGACTGCCTGGGTTCAAATCCCAGCTCTGTAACTTGCAACTGTCATTGTAGGCAAACCACCTAGGCTTTCTGAACTATAATGTACTCCTCAGGAATATGAAGGTAATAATACCTACCTTGCATGGTTATTGAGAGGCTTATCTGAGGTTCCAAAAGTAAATTGCTTAGGAGAGTACATGTCCCTGATATAAACATCTGCTGTCATCAACATCATCATGTCATTAATTACCTCCTGTAAGATTGTAAACTATGAACTCATTTTGAGAACTAGTTCACTGATAACATTAAATCACAACTAATTCACATATTCATCCAGCACATTAGCTGACCACCTTGAGACAGAGTCTCCGGAGATTCAGATAAAACTTTTCGCATCCTTTCTCCTTAACTTCCCCAATGTGATCAACCAAAAAGTACACTCTCGGGTCGAAGCCCAACTACCATGAATTCTTGAAGAGGAAATGCCAACTAAATCCAGACACTTCACAGTCAAACATCTGCAGCTAACCAGACTACAAAAGAGTTTCAAGAACATCCAGATCCTGGATTATTGAACAATTACAAGCCTTGATGGAGCTCTCATTATTTAAAGATGAATGAACAAAAATTGATGAGATAAAGGTTGAAAAAATAGGAGCGGAGAATCATAACAAGAGAGTGAAACATTTTGCAGTGCACAGGGATATCGATGCCTCAGTCATCTGACTTTAGGAAATGACTAGCCCTAGGAAACAGAAGCAGCATTAGGTAGACCCTGTTAAGGTATCAGGGAATTTCAAGAAAAGTGGAATCTATGGCATATTAAATGAAAATTAACAGACCCAAATGGAAGGAGAGGTGGCCATATTGCAAATATGTATGAAAGGGAAGCTGATGAGACAGAGGAAATAGGTGCAATTAAATCTAAATGTAAAATAACTGAAATGAAAATACATGCAAAGAGGACAGTCCACGCTATAGCAAATTAAATCTATGAGGATAAACTTCAGATGTGCTTCCCAAATTTGGTGAATTGGAATGAAGAGTCAAAGTGATGAGAGGAAAAGAGATAGCAGATACAAAGGTTGGGAAGCAGATACCAAACACTCCAGAAAAAGAAAAAGAAACACTTAGGATGGACTCTCTACTATCTTATCATTGAAAGACCTGTCAGAAGGGGATAGGACATTTGAATTCAACATCAATCAAAAGGACCTAAACCTAAAAAAATAAAAAATAAAATAAATATTCTTGATGTAACAGAATAATAATTTTGTGTTAATGAGCAAGGAAAAGCTACTGCAACTATTAAGTCAGAATAAAGAAGTTACATACAAATAAACAAAAATTAGGCTGATTACTACAGGATTAAATATAAGACCAAACTGAGCCATGTATACATTGTTTTAATGAAATCTCTACGCAAACACATGTAATTCCTATGCAAAGGAAAGAAAAAGACATTCACATATCAGTGTGCCAAAATATACCACTGATTTACTTTATCCAAACAATGAAACTTTTTTAAGGCATTCTCCAGCAAAAATGTGAAATGAATCAACTTTTAGAAACAAAAACAGAAACATGATTGCACAGAATGGATAGAGATGAGCAATGCAAGTAATTAAACATAAAATTGAATTTTAAGATGCTTTGAATATGACTATAAGAAAATATGAAATCCATAGACTCTTTATATATCATAGAAAATATAAGAAGTGCAAAAATAAGATATTTGTTTCAAATAAATGGGACATAGTATTACAGGCAATGCTCAAAACCTGTATGTTCAAGGATAAATCCTAGGAAATTTAATGCATTCCAAATGATAGAACAATACAGAACAAGCACAGACTTTACTCACAAAGATGGGCAAAAAACTCCTCATTTCACACTAAATAACATCAACATCTATGATAAAATAATATTTTAGACCACAGCCAAATACATTTTCCTTTGATATTCAAAGATAAATGAATATTGGAAAGTTGCTTAACATAATTTGACTATGAATTTGAAGTAATAATAATTTGCTAGATAACAAAAAATTGATAAAATTCAGTATTTAATATTTATTTTTTTAATTTATAAGTTAAGAAAATAAAAATAATTAATAAAGAAGACATCAGTCACTAATATCAAACCAATGGACATTTTACCTAATTTTTTAAATGCTTAGAGTTATTTTCATTTTGAAGTTTGGTTCACAGTGAGGATGTTCCATAGAATCATCACCCTTAGACAACGTTCTCAAAACACTAGCAAAAGGTTTAGGTAAGAATGAAAATTGAGCAAAGCTAGTTGTCAAAATTTATACATGATACCATGATCTATATAGAGAAACAGAAAAATTCATGGAAACAATTTTAGGTATAACTCCAGAGTTCAGTGAAATTACAAGTAAATAAATACATAATCAAGAATTTTTCCATATAACTAAGACAACCACTTAGAAAATTGTAATGAAAAAGACCCTTTTTTGAGCAGGAAGAAAATTTGAAATATTAAGATTAAAAACTTATGATGCTATCTTACTATGCTGATGGACACTGACTGTAGTGGGGTATGTGGTGGGAACTTGATAATGGGGGGAGTCTAGTAACCACAATGTTGCCCATGTGATTTTATATTAATGATACCAAAAAAAAATTAGCGAATACACTGTATTTCAAAATTCTAGTATTAAAACCACTAAAATGACAAAAAAAAAAAGCTTATGAAGCTATATCCAGGAAGTAGATTTAAAAAGGGGACACAAGAACTCCCAAAATACTTTATCTGTAGATTTCAAAGAAGATACGAAAAGGGGAACAAAATACCTGATTTTGAAAAATCAATATAAGTAAATAGTCAACAGACCAAAAACAATTATAATTTTAATGTAGTTCGAATTTAAATCCTAGTGGCTTTGTTTGTGGCAGTTAACTCATTATAGAGTTCATCAGTGACAAAAAGAAGGGAAAATAGCCAGGCACCTTTTTAAGCAAATACTAATGAGGTGGTGCTTACAACATCATATATTTAAATTACACAGATACAATATTAAAAACTATGAGTTGCTAGCAGATAGACTAATGAAACAAAATATAAAATTTTTAAAAATGTATTTCCAAGTACATGCTTATATAAATACTATCTAATAAACTGATATTACTAATCAATCGGTGATAAAGAATGGGTTATTTAGTAATTCCTAGGGCAAATGGCTAACAATTTAGAAATACAGAATTATTCAATTGAAAAAAACAGAAAAGAAATTATAATACGTAAACATACTCCTTATAAAACCTTCCTACCTCAGTTTAATAACAGATAAATCAACACATTTTTTACAGTGATTGTGCATTATTTGTTATTAAACTGGGGTTGATAGGTTTATCAAAGGTAAAAGAAACAAAGAAAAAGATTAGCATGTATGTAAAAAAAATCCAATGTCAATAAACTACATTAAAAAAATGTGAAAGGTAAATGGGAAAATATTTGCAATATCCATGACAAACAGATGATGAACATCTTTAATATAGACTTAAATTAAATTTAAATTATACATTTTTTAAAAAGAAAAGTATCATGATTAAAAAAATAAAGAACAAAAGACATGCCCAGGAAACTTATTTTAAAAAGAAATCCTAGTGATATAGAAGCATTTTATCTATATCAGAAAAGGTCAAACTATAAATTAAAACAGCACCCCATTTTCACCTAAAAATGGCAAACAGTTCAATACAAAAAGCAACCAGTATATCTAGAAGATGAGGTAGGAGAATACCTAGATGACCCAGGGTTTGGCGATAACTTTTTAGCTATAATGGGCAAAGGTATAATCCATGAAAGAAATGATTGGTAAGCTTGACTTGATTAAAATGAAAGATTTCTGCTCTGTCAAAGATACTATGAAGGGAATGAAATGAATCACAGAGTGGAAGAAAATATGTGCCAAAGATACATCTAATAAAGGACTATTACCTAAAATATGCAAAGAACTTTTAAAATTTAACACTAAGGAAACAACTCAATTTAAAAAATGGGCCAAGGTTCTTAAAAGACACCTCACTTAAAGAAGACAGAGAGATGGCAAATAACCATATGAAAAGATGCTCCAAATCATATATCATCAGGGAAATGCAAATCAAAACAATGATATACTTCTATACCTATTAGAATGGCCAAAATCCAGAACACAGAAAACACCACACCCTGGACAGAATGTGAAGCAACAGGAACTCTCATTCATTGCTGGTGGGAATGCAAAATGGTACGGCCACTTCAGAAGACAATATACTGGTTTCTTACTAAAGTAAATATGTTCTTACCATATGATCTAGTAATCACATTCCTCGGTATTTACTCAAAGGAGTTGAAAACTTAGGGCTACACAAAAATCTGCACATGCTGTTTATAGCAATTTTATTCATAAGTGCCAAAATTTGGAAACAATCAAGACGTCCTTTGGTGGGTGAATGGATAGATAAACTGTCGTCCATCCAGACAATGGAATATTATTCAGCGCTAAAAAGAAATGAGCTGCCAAGCTATGAAAAGACAAGGAAGAAACATAGATGCCCCTTACTAAGAGAAAGAAGCCAGTCTGAAAAGACTGCTTATTGTGTGATTCCAACTCTATGACATTTTGGAAAAGGCCAAACTACAGAGCCATAAAACAGGTTAGCGACCTCCAGGGATTAGCAGTGAAGGAAGGATGAACAACAGGCAGAGTGGAGGATTTTTAGGGCATTGAAACTACTGTGTATGGTATCATAATGGTGGACACATACCATACGTTTGTCCAAATTCAAAGAACGTCCAACACCAAAAGTGAGCTCTAAGGTAAACCCTAGACTTTGGGTGATTATGATGTGTCAACATGGGTTCACCAATCGTCACAAACATACCATTCTATTGGGGGTCACTGGTAATGGGGGAGGCTGGGCAAGTATGGGGGCAGAGGGTATAGGGGAAATCTCTGCACCTTCCTCTCAGTTTTACTGTGAACCTAAAGCTATTCTAAAAAACACAGTCTTTTAGAAAACAGTGTATATAAACTAGCAAGAAAGGGAACTCCTATGCCTTGTCATTAAGGTTATTATATATGTGTTTATTCACAGCTGGAAAAATAATCAAATTTTACCACAATGTTGACAGTGGTTCTCTATAGGTAGCTAGATTACAGGGATAGAGTTTTTGCATGTGTGTGTGTTTTACAAATTACATTTTCTCATTCGGAAAGACAAAACTGTATTTTAAGTGAAAATCAAGTACCTTTTAAATTATTAACTAAAAATATAATTGTGTTTTCTAAAGTCCGTGAAATATTTTCATTTTTTAGTAGTGTCTCATCAAATCAAATAGAGAAGAACCACTCACTTCTCCAGAATGTAAAGGAGCCCAGGTTAGTGTAACGGGATGGTAATTTGGGAGAATATGGGAGATATTAAGCAATTGCCAAGACACAGCTCAGAACCTCTGAGCTTTCTCTTGTTATTAACAGAGGGACAAATGGAGACCAGGGAGCTCAGCTGAGAAGAGCAAGAGGCAATGGAGGGATACAAATCGAGATGAACGATGGCTGACTCGGCAAAACTCTTAAATGACTTTGCAGGCGATCTGTCACAACGGATAAACGGCGCCTCCTGAAGCAGCAGCTTGGCATTCCTGCAGCGCGCACACAATTACTTCCAGGGAGAAGATTGAGAGCAAGGAAAAAGGAAGAGGAAAGGGAAAAATGATCAAAAGATGCCTTAATGAGTCTGCAGACATTTCTCAAATGAGCAACTGGGAGGAAGACACTGTTAAAGGAAAACCAGAACGAAGAATGCACGTACTTCTTTCCAAGCTCTGGCCACTTGGCAAACATCCATCATTTCTGTCCTTTCTTTGCTCATGAAAAATGGTAAGTTGCTCTGTGGAAGTTGTCTGCACTCTACTTGTTTCTATGGTAAATGAGGCATGAAACTATTGTCAAAGACATGAGGTCCACAGCACACAGCCACACTTGTCTTCCCAGATCACTCCGAGGGGCTAAACACTTTCTGTGGGGCCTGGGAAATTCAAAATACCAATGTCCTCACATTTCCTTAAGGCAGCCTTTTTGGTAAGAGCCTGCTCTTTTTTTCTCTGTAGTATTTCCTTCTTTGCAACAACAACAAAAAAAGAATATCCCTGAAGTATATAACCCTATTATATCAAACACATCCAAGCCAGAGGGGAGCAGAGAGCAGAGGTCTCCCATTTAAAGCATATGGAGAAATGTGTTGACAAATATCAGTTCCACCCTTTGCATCATAAGAAAATTTTTAGGATTTGCTCCGCTGAATATTATATCTCATGATTTAATCCTATTCATCAAAAAACACATCAGAGTGTACACAAACAATCTGTTGCTGGTTTTGAACACAAAGATTCATTTCAAGTTCCCCTCTGCTATCCTCTGATGAATATATACTTACTAGCTGAATATTTTCTGGGTCAAGACATTTTCAGGGTGACCTTCCTCTCAACCGTGAAGTTTTCAGGTCCCTTGGGCAGGAACCCCAATGTGTTTTGGTCAAATGCCTCAATGATTAGAAGAATATATCATGGTGCAAATGTTGGGGTAAAATAATCCATTCTACTGTTCTCACTAGACTCCATGCCTCTCAAATTTAATTCAAATATTTTGAAAATACACATATTAATGTCATTCTATGAATAGGTATCCTGCCCTGAAGAAGTCACACCAGCCTAAGAAGGGTCAGAAGTCATAGCAGACCTCAAGCTTTAACATCCTGGGACTGGACACAACTGAAAAATGAATCGTCCGTTGTTTGGGATGGCATGGAGGGACAGGTACCACACCCCTCTTATGAAAACTCATAGAGCAGCCATGGTATTTGGAGCCTGACACCAAATTCTTTAGACTAGAACTAGAAAAGACGCCTTCTTTGATAGATTTCTTCTTGTTCCAGTTTACAGGCAACTAATCCTCACTGCACTGGATCAGAGAGACGGGCACAATCAATTCAGGGAAAGTAAACAGTGTCAAGTCTGCTCAATCTTCCCTCTATGAGCAGCAGAGGAGAGGGTGGGGGGGGCGAAGGAAGAAAGAAAGAAAATTCAGGCATGCCTGCACCCAAGAGAACCTAGCAAAGGAAAAGAAGAAAGGACAAATTGAAATATATATCCTGGCAAGGGGAAGGGCTTGCTGTCCGAGAGAGAAGCTGAAGTACACCATGAGGCCAAACACTTAGGGCGCGGAGGGGTGTACAAGGGCGCAGGGACAGAAGGAACGGGCTGTGACGCAGAACAAAGGAAACCAGCGGGGGCGTCTCTAGGGAGGAAAGAAGTCTGGATTCACTTAAGTCTCCATAGTCTGGGATCTGCAGCACAGCGCGATGAGTAAGCTAATTACCGCATTTAGGTAATTAAGTCTCGAAGAAACTAGTGCCTCTCAAGCAGTATTAATTTAGCTGCTAGATCTTTCCAGGCTTGACTGGCCATTTGGTGAGAAGTCACACTGAACGGCAGCCGCACAGTGGCAGGAGGAAAATTAATGAAAATGAGCTAGAAGTAAGATGGCCCCGGTATTAATGGCTTTCGCTGGGCCTTTGGACAGGAAACGTGGGATGACCTGCTTCCTCATTTACCAGCAGGCCAGCCCCCCGCCATGGCACAACTCCCCCATCCACTCCTTCCCTTCAAGTGAGGGCAATGACTTAATCTTCTTTGGACTCCCCTGACCTGCCTTGATCCTGTCCCTTCTCACGTCCTGACTTCCAATCTCTTGCCCCTCCATCTGTTTTGGTGAAGTCTCCATCTGTTTGTCTGCAGCAGAGGACATCAAAAGGGCTCCTCAGAATAATGGTCCCCCTTTCTTGACTCATTAATGATAGCAGTTCTAAGTGATCTCTCCTTTCCCTGCAGGTTCTCCAGGACAATCTATTCCTCATCTTCAGATGGTTCTTTCATCTTTTGCGAAGGAACATTGCTATTTAAGAATGAGAAGATTGAGACATTCTTGTCCCCAAATGGCTAGATACTGGCAGTGCAATTGCTTTTCTTCTTCTTCTATGTTTTTGGTTTTTGGTTTTTTTTTTTTTGCTGAGGAATGGCTGCAAAATTATATCTGTACACATATAGACATATAACTGGCAAAGAGAAGCATACATAGATGTGCATGCATGTATCACTAAGCTGTATCTTGTTCACCATAAGCAAAATGTGTTAATAATGCACATTTGTGAATGCATGTGGCTTGGTGTTTGCTGCCTACGTATGTTTCTCGTCTTCAGCAAGCAGGGTGGATGTCCTGGGTCTGGCTCCATCTCCAGGAGCACACCACTGCTCTTGCCTGTATTTGGCAGCTCCTGCCTATTCCCTCTTTAACAAACATCCCTAGCTCCCCTTGACTTTCATTTTTGATATATTCTACAGCAGGAACACAAAGATCCAAACCTCCCTCGTACCCCTGTGAGCACCTTACCGCTGGAGGTGGGGCTCCAGAGCCTCTTCCTCAGTACTCAGTAGAGCTGTGGAGTGGGTCAGGAGCTGAGGGCTGCAGCCTATGGACTTGAGTTCCAAGATGAGGAGGCCCACGCAGAACATGGCACCCATCTCCTCTAGTTCACTGGTACCAAACTGCAGACCCTGCCATTAAACAAAGCAGTCAACAGGGACCCTATCATGGGAACTGAGCAGAGAGCATTTGAGATTGGGAGGGAGGTCTCCGGACACAGGATTGTCACAGAGATGAAGAGTCCATGGTACTGTTCAGTCACTGCCCGCTGTGTTTGCTTGTGTGCTTCGTGAACTGGACATTCTCAGTCTACACCACATCCATATTTGGGGTCTCCCAGAAGTACTCCCGAGATGATGGTGTGGGGGCAAGGGTCGTAAAGGGTGGGAGGGGCATGCGGTCCAGGAGTCCCTCCCCTGCTTCAGCCCAGGCAGCGGTGCTCCTGTCTGCGCTCTGCCAAGGGCTGCACTCCCGACACAAGCCTTTGTAAACAGTCTTGCAAGAGACCCTCTCTCTCCCCCATAAATTTATCAACCAATGGAGAAGAATGAGGGCAATCCTTCCTGTACAAATACTGAAATAAAAACAATCAAAAACCACCATGTATTTAGAACCACCTATTCACCCATACTGAGATAACATGTGAAAGTAAAACCACGGCATGTCTTAACCACGTGGTCTATGCTATCAACCACAAAGTAACAAATAATAATACCAATTGATAAACAACTTTACTGAACATTTACTATGGGCCAGATACGGTTCTGAGACTTTTACCTGCATTAACTCAGTGAATCCTTACCAAAGCCCTATGAAGGAGGTATTGTTTGTTTTATCCATTCCCCAGAAAAGGAGATGTCGACCCTTAGGATGATACTTTCTCCATCATGTCACAGACAGTAGTAATAGAGGTGAGTAAATTAATTCTGACACAACTACTCAACAAAGTGCTCACGTGGACTAGGAGGGACTCTCTTACATGCTAAGGTGAAAGTGCATGGTTTTTGAAATGAGATGGGAATTGGGATTGAATCCTAACCTATCTTCTGACTGTGTGATCTTGGATTTCATGACCTCTATTAACCTTGGTTTTCTCATCTGTAAAATGGTATCATAATTCTTCCCCCCACATGCTTAGGCATGTCACTATGAGGAATATTTCAAAGTCCCCACAATATTAACCAGTATTAGCTCAATTTCTCTTTCCTTCTTCTAGCAAAGATATTTAATAAAAGAGAATTCAGTAGGGTCAGGGTTTCATGTTTATGAAGTACATTTCCCTTAAGTGAAAAAGAATCAATTGAATTTTTAAAAACAATAGATTTTCACATCCAACTAACAGTGATACAGAAGACAGGGATGTGATAACAAACATTCAAAAAGGTTGGTCATAAGCACCCCAAGGGAAAACAAAATTCCAAATTGAGAAATTGTAAGCCTCACAAAATAATTTTTAGGGAAAAGGAGACAGGACAGTGGAAAATCCTCACGCTGATTTCAGCTGTTTGAAAATTGAATTTCCTGCATGTTTGGACACCTGTTTTCCTAAGGAAAAGAAACCTTGCTTCAGAGTTAAGCAGAAGTCTGTTCATAGTAAACAACAGCAGTGGGAGGGAAAGACAGGTGTTTAACAGCTTCTTGCTCTTCCTAATAGAAAAGAACATTTTTTAAAGAGAGAGAAAAATCTCAGAGTCTCTTTCCATGTGCTAAACCTCTGAGGTCTAACTCTTTCCCCCAACCCTATTTTCCAGGCTGCTTTCCTTCATTCTAGAATGGCTGGCTTGCCTGGGAGCTGAAGCGCCGGTCACACCCTCCTCCTCCACAGTCTGCCACCTTGCTGGTGACAAGGGAGAGTATACACAAGGAGAATATGAACAATGACTGTGGCCCCTTGGGCAGGTGGCAAGCCTGATACACATTTGTAACCCCAGCACGTAGCAGAGCACATGATGGGTCAGAAGAAGGATAAGGTTTGGAGGAGATAAATCTTACAACTTGCACCATATTGACAGGCAGGGGCAGTTCCTTCATACCCGTTAACTTCTATAAACAACAGCCAAAAAGATGGCATACTTAAGGCAAAAATAGTTCCACACCCCAGACTTTTGTCCATTGCTTTCAGGCAATGATTGGTATCGTAAAAAGACTTAGTCCAGAAGACCTGGATTATAGTAATTTATACCACTTATTGCCTGTGGGGTCTTTGGTAAAGCAGTTATTCCATTTTGCCCTCTACTATTAGTCTTTCTTTACTATTCTATATTTTATTCTCACCCAGTATCAGAAATATTTGTTTATACGGATGGCCTCCTCTCATCTCCCATACCCCACCTGGAAGTGAAATCCAAAAGCACTAAAAGAGCAGTATCTCTCTCTTTATATCCCTGGCTTGGAGCACATAGCTTCTTATACAGTATATCCGCAATACAAGATAAATGGATAAGTAATGCCTATGAATGGGTGGATATGGAGAGGCATGGATAGACTGTCCCTTGGGTACATATTGTATTTGCCAAATGGAACTTGACTTCTCTGGGTAGCAAATATATGAATGTCTTTAATTATGTCAAATTTCATGAGCATTTTAACATTTTATTTTATTTTTTGCTCCAGGAGATGTATGTGCATCTCTGATATAACCTAGAAAACAGGTGAGTACTACTTAGAAATTCTGATCTACTTTGGTCAGTTATCATGGACTCACAGTAACAAGTATATAAATAAAGCTGGCTTTGGGTTGGTTTAAAAGTGAGTCTCAATAAGATAGAGAGACCCAACTCCCCTCTCCTTCCATCTTAGATGTGTTAATTTGGATTTTTTTTTCCACAGACAATAACAGAAAGCCTGACTATTGTGGCTTAAACAAAAACAGGGTTTTATTTTTCATACATACTAAGTTTGGGAATATTATATTCATTATTTCAGTGTCTTAATATAATTAGGGCCACTCTATTTGCCATTCTGCTGGTTTTCTTGCCATGATTACAAGGTGGCTGCTGTAGCTCCAGCCAGCACATCATCATTCAAAGGAGAAAGAGAAAATGAAGCACCAGCATACTCTTGCATACATTTTATTGCCAGAACTGCATAACAGAGTCAACTCAGCTTTACAGTGACCTGGTAACTGAACATTTCAGCTTGATCGACCTCTTTAAAAGAGAAGAGAGAACAGTGTTAGAAATAGGTGTCAGATGAACCAACAAACCATGTCTGTCACACCAGGCATTCTGCTAGAAGTTATAGGTCCTTATCTATGCATTGCAGTGGTAAGCAAATCTCACGGCAAGAATCCTTTACATTTTTAAAAAACCTTTTCTTGAAAATCCACCTTAAAATAAGGAAGAAATAACTAAGGACATTATAATGGGATAAATTGGATGGGCTACAATGAAGCCACTAAGATGATAATTACAACCATTAACAATATAGAAAATGTTTACAATGTAATGATAGGTGGAAAAAAAGAAAAACACAAAGCATGAAGATTGACCAATGAGAGCAGAGGTGGTGACTCCCCCAGGTCCAAACTCACTTTTTCAGACATGATTGCTAGGATCTGCCAATAAAAGTTCGAGAGAAGTTATCAAGAGAACAACCATATACCAAAAACTTTAAAGAATTACTGCTCCCTAGCAAAATGTTTGAAAAGGTATATATGCCAATATGTGAGTGGCAAAATTCCCTTCAGCCATTTCTAAGACCTTCTCTGTATCTTTTATATTCTGAAGTAGGTTTAGATCTATTTTTATTTCCTTTATGTGTAATTTATTGACACTAAAGATTGGTGTCTTTCTCAGTTTTTAGAAAAAAATGTAACCTGATATCTCTTTGAATATTGTCACTTCCCCATTCCCTGTTAAGGAAATCAAAGATAAGCCTAAAACTCCTATAAGTAAAGTTATTTATTTTCAGTCTGTCCTCCATCTTTTACTTTCATATTTTTTTAATTCCTATCACGGTAATAAATTCTGAATTTTTTTTTCATATCGATGTTTCATCTTGATAATTCGCTCTCCAGCTTTATTGAGTCTGTTGTTTAACTCACCCATCTCAAAAACTGTCTGTGAAACACTATAAACAGTTATTTTATATTCTCTACCAATTATTCCTGCAGATACAGTTTTTGTGGACATCATTTATTAGTTGGATTTCTCTGTTTAATGTCAGTAATGTAGGCTTGCTTGCTCATATATTTTATGATTTTTTAAAACCCTGAATTCATATTTTTTGAACTTGGAAGAAAATCTTTATGGATTGGTTATAATGTTCTTTCCTCCAGAGAGAACCTGTGTTTTCCTCTACTGGGTACGTGGAGGTTACCCATCAGGGACCACTACAGGTCAAAACCTTACCTTGAGACCTTCTGGGCCAATCTGGACATTTGAACCGTGACCCCAAAAGTGATGACAGGAGGGTTTGTATTTAGAAATTGTGAATGAGGACCTTACCTTGATTTTCTGCCCCACCCAAAGCCATGGCTAGCATCCCACTCCCTCCCTAACAGATTGTGAGTTCACTAGTTCATATGGCAGTGTCATCGCAGGGGGGGGCCTGACTTTGGGCGGTCCTCTTCATTTGGTCCCCAAATCTTGAAGGGCCTCTTTTTTTGTCCCTAATCCAAGTTACACTTGGACAGGGTTTAGTGTATGCCTCAAAAAACTGACATCAACTTCTGGCAAAGCCTCTCTCTTTTGACAAAACTGAGTGTCTTGAACACCTTCTATAAACTTAATGCAGAGGGAAGATGTTACACCTCCACACAAATATTGCCTTTAAAAGGGCGGCATTCTGAAGACACCCAACAAATGTCTTCTTATGACAAAAAGATTTACTGCCAGAAAGGAGAAGAATCTGTGAAATTCCTTGTGTATAATCTCAGAAAGAATCAAGAGTATGCTGCACTGCTGAAAAGACAGCAGAATCCTCAAAAAGAGAAACAAGAGCCCAGAAGAAACTGTGGTCTTGAGATGGAAAGTATAATTTCTGAATTAAAAGCCAAACAGAGAGAGTTAAAGACTGTTCAATGCAGAAAATAAAATCCATTACAGAGAAGACAACCTCAAGAAATTTTATCTCAAGGGACAAAAGTAGAATAAAATAATGAGTTAAATATATACATAAGAATTTTACAAAGTTCCAATTATAAAATAAATAAGTGACAGGAATTAAAAGTATGACATAGAGAATATAATCAGTAGTATTATAATAACTTTGTATGGTGACAGCTGGTAACTAGACTTCAAAAATATATATATAAGTATATATAGTATATATATACACTAGAGGAAGGAGAACAGAAAGAAGAGAGAACTTCCCTGAATGTCAAAAAAAAAAAAATCTGAGTCTGCAGATTAGACAGGCTCACCAAATATTTGAGGTATAATTAATAAAAAGAAACAAAAAAGTATTGGAATCCCTATAAATGTTCAAAATTAAATAGCCTAAAATTGGCTCACTCTATTACATATGAAAGAACTGAAACCACGTATAGATAAGGAAAGGTTTCATAATTTATTTTCAAATATTAGCTTAACTCTATTATTTACAATAGCCAAGACATGGAAGCAACCTAATTATCCATCAATGGATGAGTGGATAAAAAAAATGTAGGGATATATATTTGTACCTATCTATCTATATATAGATATCCCTATATATGTGCATATATATATATATAGATAGATATAGATAGTCCATATACGTATATTTCCCAGTATATATATTTCTATATATGTGGATGTATCCTTCTATACCCCTATATACACAGACACACATACACAAATGGAATATTACTCAGCCATAAGAAAAAGAAGGAAATCCTACCGTTTGCAAAACATGGATGGACCTTATGGGCATTATGTTAAGTGAAATAACTCAGACAGAGAAAAACAAATACTGTATTTTCTTAAATGTGGAATCTTAAAAAAAATCAACTCATAAATACAGAGAACAGATTGGTGATTGCTAGAGGCAGAGCTTGGGGTATGAGCAAAATGTGTGAAGGGGGTCAAAAGGTCCAAACTGCCAGTTATAAACGTAAGCAAGTCCTGCGGGTGTAATGTACAGCATGTGACTATACTTAATAGGACTATTCTATATTTGAAAGCGCTAAGAGAATAGATCTTAAAAGTTCTCCTCTTGAGAAAAAAAGAAGTAATTTTGTGTGATGACAGATGTTAACATTTAATGAATATACCATGAATAATATGTATATTCACAATATACACATATGTCAAATCATTAGGCTGTACACCTAAAACTAAAATAATGCTATATGTCAAGTACAACTCAACAGAAACAATGGGACAATGTTGGCATAACCCTAATACCAATAACCGATCATTACAGCAGGTGAGAGGAGGAGCAAACACCAAGCTCGTTCATATGAATAGATGCATAGGTAGGTGGGAAGAGAGACGATAGATACAGGCAACTCAAAAAAGTGATTTATGTCTAGAAATAGGAATATATAAAAATAATTATGCACATGATCTGGAAAGTCCTTTTCTGAGATTGGCAGGAGGATGATGTCATTAGGAAATCTACTAACATAATGATCAGCATAATATATAAAGAGAACAAGAGGAAGAGGGGAAAAAAAGCAGAACTTGTAGATGGACGCATCTACTTCTGACACAAGTCTTAGTATATGAGTTGACCAGGATTCTTTCTAAACCCAAGTGGGGAGCATGGTATTGAGGTGTAAACACAGAGCCTGGAACCTAGATTGCTGGGCCGCTGCGGTCTGAATTGTAGCGCTGCCACTCACTAACTGTATGATCTTGGGGAAGTCATTTAACTGAGCAGTGACTCAATTCTCCCATCTGTATAATGGGACAATGGGAATAACAATATAATAATAATAATACCACCTACCTCGTGGAGCTGTTGAGATGATTCAGAATCATATCTATATCTATCTCTATCTATCAGTACTTGGCCCAGTGCAAACTATGTATTTAATAATACATTTATTATTTATAAATTATTTATGACCATTCATAATAGAAAATGCTTATCTAAAACCAATAACCAAATTCATATTTGACATGCATAGTCCTTAATAAAACTAAGGTCAAAAGTATGGTCTGTTCTCACTACTGTTATTTACCATCACTTGACAACTTACAAACAATTCATAAGATTAAAAAAAAAATGAGTCATACATATTAGGAAGGAAGGAATCACATTATTATTATTTGAAGACTAGTTATGTACTAAAACAAGCCAAAGGAGTCAACTAAAACAGAAAATCTATTAAATAAAAGGCAAGAATTGAGTAAGTAGAGAGATTACAAATTGAATATCCAAATATCAATTTTCTTTCTATAAACCGGCAAAATAAATTATTAAGTATAATAAAAATTCCATTCACAATAGCAACACAATAAAATATCTAGGAATGAAATTAATAATAAATATCCAAGGGTTGTGCAATAAATCCTAAAGTTTTACCAAGAGATAACAAAGAAAATTTAAATAAATGAAGAAATATGAATTCTGGGAAAGCAAGACCCAATACCAAATAATATCAATTCTCCTGCTATTAGTCAATAAAAGGTTAGGAAATCTAAACGCCAATGGGGATTTTCAGACTTGGCAAACTAATTCTACTTTAGAAGAACACATGACAAAAATATCCAAGAATAATTTTGAAATAAAGAGTAAAAAATAATGGAGTTTTCCCTTACAGATAGGCAGAAGATCGTATACACTTACAATAATTAAATGGCATGATATTAATGCAAAACATGGCAGACAGATCCAGGGAACAAGACAGAAATCACTAAAGACTGTGGAATATATAAAGGTTTGCATATGATAAAGGTGCCTTTCAAGTCATCAGGAAATGGCTTATGACCGAGATAAAACAAGAACTGGTTAATATTTCAGGGAAAAAAATCTTACCACAAATACAAAAGTACTCCATTTTGATGAAAGGATTAAATGTTAAAGAAATCAAGAGATTAGAGAAAGAATAAAATACAGATTCATATGTTTTATCATCTTCACACCAGGAGGAGGTCTTTCAATGCAGATTCTCAAAGAAGAAACGAAAAAGGAAAATATTAATGACTGAACAAGTAAAATTTAAATATAGCTGAGTAGCTGGAACTATTACAAACTACACAAAGAAGGACCTAGCAAAATAAATATAACTGCAATAAAGGGGGGAAAAGGTAATTTAAAATAAAATGCAAATTAGTACAATAAAATAGTGTGATTTGCTTCTCAATTCAGTTTTACCCTCACTCCCCAAGTCATAATGGTCTGCTGATGAAAGCTATCTACAGGCACTGGCAGAGTCTGTTATTGATGGAAGCACCTGTCACTGCAGTATTTTCAAAGGGTGGTTTGGAAATTTATTTCAAAAGCCTTAAGAATGTTTAGGCTCTTGGAGTTAACAATTCAAATCCCAGAAATTAATTTTAAGAAAATAATCATAAGATGAACAGAGAAAAACTCAAATGGACACCACTACACCACCAGTCAAATAGACTTGAGTGTGTTCACATCATGGAACATGAAGTCATGATGCGTTTTGAATGAGCGACAACCATGGGGATATATCCACGATACAGTGTTCAAGGGCAGTACGTTGACTTCAGTCCAGTGTAGCCATTATGATCCCAATTTTATTAAAACATTTTTAAATGATTTACGGATGCACTAAAATGCGAACAGGGGTTAGAAATGAATGGTGAAGCTACATGCTTTAGTTTTTTTGTTTCCCTTATGTTCTTCTTAGTCATGAAAAAATAAGCAATTGTTTCTGCCACTCAGATTTCTTTAAGCAACACAGGTAAACCTGGAAATAGTAGCGTATCTGAATTGATGTTTTGTTTTATATACCAGTGATCTTAAATTTACAAGTAAAATTAAATTTAAATCCACCTTTATACATTGTTAGCTACATTTAAATTAAATCTTTGAATTTAATTAAATATTTAATAATGACAGAAAGCAAAGAAGAAAACTGGTTAGGCATATTTAGTTTCCTGAGCACCTGGTGTTTCCTTCCTCTGCACTTCCTGGGACCTCTAGATGCCCCTTAATTTCTTTAGGTCACTGGACCTGTGCCTATTTTTCTTTTGGGGTAAACATCCTGCAAATTAAGCTCAAGCAAAGGCACAGAAACAAGCAATCTATTCCCTTGGTATTGTCCCTAGAAACACTTCCAAAATCTTTACAAAGTGCTAGCATGAGCTGAGAGACAGTGACTTTTAGAGTTTTAAACAAATTTGGAGGACTGAATGAACTGAATTAGGTCTATACATCCCTCGCCTTGCCATGCACCCAGCAGAGACGTTAAACCTAAACCAGTCCAGCCGTGTAGATCTGTGAATTCTAATAGGTGGCAGAGGAGAAAGTAAAAGGGGCCTGTGACAGGCTCCTCAGCTTCCCTGCTAACTGGCCCCAGCAAATGGACTCTAATGCTTTCACACTGAGGACTGAACCAGTCACTATGTGTGTTGGTGTCTCTGCCAGCCGCCATCTGATGGGCTCCTCCATATGGAGCCCCTGTGTCCATCCCCTCGGCCCACCGACAGCTGTTTCCCTAGTAACTGCAAAAAGGTCTATATTCACTGGAACAGCAGGGCTGAAGGTGTGGGCTGGATTACAAATGTGTCCTTTATTTCTATGCTGGACCTTCCCTGGGGCTTTTATTGGTGAATTTGTGTTCCGGTCATGAATGACACAGCAGATAGCTAAGTCTTCTGTGACTGCCTTTCCATGTCTTTCTGGACCACAGCTTTGAGAGTAAATAGGAATCAGAGGCCCTATCTTAGATAGCCTAGAATGTGAGCGTGGAGAAGAATCATACAGCAAGCTTAACTCTGTGCCTATTAGATGCATAAACTGGCAACACCTTACACCAAGTTATGTAGCTATGTACCACGAGAACCTGGGTTACAGAAAATGTGCCCCTGACACTAGTCAAGTGTCCGTGTCAATACACAGGTATTGTACTTAAATACCACAGGTTTAGTAAAAGCTTTTGGAAATATGGAGGTCATCCTTTCTGCAAATTACATGACCCCATAAGTCCTAGCTTTGCAAATTCCCCATCCCTTTCTCACCAAGAAACCAGAAGACTCACCCGATATGGCACCAGGAACATTCACAGTTCCAGTCTATGAGTCATAGTTTGTCACCCTCTTTCAGTAATGTCCACCTGCTGTCCCTTGCAGGCACTATCCCTGGTCGTCTGATTCCCTTAGCCCTGCCGCTGGCTTCTGAGACCCGCCCCAGGCCGCCTTGGGTGGTGACTAGCTGAAGCAGTCTCTCTAGCTCTCGGTCCCTCTGGGTTCTCTCGGATTCAATTTTGAACTTTCCTTCAGTGTCACGAACATGGGGCAGAAGGGAGGGAAGGTGCCCCTACCTGTCTCATGGGTTACATACAACATTTTAAGAAAGTCATCTGAAAAAGACAACGACCCCTTAGGGCAGATGCTGGTCCTAGAAAAGAGCAGAGTTCTGCTTTGCCAGGTTTTAACCCTTTAGTTTCTGCATTTTGATAAGATCCTGGGAGATCATGAAAGAGGAGTGGGGCAGAACAGTATAGTGAAGGGGCTGGGGTGGCTTCAGGTGGTGGGCATGGGCAGTGGCTGTTGATGCACAGGCATCGGAGTGTTGTGATAATGAACCATGGGCATGACCATGCTGGTATACACCCAACCCTTGGGAAGAGCAATCTCACCCCTTCCCCAGGCCTCCAGGCCCCACACCAGCCTATGCAGGTGCCCTCAGATCCCTTGTCAGGTAGGGGGGAAGGGACTTAAACCAGCCTATCTTCAAAAGGTAGAAGAACATCAGGATGAAGTTGCAGCACCCAACTTTCCCAAGAGTGTGGCCACCACGCACACCTGCACTGGTCATGCCGGGTGGCTTGTCGCCAAATGAGACCTTAGCACCATCGACATTCCTAACACCATCTCTCAGAACCCTAGACCACAGATTATTTGGGACCATTTGCTTGTTCCAGCGCAGAGGTTTCTAACCGGGTTTCACTAGCCAATAGAATCCATGGACAGTCGATAATTCCCCTCAAGTTGCGTGCAAATTTGTGTGTGGGAATCTTTGAGGAGGTGCTCTTGGTTTTGTGAAGAATTAACTAGGTTTTTTGAAGGTTGGTAACTGGACTTGGTCCACATTATCTTCACTAGGAAATAATTATGAGAGTCCACTGTCCACTCATTCACTTAATGGATAGATATTTAGCTCAATGGACACCACATGCTCAGAGTTGGGGAGAAAGGAGCGCGGTCCCAATTCTCAAGGCGACTTCTGTGCCTTGCTACCTCCAGAAGACTACCTTCATCTCTTTGGCTGTAGCACAGTATATGGCAGGGTGTAATTTTTAGAGGTCAGGGTGGGCATTTAGAGGATCATCAAAAGAGACAGATGTCTGTCCTCAAGGATTTTACAGTCTATTAGGAAAGAAAGGATATACATTCAGACAGGAAACATTTGGGATGTTCAGAAGATGAATAACTGTCCTGGCTTTCACTAGACTTTGAAACTCATGTACCTACAGACAAGTCTTGCTGAGCCCTGCACAGTGTTTTAAAGGTGTGCTAACAAAACAGCTCTGACATCATAAGCCTGCCTGGCCCCTTTTAGACATTCAAATTCTGAACATTTCGAGTCACTAACACTCTTGTGTTACTTTCATTATTTCCCTTCAAGGTTTGCTCGACTGAAGGCTTTGCAGAGGAGCAGAATAGGGGAAAAATATAAACAGGAAGAGGGGCTAATATCCATGAGGACCTGCGGATTTATGTGTGGCGAAGAGTTGATGTCATGATCTAAAACATACTATGTGGCCAAAAGCAATATAACAACTTTATATTCCATTCAGCAAATGAGGCCTGACCAAAGGCAGAGAAAAATCATCATTCAGGGCTTAAAAGCAAGGAGAGGGCTGCATAAAACTCTTACATCAAGTCAATAAGTAAATTAAGAAATAATGGTTAATTTTTAAATGTTTGAACTAAAAAATCAGTAAGAACATTTTATTGACAGCATTGGATGATTAATATTATTAATACAATTAACCTGAAGAAGAAGGAGAAAACGATTACAGTTGAATCCTTCCAAAACTTTGTTGCTTTTCAGTCAAGGACACCTACCAAATCACAAATAGGTTTGAAAAGTTGGTATGTGTAAATGTTGCGTTTTAAAAACATGCACACAGGGGGAATGAAAGATTTGTTGTTTTTTTTTTCACAAATCTATTTAAGAAAGTTTATTTTTGCTGTGGGCAAACATTGACAGAATCCATTGTCCAGCGCTTCAAGTCTAAGCCACGAACACTGTGGCCTTGAATCTGCGTCTCAGTCCTGCTGCGGGCAGATGTTTTCAGATGAAATGGAAGAGGACGCCCTCTCCTTCCATCACACTCTCTCTGCCTGGAGTGGAGAGCTGACATTTTCTGCAGGGAATCCTTTTCTTTTCTGTGCATATAAATCTAAACATCTCTGGTTCTGCTTCCCAGATAAAGGGAACGTGTTAAATCCACATCATTCCAAGAGCTGCTGAGCAGCGACTGCCAACGGTATGCCCGTGGCTTTGTGATTCCCCAGGGTTTGCGACTGTGTAGTGAGGCTTTCGAATCCACAAGCAGAGAAGTAATAATAATAGTAATGAAAACAGTAACAGCTGAGCACTGTCAGGCTGTAATTGCGCTGGCAGCAGAGCAAACAGTCCTACCACAGGCCCGTGCAGCTTTGATACCCAAGTGCTCGGGAGGGACCAGCTGGGAACTCCAGCAAGAGGCAGAGTATTAGCAGACTTTGCTCATTTCAAGCAGGGAGAAATGTTTCATTTTTTAATGGATCTCCTTCCAATCAGGCCTGTCTTCTTCCTTCTTGCCTCCAGCTTCCCTTCCTTTAGCTGTCTCATTCACACAGAAGGGGGAGTGTTCAGGTTGGTGTCTGTCTGTTGTTGGCAAAGGCTCTGGGAAGTACTGTCAGTCAGAGACAAGTTCAAGGCTGTGGAAGATGGGAGCGCGTGCACTGCTGAAATTCCTGGGTGTGCTGATGTGGATGCGAGGATCTACCTGCTGGTCTACCTCACAGCACGTTTACAGCCAGATTCCTGGGTTTTGCAGGCATCTTATTTTAAGAAACTCAAAAGCATCCCTGCTTCAAACCATCTCCTCTGTCGATCTGACAATTACTCAGATGCCTCTTACTAAAAACTCTTTACAATAATATCCATTCAACACCAGGTCTTACATCACTTACTAATATATTACTGCTACCTGGTCATTGTGTGCAGGCTGGAGTTGGAAGGAATAGACACAGAACAGGTAACTTCTAGGAGAGAAAAAATCAAGAATCCAGAAATCTTCAGGCTTTCTTTCTTTCTTGAGGGGGGAAGAGGGATTGGGAATAAATGAGGTAGGGAATTTTCATAATTAAAAAATCTTGGCTTCTTTCTTTCTTTAAAAACATCCCCCTTTGCCTTCTGTGTAGGACAAATGGCCAACCATATTATGCCCTGCTGATACAAAAAGGAATATTACCATGACCCATTCACTGAAACTGCATGATGCTTGGGATTACATCCCAAACACATTTCTTCCAGATTCATTCACTGAACATAATCTTCCTTTTGCTCTAGAGTGAATTCATAGCAGATTTCATGACTTCAAGATCTTATGTGATACAAGTTCAAATTAGAAATGTCCTGTCAAGTATGTAAAGAGATATTTTAGTCTTCATTCAAAGGCAAGGCTTCTCCTCATTGAGGTTAGCAGTGAATAAGAAACTTGAATGAAACTGGGATTTGGAGAGGGATGTATGAGGTGTTACTTCCTTCTAACCCATTACATTGCTATTTCTGGTGCCTCCAGTTTGAGAGGTCATAAAGGCAAAGATCCAGCCTCACTTGGTGGGTGTTGCCACCCTCTGATGTGAAGACTTCTGGGAGCACTTGTGCAGCTGCTGTCCTTTGGACGTCCTATTCAGGGTTCTTCTCACTTCTCAATTCCTTGACATGGAGAGATGGATCTGGATTCCAGGCAGTTACTTGAGACCCTGCTGCATGAGTCCCTAGACAGAATTCTCTCTCCCAAATCATGGCTGGTGTTTCTTCACCACTTTAGATGGCTCAACTAGGTGGAGCCTGAGATGGCCCTTTGTTGTCTCCCACTTGGCACAAGCCACACATCTCTGGGCCACAAGGAACATACATGTGTCCTTTGTCCAGAGGAGTCAAACTACACCTCTAATCAAATGGAAACAAGATTCTAACTGATATTCAGGAAAACTGGATTAATAATCACTCATCTGTTTCTGTAGCCAGTGAATAAACCATTATGCACAACCCACAGTCCACAATGGTGCTTGGAGACATAGCCCATTTTAATATTCTTTTTACTCTATCTCATATAATAAAAGATTGAGTTCCTGTTTTGAAAAGGTGATAATTATGTGGACAAATATATGTGTAAATGTTACATTTCAAAGCATGCACACAATGATAATATAGACTGTTTTGATCACTCCAAAAAAGGGAAGCCTTATAAATAATTTCTTCAGTTTCCAAACTCAGTCCCTTAGGTAGGGCCATTTTTTTTCTTTCTCTACTCAGATAAACTGTGTCCTTTTTGAGGAGAAGGGTTCTGCCCTATGTGTCCATGCCTGGCTCTTTACTCAGACTTTGGGAGTGATTAGACATTGATCTGTATTTGTTGAATAAATAGTGGCCTCACTGCACATCACTGAACATCCTCTATCGGGCATTTTGCTAGGAGCCTTCTAGGCATTATCTCTAATTTTCATTACATCCCTGTAGAGAATGGTGTTAATATCTCCATTTTACGGTGAGAAGACTAGAGCATAGAGCCATGATACCTAGTCAAAGATCACACAGGTGGTAAGCAGCAGGCCTGGCATTTGAACCCCAAACTGTCCAGCTCTGAAGCCATGTGGTGTAACAACAATACATGGACCTCTTATGGTCAAATTAGGTATACCAGATTCTTCACTGATATAAACACGGTAGGATGTGCTCCTCTTAGGGTTCATTCATTATTCATTTATTCCTTTAGGTCTTCAACACAATGGTAGTGTGCATTATGCCAGAGTGTGTAGCGTCCAATCATACAGGAGAGAGACACTCATTGTCAGTTTAGGCTCAGGCTTGGGATCATTTCTATGGAAAGTCTGTATCCCCTACCCAGCTAGATGCTGCAAAAAAAAAAACGTGAAAATGCTATGAAATAGGCAGTGAAACAGTGTCAACTGCAAGGCCTCAGGGTGAAATTCCTACCCAAAAGAGTAAGAATTAGCTGTCAAGACAGAAGCAAGTGAAGCCTGCCTTCTCTTTGGAAGAAGTTTCAAAGGAGGAGGAAGGGGGTAGCATAATTTCTCTGCCAGCCCAGTCTCCACCAGCTATCCGGCTCTGGGTTCCCAGCTCCCTCACTGGAGGTTGGATCTACAGGTTCTATATGACAGCAAGCTTCCATCCAGCTGGAAGAGAAAGGCTGGTTTTCCCTCCCTGCAGCCTTCTTCAGTCTCTACCACCAACTACTTCAGAGTTCTTAGGTACCTTAGCTTCTGAGGACAGAGGATGCAGGGAGCATTCTTATGAGCTGGGCCTTGCAGAAGGCCGTTGATGACTCCTCCCCACCACCTGCCCCAGTCTTCCTTCCTGTGTTTGGGAGTGGAGGTGTGGTGCAAGGCATAGTAGGCTCAAAGCTGACTCCTCTTTGTAAGCCCTGGGAAGGCATCTGATCAGTGGGGCTTTGTTTATGAATGTGCAATGTTTCATGACTCTTACTGCAATCTACTAGCTGTAATTTTAAAACTAGGGAATCAATCAAAATCTTTTAACACTAACAATAAGAGGACTGGGATTGTAATTCTGGCCCCGTCAAAAACTTCCTGTGTGATTTTGGGCATTTCTGTTATCTTCCTAGACTTCAGTTCCCACGTCCATAAGATGCAACTGGCTGTGAGAGCCATCTAATGCCCCTTCCAGTTCTAACATTCTACAATTCACCTTGCCCTGCCCCACATGGAAAATGCTCTCCTAATTTCTTAACCACATTTAAAAAAATCAAATCGCAGATCCAAGGCCAAATGATTATTAGATGAGTAGTGGAGGTATGGAGCAAACATCGGAAAAGTACATCAACCTACAAACTCTGACTGTGGAGTTTCTGTAGCCACATCCCCACATGGGATTAGAGCATGGGGTTACACAGTCCTAGGTGAGGTCAAGACCTACATTTCAAGGTAAAAGTAAATCTACACGTGAGGAACACTGGCTGGAACCAAAATCCAAGAGATCCCCCCCCCCCCCAGAAAGTAAAGCCTTAAAATAAGACTCATAATCTCATTTTGTCAGTCAGCTACAAAAAAAATCCCAAATACGTTAACAATAATAAGCAATATAAGTAACTGGGATATTATTGAATCATGTTATTTCATCCGGGATCAGAAGAGACCAACAGGGTTGTCCCTGTCCATTAGTCACAAATCTCCTAATAGGGTTCATTAATACTCAGACGTATCAAACATTAAGATTTGCTGCCATTCACAGAAGAATGCATGGGAAATTCCTTCCGAGTGCCAGACAGTGCTACATTGTTCTTAGGCTGAGGATTCAACCCCTTCGCCTTATGGTGCTTAGTATAGAGGAGTTGTATTAACAGGTGCTTTATTATAGTTTTGAAAGTGCTATGGCCAAAAAGTACAGGATGCGACAAGAACACATAAACTCTAAACTGGATCATTATGCTGATCAGGTTGTCTCATTGGGTATATAAATATACTATAGACATATATACTATATGCATTTATAAACTAGATAGAAGGATAGATGGATACAGAGATATATATATAGTTTAATTATGAACAATCCTAAAAATGTACTTGAAACGTTTAAACTAAGATTATCTCTGAATTCTCAACAGGCAGGTCCCCTGACCCTGTGCCCAGGGTGCTTGCCCCCAGTTGCCCCCAGGACATCATAGCTGCTAACCCACCAGAGGCCCCAGCTCCCTATTTCCCTTTATACTGTGCCCACACCATTGGCCCATTTCATCAATCCCACAAGTAGAAGACTTAACAAAGGTGTGTCGTTTCCTGAGAGATGACACCAGGCCGCCGCCTTCCCATCCAGGCAGAACAAGTCCATATTGTGGTTTACCAGACGGCATTGTGATCACCCATATAGGACACGGCATTTCTGAAGCAAACTTTTAACCACGAGTTTGAAGAAGTGACCTCCACTTAGCAAAAAAACCAAGTCTCTCTCTAGCATTTTTATGTCCTACTGTTCGTCACTCTTACAACCCATGGGGCAAAGGATTTCCGCTCTAACCATCACCTCCAGTCAGTATGCATATATATACACACACATAGTATTTTCTGCATCTCAATAGCTTTACACCCATGCACTGTTTTGCCCTGAGGCTAGGTATAAATAAATTGACAGTCTGGTTTCCCAAAAGTGCCATCAGAGGACACTCTTTTGGATTACTAATCAGAAACTCTCATAAGGTGAGGAACGCTTGTGTCGGAAACACAAGGACACCACCACTTACTGGGGCCAGAAAAACCAATTGCCCCGAGGGGCACTTGGCCTTTGGGACTTGGACAGGTGGCTGTGTCCTGGCTCAGCTTCCCCTCGTCGACATATTATTAAGGGATCAGAAAAAAGGCATCACAGGGCTCAGTGGAAGGGCTCAGATGGATAACTGACCATATTTGCAAAAGAGATCAATTTATAAATGAGGAGGGTGAGGGTCTCAGGACAGTTGGTCCAAGAGCAACGAGGTGATATTCAAAAGAAATAAGTCTCAGGGAAGTAAAGTGGCTGGTGTAAGAGAGAGAGCTGGGAGAGTGGGTAAAAGCAAGAGCAAAGAAAAACAGGATTGGCCAAGGAAGGGAGAGAAGAGACCAAAAGTCTGAGACATAAAAACCACTCTCAGTTGACTTGAATTTTGAAACCTTGCATGGAGAGGTGGCCCAATAGAGCTGACCTTTCAACATGAGTTTGAACTGTACAGGTCCATTTATACATGGATTTTTTTCCAATAACTATACTGGACAATTGTTTGGAGACTTGCAGCAATTTGCAAAATCATTGCTTTTTTTTCTCTAGCTTATTTTATTGTAAGAATACAGTAGATAATATACATTCACTGGCTGCTTATGTCATTGGTGATGGCTTCTGGTCAACAGTAGGCTATTAGAAGTTAAGATTTTGGGAGGCAAAAGTTACATGTGGATTTTGAGCTATGTTGGGGGTCAGTGCCTCTAACCTCTGCATTGTTCAACGGTCAGTTGTATCTGAATGAATCGCCTGCTGGTCTTTCTTCTCTGTCATAATTATCATCCAAAGGGAACCCACAGCCAGATATTCCTCACCATGTTTACACAAATCCCAGCCCCACCTGCCTACCCCACTATCCAAATTGAATACCTTCCTGAAGCATTTCCCGACCATTACAAGGTAACAACAACTTCCCCATTTCCAAGGAACAATGATGACAGTAACAGCTGCAGGAGCGACATTTATTGACCATCTAATAATACACAAGGGCCGTTGGTAATTTTTCAAATGGTGTGTGTGCTTTCTGACGACACATGTGCACTTGATGGTAAGGGATCCCCCTTCTAGAAGTTAGATGTGTCCAGGATTGCATGTAGCAGGTAGTACTAGAAGAGGCTTAACAAGTGTTTGGGGGAGAAGAGGAGGGGTCAGGAAAGAAAAATAAAGGAAAAATATTACCTACTTCCCAGTCTTAGTTCAGAGAAACATAAACATTCTTTATTTATATGTTTATGTATTTTCCACCAAATACTTACCGGTAAAGACATCAATGCACATCTGGGAGGCAAGCAAAATTCAGGGTCAGTTGGCTAATCCAGTTTCTGTCCTCTGACTGTGTACTCAGTTGTGCGCCAGCTGTCGCGAGGGCAAGTAGCTAATCGGTGTTCACAATTCAAAGAGAAATGAAAGGAAGGCTTATGTGCATTTTCTGAACACCTGTCCCTCCTTGTGAATAACCTTTCCAGGGAAGAATGCAATTCCAGAGAAAGGGATCAGCCCCAAATGGGTCCCACAGGATGCATCCTGAGAGATTGTGCCAGTTGATCTGCTAAACCCTTCCCTCCCCACCCTCTCCACCCTCCCCGCTCACCTTTCCTGACAGGCTATGAGTGTGAATCTTGGTTAACTTTTTCTGCAGCGCTGCTCTGAAAAATAGGAGCTGTTGAGAAGATGTGACATTCCAACGGGGCAAAACTAGATTGAGAGATATCCCAGTGGTAGTCCCTGAGCGCCTGTGGCTATAGGAAGCTCCTCTCTGATTTTGATGGTTACTGGCATCTTTAGTCAAGGGAAGGCTGCGTGTCATCTTTGTTTCTCCAGGGCTGGCTGACTTCACAGGGCCAGGTCATCAAGAAAGCCTTACTGTGAAGGAGACTGGGAGGTCAGGGAGCAGGGCTCTCCCCAGAGGAGAGTCTCCCCAGAGGAGAGCTTCAGGGACACCTAGAGGGGGCTTGAAATGAAAGGGGATGCCAGCCAGCAAGTTCCCCTGACACCCACCACCTGCTGGAACACGGGTTTTTAGGAGCACAGGTGGGTCCTACCATGAAAGTTAAAAAAACACTATGGACTTCTGGGAAGATGGCGGCATGAGCAGGGTGGCAGAAATCTCCTCCCAAAACTATATATATCTATGAAAATACAGCAAATACAACTCTTCCTAAAAGAGAGACCAGAATACACAGGAAAGTGCACAGCATGCACCTACACCTGAGAGGACACGGCACCCCACGAAGCGGGTAAGATACGGAGCCACGACCCGGCGGGACCGAGCACTCACCCGCCCCAGCGCACCGGCGGGAGGAGAGGATTCAGAGCCGGGAGGGAGTGGAAGTACACCCCATGAAATAACCAGCCCCAGTGATCTGCGCGGGGAGCGCTGACACACATCGCGCGGTGTAGCGGAGATTGGAGACAGAGGGTGCAGGATCTGAGTGGGGAATGCGCCAGGGTGCTTGCAGCTGGCTCCCAGGAAGGAAAAAGAAAAGAAAACCACGCGCTTTTTTCAGTGGTCTTAAAGAGACAGGAGCCCAGCGGAGGAGCCGGATCGCCCCGGCACACTCAGCCCAGGAGGCTGGGAGTCCTGGGGAGTTTTGGACCCCGGCCAGAGCTATAAAGGGCCCAGCGGAGCAGCGCGGCCACGGCTGCGGAATAGTGGAGTAACAGCGCCACCTACAGCATCCCCACAGAATCTACTCCAGGTGGGCGTTTTTTTGTTGTTTGTTTTGGTTGTATTGTTTTTTTCTTCTCTTTCTTTTTCCTTTTCTTTCTGTTGTTCTTTTTTTTCTTTCTTTCTCTCTTTTTTTTTTCTTTTTAAAGTCTTAAAGAGCCCAGCTGACATACGTGGCAACTACTAGCGACCACTTCTATAGCCATGAAAAGACAGAGGAATATGGTCCAGACTAAGATCAACCAGACAATCCCAGAGAGGGAGCCTGAAGGGATGGAAATGTGCAGTCTTCCTGAAAAAGAATTCAGAATAAAAGTCATAACCATGCTGACGGACCTACAGAGAAATGTGCAAGAGCTGAGGGAGGAAGTGAAGGAAGTGAGGAAAGACAATGCAGAAATCAGACAAGCTATCAATGGGCTTAACAGCAGACTGGATGAGATGCAAGAGACTGTTAATGGAATAGAAATCAGAGAATAGGAATACAGAGAAGCTGAGGCAGAGAGAGATAAAAGAATCTCCAGGAATGAAAGAATATTAAGAGAACTGTGTGACCAATCCAAACGGAACAATATTCACATTATAGGAGTACCAGAGGAAGAAGAGAGAGAAAAAGGGATAGAAAGTGTCTTTGAAGAAATAATTGCTGAAAACTTTCCCACACTGGAGAAGGAAATAGTCTCGAAGTCCACAGAAGCCCACAGATCTCCCAACACAAGGGACCCAAGGAAGACAACACCAAGACACATAATAATTAAAATGGCAAAGATCAAAGATAAAGACAGAGTATTAAAGGCAGCAAGAGAGAAAAAAGATCACCAACAAAGGAAAACCCATCAGACTATCATCAGACTTCTCAACAGAAACCTTACAGGCCAGAAGAGAATGGCATGATATATTTAATGTTATGAAACAGAAGGGCCTCAAACCAAGAATATTGTATCCAGCACAATTATCATTTAAATATGATGGAGGGATTAAACAATTTCCAGACAAACGGAAGTTGAGAGAGTTTGCCTCTCATAAGCCACCACTACAGGATATCTTAAATGGACTGCTCTAGAGGGAAGCACCACTAAGGCTAAAAAGATGTCACCAGAGAAAATAAAATCATAGCAAAGAAAGTAGACCATCTAAATACTAACTAAAGGCAAAGAATAAAACACCTAGTATATAAAGAATGGAGGAGGAAGAATAAGAAGGGAGAGAAATAAAGAAACATCAGATGGTGTTTACAATAACTTAACAAGAAAGTTAAGTTAGATTGTTAGATAGTAAAGAAGCAACCCTTGAACCCTTGGTAACCACGAATCTAAAGCCAGCAATGGCAATAAGTACATATCTATCAATAATCACCCTAAATGTAAATGGACTGAATGCACCAATCAAAAGACACAGAGTAACAGAATGGATAAAAAAGCAAGACCCATCTATATGCTGCCTACAAGAAACTCACCTCAAACGCAAAGATATCCCCAGATTAAAAGTGAAGGGATGGAAAAATATATTTCATGCAAATAACAAGGAGAAAAAAGCAGCTGTTGCAGTACTTGTATCAGACAAAATAGACTTCAAAACAAAGAAAGTACCAAGAGATAAAGAAGGACATTACATAATGATAAAGGGGTCAGTCCAACAAGAAGATATAACCATTATAAATATATATACACCCAACACAGGAGCGCCGGCATATGTGAAACAAATACTAATAGAATTAAAGGAGGAAATAGACAGCAGTGCATTCATTTTAGGACACTTCAACACACCACTCACTCCAAAGGACAGATCAACCAGACAGAAAACAAGTAATGACACAGAGGCACTGAACAACACACTAGAACAGATGGACCTAACAGACATCTACAGAACTCTGCACTCAAAAGCAGCAGGATACACATTCTTCTCAAGTGCACATGGAACATTTTCCAGAATAGACCACATACTAGGCCACAAAAAGAACCTCAGTAATTTCAAAAATATTGAAATCCTACCAACCAACTTCTCAGATCACCAAGGTATAAAACTAGAAATAAATTTTAGAAAGAAATCAAAAAGGCTCACAAATACATGGAGACTTAACAACACTCTCCTAATTAATCAATGAGTTAACGACCAAATCAAAACAGAAATCAAAGAATACATGGAGACTAATGACAACAATAACACAAAGCCACAACTTCTGTGGGACGCAGCAAAGGCAGTTTTAAGAGGAAAGCATATTGCAATCCAGGCCTATTTAAAGAAGGAAGAACATTCCCAAATGAATAGTCTAAAGACACAATTACTGAAATTGGAAAAAGAAGAACAAATGAGGCCCAAAGTCACCAGAAGGAGGGACATAATAAAGATCAGAGAAGAAATAAATAAAATTGAGAAGAATAAAACAATAGAAAAAAATAAATGAAACTAAGAGCTGGTTCCTTGAAAAAATAAACAAAATGGATAAACTTCTAGCCAGACGTATTAAGAGAAAAAGAGAACCTACACACATAAACAGAATCAAAAATAAGAAAGGAAAAATCACAATGGACCCCACAGAAACACAAAGAATTGTAAGAGAATATTATGAGAATCTATATGCTAACAAGCTGGAAAACATAGAAGAAATGGACAAGTTCTTAGAAAAATACAACCTTCTAAGACTGACCAAGCAAGAAACAGAAAAACTAAACAGACCAATCACCAGCAACGAAATTGAAGCGGTAATCAAAAAACTACCTAAGAACAAAACCCCCAGACCAGATGGATTCACCTCTGAATTCTACCAGACATATAGAGAAGAAATAACACCATTCTCCTTAAAGTTTTCCAAAAAATAGAAGAGGAGGGAATACTTCCAAACTCATTCTATGAAGCCAGCATCACTCTAATACCAAAACCGGGCAAAGACCTCACCAAAAAAGAAAATTACAGACCAATATCCCTGATGAACGTAGATGCAAAAATACTCAACAAAATATTAGCAAACCGAATTCAAAAATACATCAAGAGGATCATACACCATGATCAAGTGGGATTCATCCCAGGGATGCAAGGATGGTACAACATTTGAAAATCCATCAGCATCATCCACCACATCAAGAAAAAGAAGTACAAAAACCACATGATCATCTCCATAGATGCTGAAAAAGCATTTGACAAAATTCAGCATCCATTCCTGATTAAAACTCTCAACAAAATGCATATAGAGGGCAAGTACCTCAACATCATAAAGGCTATGTATGACAAACCCAAAGCTAACATCATACTTAACAGCGAGAAGCTGGAAGGTTTTCATCTAAGATAGGGAACAAGACAGGGATGCCCACGCTCTCCACTGTTATTCAACATAGTACTGGAGGTCCTAGCCACGGCAATCAGACAAAACAAAGACATACAAGGCATCCAGATTGGTAAAGAAGAAGTCAAATTGTCACTATTTGCAGATGACATGATACTGTACATAAAAAACCCTAAAGACTCCACTCCAAAACTACTAGAACTAATATCTGAATTCAGCAAAGTTGCAGGATACAAAATTAACACACAGAAATCTGTTGCTTTCCTATACACTAATGATGAACTAACAGAAAGAGAATTCAGAAAAACAATTCCATTCACAATTGCATCAAAAAAAATAAAATACCTAGGAATAAACCTAACAAAGGAAGTGAAAGACCTGTACTCTGAAAACTACAAGACACTCCTAAGAGAAATTAAAGAGGACACAAACAAATGGAAATGCATCCCATGTGCTTGGCTAGGAAGAATAAATATTGTCAAAATGGCTATACTACCTAAAGCAATCTACAGATTCAACACAATCCCTGTCAAACTACCAACAGCTTTCTTCAATGAACTGGAACAAATAATTCTACAATTCATATGGAACCACAAAAGACCCCGAATAGCCAAAGCAATCCTGAGAAGGAGGAATAAAACAGGGGGAATTATGCTCCCTGCCTTCAAGCTCTACTACAAAGCCACAGTAATCAAGACAATTTGATATTGGCACAAAAACAGACCCACAGACCAGTGGAACAGAATAGAAAATCCGAATATAACCCAAACATATACAGTCAATTAATATTTGATAAAGGAGCCTTGGATATACAATGGGGAGATGACAGCCTCTTCAGCAGCTCGTGTTGGAAAATCTGGACAGCTACATGTAAGAGAATGAAACTGGACTACTGTCTAGCCCCATACACAAAGGTAAACTCAAGGTGGATCAAAGACCTGAATGTAAGTCATGAAACCATAAAACTCTTAGAAAAAAATATAGGCAAAAAGCTCTTGGACATAAACATGAGCAACTTCTTCATGAACATATCTCCTCGGGCAAGGGAAACAAAAGCAAAAATGAACAAGTGGGACCATATCAAGCTAAAAATCTTCTGTACAGCAAAGGACACCATCAGTAGAACAAAAAGAGATCCCACAGTATGGGAGAATATATTCATAAGTGATGTATCTGATAAGGGGTTGACATCCAAAATATATAAAGAACTCACACACCTTAACAAACAAAAAGCAAATAATCCAACTAAGAAATGGGCAGAGGACATGAATAGACACTTCTCTAAAGAAGAAATTCAGATAGCCAACAGGCACATGAAAAGATGCTCCACATCACTAATCATCAGAGAAATGCAGATTAAAACTACAATGAGATATCACCTCACACCAGTGAGAATAGTCAACATCCAAAACACAAACAACAACAAATGTTGGCGAGGATGTGGAGAAAAGGGAACCCTCCTACACTGCTGGTGGGACTGCAAATTAGTTCAACCATTGTGGAAAGCAGTATGGAGGTTCCTCAAAAAACTCAAAATAGAAATACCATTTGACCCAGGAATTCCACTCCTAGGAATTTACCCTAAGAATGCAGCAGCCCAGTTTGAAAAAGACATATGCACCCCTATGTTTATCGCAGCACTATTTACATAGCCAAGAAATGGAAGCAAGCTAAGTGTCCATCAGTAGATGAATGGATAAAGAAGATGTGGTACATATACACAATGGAATATTATTCAGCCATAAGAAGAAAACAAATCCTACCATTTGCAACAACATGGATGGAGCTAGAGGGTATTATGCTCAGTGAAATAAGCCAAGCCGAAAAAGACAAGTATCAAATGATTTCACTCATATGTGGAGCATAAAAGCAAAGAAAAAAACTGAAGGAACAAAACAGCAGCAGACTCACAGAACTCAAGAACGGACTAATAGTTACCAAAGGGAAAGGGACTGGGGAAGATGGGTAGGAAGGGAGGGATAAGAGGGAAAAAGGGACATTACGATTAGCAGACGTAATGTTGGGGGGGCACGGGGAGGGCTGTACAACTCAGAGAAGACAAGTAGTGACTCTATAGCATCTCCCACTACGCTGATGGACAGTGACTGTAATGGGGTTGGTGGGGGGGGACCTGAAGAAGGGGGTAGTTTAATAACCATAATATTGCACATGTAATTGTAGAATAATGATACCAAAACAAATTATGAAAAAATAATATATATATATATATATAACCCACTATGATGTGCCCTATAAATCCTTGATCAGGGTACTGGGACTAACGAACACCGTATTTCTTTTTTCAAGAAAAATACATTATGTATAAAAACATGGGCAAGAATGGGGCCAGCCTGGTGATCCACAGATGGGTCCAGCCCACAGATACGTTTTAAGGTTGTTTTTTGAGCCGTGCACTTTTTGTTCTAAATGAAATTACTCCCCCATGTTATAAAAACTGAAATTTTACATTAAAGTATTAATCAAATTCCCTTGAACAATGAGAAGATTTGAAGACATTTGCCAACCGTTTGGTAGAGCTGTTAGGAGAGAGGTAGAGAGGGGAAGCGAGCCATATACCTAGATGCCCCCTCCCCTCCTTCACACCCATTTATGTCATCTACTCGGCCCCTAGAGACATCTGGGTTGTGGCTAAGAATAAAATGTTGGTGTTTCGATCACCAGCAAACCCCTGCAGTCATTATGCCTAAGAAAGTTTTTTCCTAGGAAAGGACTAACATTCTAACAGTGGTTTCCTCTGACCTCTGCTCTGAGGCAAGCTCTCAATCAAATAACTGAACATTTGTCAGGTCTAATCCATTTTCATTTACAGCATAGACTCATTGCAGCTGCCTCATAAAGTAAGAGTTGGGAAACACAAATGAAAAAAACAAAGGAGCTCCAGAATTTAGTTTTGTTTTGTGTTCTGTCTCTGGGAGCATGAGACGTTGGCTAGTTATGGCCCAAGGGGACGGCCCTTGTTTGCGTGCAGCTACTGGGAACCAAAGGGGAAAGTCACCGTGATTAAAGATGAGTTTGAAATTAGTTGCTCCTCCCTCGTCCTGGATATGTTCTGTATCTGTTCCATCTGGGAGCTGAGACAGCCTGTGGTCACTAGGGGAGTAGCTAGGTAGTGTGAATCAACCCATCAGGAACAAGAAGGGAAAACTTTGGTGCTTTTATTAGCTTTGATTTGTGTTGCTTTCAGGGCTCAAGTGTGGGGATTATAAAAAAAGAAGCAAGCCGTTGTAGATCGTGCACTGCTCTTCGCTGTGGTTTATACCTGATGTCTATAAAGGTTTTATTGGATTATTGGTAGCACGTTTATGTGCCTGAACACAAAAAGGTACTGCCAGGCCTTGAGAATAATGCAGAGAGAAGGGGCTTTGTGGTATTGCACGATTGGGAAGAAGTCTGCACCCTATGCTCTGGGAGGCAGGGAAAGGGGAAATGGACAGACCCTAAAGAGAAGAGTATATGGACCCTAATTTAAAGAGGTCACCAAATAGATGTGGAGGGAGCCTGCCAAGCTAGAGCTACCAATTCCTTATTAATAAATCGTGATCTCCTGGGAAATTCGTGCTGATTTAACTCATTGTGGTTTGAAATTTAGGCATTTATGGGAGGACAATGCAAAAAGGCTACTTGGAAATATCCCCTTTGGTTGATGGTTGAACTAGCTTTTCATGAAGATGCAGGGAATATACATGCTCCTGGATAAACTCTTTGTAGGTCTCTATACCAAAGACTCTCTACTTCAGCACTATTCTTTGCTCCTGAAAAATTCTTTGTTGTGGGGACTGTCCTGTGTCTTACAGGATATTTAGCAACATCTCTGGCCTCTGTTCACTAGATTATGAGCCGGTAATACCCCCGCCTAGTCATGACAACCCAAAATGTCTCCAGTTATGACCAAACATCGTTGGTCGGGTGTGATGGGGGGGTGGACAAAAGGTCCTCTTCTCCAGACCACTGCGTTACACAAACTAATGTTTGTGTGCACATGTTAGGGAGATTTAATGAAGTTACTCATAAAACTCAAAGAGAAGACTCCAAACACAATAATTAACACTTATTTTAATCTCATCAAAACAAGTCTCAGAATGGGGTCCTAGAAATTAAAATTGGGGGATTTTTTAGAAAGGAAAGCAAATGGGTAGTCAGTGGAGCACTAGTTTTAGGTAAGTCTTACCTCAGCAGATGCATGTACATCCTGAGGTGAGAATTTACCTAGCTGTGAAATAAAGAGGCATTTAAACTACATCTCAGTGTGTTGATATTGATTCTAGGATAGCATCTTTCTAGAAGTTCTAATCCAAGATGGATAAAAACCTCCAGGAGCCAGAAAAACAGCTTTTTGGGTGGCTCCTTGTTTGAGATTTGGTTCTTATCCTTAAATCTCCAAGGACAACAATAAAGAAATTAAGCGACAGGTTTCCTGTCCTTCCCTGTAAGAAATTGCAAAAATGGGCATTGATTTTGTCCCCTTTTTCACTAAGTGGGGATATGTCACAGCTATTAACTTCCCCCCAGGGTTGCTTATTTTGAAAGAGATGTGGGGGAACTGGTTTGCCTCCATTTTTTCTGCCAATCTTTTGATCCCAAAATAACATGTAAATTGGAAGTGCACTTGGGTTTAAACACAGGTGTCCGGGCTACTATTTTGGCAGAAGTTTCTATTTTATCCTACTAAGGGAAGAATACAGAAAGATCCTTAACATCATCTATTTGTTAATCTCACACAATGAAACTATTTTAAGCAATTGGAGTGCAATCGAATTGGAGACTGTCACCACCCATGAAGGCCTCTATGCAGTTTTTCAAAATGTGATCCATGCCGTGCCCGCATCAGAGGCATGGGATGACACTGGTTAAAAAAGAATAATCCTGGGCTTCACCACCAAATCTACCACACTAGGGACCCTGAGGATGTGGTCTGATGAGATGCATTTTTATCTAGATGATGTTGTGTTCCTCAGAATTTGAGAACTACTTATTTGAGTTGTATGTCGGAGGAACAGAGGAAATAATGGGAAAAGGCATCTCAACACTTGAGTGAGCAGTATCAGAATTTCCTTCTCAGAAGTGAGCCAATCTGAGGATGTGAACCAAGAGGTGCTTGGGAATTCACTAACTACAGGGTTTTTTCAACAGTCACTGCTCTGCCAATGAACTGTGGAGTCCATGAAATCCCCAAATCAGGCTTATTAGGGATTTGCCCTCAACAGACAGCAGTATGGTCCACGACTAGCTGTAGACTGCGGAACGTTATACAACACCTATATATTCAGAATCCATAGGTATGACAAGTGAAGGAATTTGGGAAAGAAGAATCTAGACAGTTTGCTTTTGCTCTACACCTGCCAGTCTGTGATTTGAAATTAGTTATTGGAGGGCCACAGATCTGAACTTCACAGCATGCTGTCTTATAGTTTTTAAATACAGGTTTTAATTTTTTTCTTTGCCCTTTTAAAAATAATGCATCTTTTTTTTTTTTTTTTTGCTCTTATTCTCAGATAATCTAATGCGGACTAAAGAGAAACAAGAAATAGTATGTTTGACCTAGGGAACAAGGGTATGTTGAACTTCTGTACTCTGGGATATCTGCAGTTCATCTGTGAGTTTCCCAAAATCCCATAATGACATTGTCTTATAAAAGAAGTTAATTCTCTTTCATAGTTATTTTGGTCGAAGTTATTGCCTCTATATGTCAAGACTCAGGTTCTTGGTAACATAGATTATGTAGCTTCCATTGTGAAGATTAGGTCCCAGATGACTGACATGTGATGTGCTTTCATCTTATTGGCCCAAGATGGTCACATGGTCATACTTAACTAATACTTAACTGAAACTGGCAAACAGACTTTATTTTAGTGGCTGTGTGGCCAAGCTAAAAATGGGAAAGAGATTCTATTAAAGCATGGGAGACTATCTGGGTAAAACTACCTGTCTCTTTCAGAAAACGAAATGCCCCCAAAGATAAATAAGTACGTATATGCTAGCCTACTGTAAAAGGCCTGTGAAAGAATGTTGAATGAAAAGACACAATCCAGAAAAGCTGTTATTATTTTTTTAAAAACTAACATGTCCCATGCCTAAAAATGATAGAAGAAATACAACAAAAGGCCAATTCTAAATATACCTATCTTTCCTTACCTAGTCTAAATTCTATGATCAGCCATGATAATCAGGTTTATTTGCATATGTTTTCAGCTCTCGTTTCACACCTTTCAAATAACTGAGTGTAGGAAGGGAAAAGTATATCATGCTTCAGAAGGCATCACTTTAAATTTATAACCAAGAATTTCTAGGAGACCCTTAATGCTGCTAAGAGATGACAGTATGTTTTTCTTGCCCATTTATTCTTTCAAACTCTTATTGAGCCATGTATCACCTTTTCTTTTCCTCTGAAACCTTCAACAGCTCTTACCCCATCCTCAGTCTCAGTTGATTATCTTTCTACCAACTTCACTGACAAAATTGAAGCAATCAAAGATCTTCCCCAGACTCTCAGATCCCTTCTACTCATCTTCCAGAATCTATTTTCATTCATGCTGCTGGCCTTATGTAACTACGAATAAACTACCCATGACTCTGCCTAACGCTCTTCCCTCCACAGATGCACTGGATTCCCTCTTCTTGTCCCAACTCAAGGACATGCATCCAGCAATTCTTGCCTCTCTCTTTACATCATCAGTTTTTCCTCTTTACTAGATCATTCTTGCCAAAATACAAAATGATGTCATTATGCATCTCAAAAAAAGAAACTCTCTTGATCTCATCTTAACAAAATAAAGGCCACCGATCATGATGTCAATTTTCCACTCCCCTTTGCAACAAAACTACCATTCCTATTTTATTCTCTCAGACCCATTACTCTACCAAAACTTCTCATGCCAAAGTCATAAATAGCCTGCACTTTACAAAATCCAATGGCTGACCTATTACTACTCCTCATCTACTCTACCGTACTTGACATACAGAATCATTCCCACTTCATTAAAATACTCTCCACTGGGCTTCCAGGACACTACACTCCTGTTCATCTCCTGGTTTTTTCCCCTGTTGCATTCCTCAGTCTCTTCTGTGGGTTTCTCTGCTTCAAACTCTGAATGACAGATTTGCCCAGGACAAAGTCAAATGGACATCTACAGTGCAGGCCTCTCCTCTGAGCTCCTGCCTCACGATGCAACTACCTAGTTGACATTGCTATTGAAATACCTAATAGAGATCTCAAACTGAACATTTACAAAACTGAATTGTTTACATTGCCCCCACCAGCTCCCAACCTTCTAAGCCCCCAGTTTTCCCATCTCAACCGATGGCAACTCTGTCACAATGATTCAGGTCGAAACCCTAGTAGTCTTCCATGATCCTTACTCTTTCCCTCACCTACTACGTCCAATCCATCTCAAATCTTGTTGACCCTACGTTCAAAATGTCTAGAATCTGACTCTCCCACCCTCAGCTCTAGCACTCTGGGCAAGACAGCAATAGCTCTCACGGGGACAACTGCACCAGCCTCCTATCTAGTCTCTCTGCTTCCACCCTCCACCATTCCTTCCTACCCTCCCTCCAGCAGCCCAAACAGTATTCTCCAAAAGGCAGTAAGAGTGAGCCCCACCTTACATAAGTCAACCATGTCACTGGCTTCTCATTTCTCTCAGGAAAAAATCTGAAGTTCTTATTATAGCCAAAAGAATGATGTGGTCTAGTTTTGGCCAACACTTAGACTATTTCCTACTACTCTACTCATTATTTAGAATGTTCTGGCCATACTGGCCACCTTCATGTTCCTCAGAAATGCCAGACATGCTCCGACAATTGCACTGACTCTTCTTTCTGGAATGTTCTTCCATCACATACCTACATAGTTTACTACCTCACATCTTCAAATCATCACTCACATGTCATCTTCTCAGGGATACCTCTCACCCCCTGACTCCACTCCCGGTAATTACAAACACTTTTTCCCCTCAATTATTTTAATAATATTTATCATCTTCTTATGATCTATGTGACTCATGCATACATTACATATATTCATGTATATATACCTAATATATGTTATATATTGAAAATTGTAAAAATTATAATGTCTAGCTGCAAGAGAATAAGGGTTTTTGTCAATTTTGTTTATTGATGTAGTCTTGGCCCTTAAAACAATGGTTGGCAATATAGAAGGTGATCAACATATATTTAAGGAGTTAACAAATAGGAAACGTGGGGGATAATTTTTGCAATTATTTTCATAATTTAAATATTCTCTACTTTACAGATTATCTTTAATGTATCGCTTTGTTATAAAATACATATTATCTAGTAAAAAATTACATTTAAACTAAGATTTCTAACTCAATTTTACTTTAGCTCAATCAAATACAAGACTTTTAATATCAGATAAATCAATGAACTTGAACTTTAGTTTTTTTTATCTTTCAAATGCTACTTTTGTTTATCTGAGCTGGAAAAGATCATATAAGAGAAGACAAAAAATCTATGTGTTCAAATGCATGAAGTCATCCCTGTATAAGGTATTGTTACGATGCTTTGTGTTTTCAAAGGTAACAACAGAAATTCCAACTACTCCTGTATAATTAAGGGTTGATTTTTAAAATTTGTCTTTTAGAATGTATTTATATTTTACATGAAGAACAAACAAGTAACATCCAATTTCTCACAATATCCATCAAGCACATATTGAGGCAGGATCTTTCCATTTTCTCAGCATTCCTTATTTAGTGATGAAAAATGATCTGATCGAGGTCATGGCACTGGCTAGTTGAGATGGTGAGCCCCTGATTCCCTGTCCAGAGCTTTTCCTATGACATCACGTAGTATTCTATAGGGGGCGTCTCTCTTGAGTGGGGCAGAGTACACTATTTTGGAAAGTCTTTCATGAGCTTAAAAAATAGTAATGAAACACTAACCCAAACTCAGTATGGAAAAGGGAATAGCAGAAACCTCTCTTTCTTCTCAGAGAAGGCTGGGGCCATGGAAAAGTAAACAGACTGATTTGGATATTGGAAACAAAGAAATTGAAAACAAAACCTTTTCTATGAGAAGAGAGTAAACGAGACTGGGTAGGACTCTCAAGTTCAAGAGGACTGTCAAGGGTCCAACATACCTATTTCCAAAAAGCCTGCTAATAGCCACTAAACTGAAATTAACACAAGCAGACATAAGGAAGCCTTCCAATTGGAGGTTTTACTACCGCCAGGCAAGTAAGCATGGCTCTCGGCAGCACTACTTACACAGAATTACCCATAACGCTTGACTCCATGATAAGTCCCTTCTGCCCTGATGCATATTCTACAGACAGCATTGAAACTCTATCAAAGGGAAAAAGTAAATGATTCAGCAAACTGTTGATGTAAGACAGGGAAATAAACATCCAGGAAGTCTGCTACATGCCAAAATACACTTCCAACCTGGCCGAGGAAAGAGAACAAGGATATTACACATTCAGAGTCATTGTACTAAATGTTCCTGACTCAAGCAACAAACAATGCCTGATTGACATGTGGTCAGAATTGGAACAAAAGCCTGAAAAGCGAGTGGAGGAATTTGGGGTTTGTTTTTAACTTTACTGTCCTAGTATTTTATGGCCCAAAATTCTTCCTGCAGAAACTTTACGATTTTTGGTGGTGCAGTGAAAACAGTATTGACCTAAAAATCAGAAAACCAACATTGTAATGTAGGCAACAACAACCCTTACTCACTGCGTGAGCTTGGACCAAATAGTTCACTCCTCTTGACATCATTTCCAAGATTGGAGTGTCTGATTAGCTGATCACTATAGTCCCTATCTACTATAAAATTCCAGGATGTCCTGTAACTTCAACCTTTCTGAACTGTCAGTCAACATTGTCTTTGCAGGTTTCCTGGAAAGAGCATAGGAGATGGTCAGAGCGCCTGGGCCCCGGGGCCATCACGGCTACACTGTATGCAGCCAATTTACCACAGTCCCCTGATCAATATCCTCATACGCTAAACGGAATCACAATTGTTTCTCAAATTTTAAAAGTCAGGATTAAATCACAGTGCATGCTTATTTTTCCCAATTTAATTTTTTAGTGTCAAAAAATTCAACTTCCAAAAAAGTTGAAAGAATACTACAATGGACACCAATATATCCTTTGCCAATGTTTAACAGTTTTCCACATTTTCCTACCATCTTTCTACACACAAAACGTATGTATATTAATTTTACTAAAGTATTTTAAAGTAACTTGCAGACCCTATAAAATTAAATACATGATCGTATCATCTCCTAAGTACAAGGAGACATTCTTCTATATAATCACAAGACCATTTCACACTCAAAAAAAGTTTAATATTGATAAAACTAACAGGCAGTTTGTATTAAAATTTCTCCAATTTAATCATACATTCAGTTGCCATAGCTTCTTATTGTCCTTTAATCTAAAATAGTCCTTCAGTTTGTTGTTTGTTTGCTTTTCTGGTGCCTTGTGATATTGGTTTTTTTAAAGCATTCAAGCCAATCGTTTTAAAGAACATTCCATGCAAAAAATATGAATGAATCTCACAAATACAGTGCTGAGTGAAAGATACCAGACATAAGAAATTAAAAAAACAGACAAGACTTATCTCTGCTCTTAGAATTAAGGCTAGCAGTTCCCTGTAGGCACTGGTGACTGGAAGTGTACATTAGGCTGTGCTTCCAATACTCTTTTTCTTGACTCAGGTGCTAATTATATAAGTGTGTGCTCACATATTACTTAGGAAATCAATTATTTAATTAAGCAATTATTTGTCAAAATAAAATTAGGAAATTGAAAGAAATATAATTGGAGTTGTTTTAATTCCCTAAATGAACTGTATAATGAGTGAAGTAGTAAAAAATTATATGGCTAGTGATGATCAGATTAACATAATTAACAAGTGTGTGAATAGACATATATTAAATTTTAGATAACAGAAACTCAAAAGTTATCCTTTCTTTTAAAGGCTTAAAGGAATGGTTTTTTTAAATGTGCTTATAGGGACACAAATCTGCAGTAATGCCCCACGTTAGGCATTCTATAAATCAACATTATTTTCAACAATCAAAGAAAGTAAAAGTTCTAAAAATATCTTTACAAAGCCCTAACCATAGCAATTGAAAGCTGCTATTCTAAGAGATTGAGTCAATGAGTAAATGCATAATAAAATAGCAACTATTTAGAAACTATCTTAAATGAGGTTATAAATCCACATAATAAATATAAACATATGTAAATTCAGATCCTTAATATTTTGTTATTAAATAATGAAAAAAAATTTAATTATCAAGAATTTAGAAGCAGAATATAAAAAGCAGCCTCAAGGAAAGCAGGAGGAAATAATAAAATGCGGCAATGATTAATTACTGAAAAACATGGAAACCAGCAGACATAAATCTAAGAGCTAGTTCTTAAAAAAGATAAAAACCAAAAATTGTAACAAGTTTATACAACTAATTAAGAAAAAGAGACCAATTAGAAATAAAATAATATATGTAAGACTCCTTTCACAGTACCTAACCCAAATGAAGCTCTCAATACTATTAATAATATTTATTATTATTTCAAAAATAAAATTAAAGATTGGTAATAGATATAGGGGCACATCAGAGATTAAAAACATGAGAACACCAGCCACACAAAATATTGGCTAACGTATTTTAAAATCAGGACAAAATGAGTGGTACCCTTAGAATTGATATAAATTACAAGATGGACTCAAGACATAGGAAACCTAAATAGATCAATACACAGAAAAACAGGAAAATTTCTCCAAAATATACCGGAAGCCTAAATGGTTTTACAATTATTCCAGCTTTCAAGCATTAAAGTACTTGTGTGTAGTTATTAATATGAGGATGTCCCTCCGGCACTCTCTCTCTCTCCCGCTGGCAATAGCCCTGAGAAGTGGACCCAATAATATTTCCAGGGTGGGGCAAGACAAGCATTCCTTTATTGTCATAATTAGATGTGGTGATTGGTCCATCAATTCATGGCATTTGCATGATCAGAAAGTGCAAATGACTCAATTCAAGACCATGAAACATAGAGGAGGTTTTCTATGGTCTTCTCAAAAGAGGATAACCTCCATCTTACGAGAGCTACGAGAAGGCAGCCCTCTCTCCCCTTCTGAACAATGTACTGTAAAAATATGATGCCTGAAATTGCTATTGCCGTTTTGTCCCCAGGCAGGGACCCAGCCTGAACAGTGTGTCACCCCAAGAGGCAGAACGAAAATATGAAGTCAAGTCATTGATGTCAAATGACCCCTGAATCAAACTAACCTCAAAACCTCTGCATCCTCTTTACCCTCTTGGTACATAAGCACGTAAATACATTTATGTTTTAAGAACAGTGTGAGTTTTTGGGGGCTTTCTTGTCTCCTCCTGGCGTGAACCAGGAGCTCTGTCCTCTCACTGTATCTCTCAATAAAAGCCTCTACCCTGGCTCTCCTACCTTGGGTGTTTGCTAAGTTCATTCTTCAACTCCGCAAACAAGAACCCTGGCATCCTTTTTGGGGGCTCATCCCGGATAACTTCGGAGAAGCCATAAAACTACCAACAGTAATAGAAACGGAACCTGGAATAGAAGTACCCATCTTCCGAGGCCCTCTCTGTTAGAACCCAGAACTGCCTCTGGGCATAGCAAGCCCCCACCTTTGTATCACCTGCAGCAGCTGCACCCCAGCCTTGAATCCCCCCCAAGGCCTCACCCCCAACCTAGTTCTAAGAAAAATGTGTCCTAGTTACTGGAAAACCCACCCATTATTCAAGGGACTTTCATTCTAGATAGTTTCCCTAGCAACCGCCAGCCACCCGACCGGAAAGGGCAAAGGTAATCTGCCCTTACCATAAAAGGTACCTACTTCCCTTAACCTACACACCTTCTAGATTACATCAGCTGGCAACTCGGTGCCAACTGAGCTCAACCTATAGAAAGCGTACAAGACATACTTGTTTTAAACCATCCAATCAGCACCCCCTCTTCCTGAACCCTGTAATGCATAGAAGTCACGGGACCAACTTCCCGCTCAAATTCCTTTATAAGCAGCTTCCCGCTTGCTGCCGTTGCTGCTCTCTTTTAGGGACAGCCATTCTGTCTTTCAGGCAATAAATTTCGCTGCTGGAGATCTCGTGTCCTCTCTTCGTGAATGAGTGAATCGGGTAGCTGAAGAACCCCCCTTTCCCTCTCGACTGACCACTGATGGAGACTTAACTGCTCCCTTTACTGCACCCCCTCTCAGCATGAAGCAGCCAGAGCGATCGTCACCCCCTTTCCCTAGCAGCAGCTAGGGTCTCTACCTGTAGACGGGGGAATGAGACAGGGACCATGGGCTTAAGACAGAGTAGGGTGAGGGCCTCCGGAAAAAGCAAGGCAAGATATTTAGTCAGAGCCATGTAACTACATGCAAGGAAACCTCCTACCAAAACTCTGTGTTAAGCATTAAGCTCTAAAGTCATTCTCCAGTGAGATCAGTTGATACTCCCCAGATAAAGGAAAGTAGCCCATGTTTTTATTATGCTAATTGTTTGTAATCATGTGTAAGATTCACTTTAGCATGCTAAAAGGGATTTAATATCTTATCAAGGACAAACATCCTAAGGCCACTTGAACAAGTCCACACCCTAAGCCCATTATCAGTTCCCCCAAATCCTCAACTGCCTATAAATCCCCTAGACAACGCACCACCCTGGGCTCTCTTGTCCCCAGGAGCTCTGTCCTCTCACTGTATCTCTCAATAAAAGCCTCTACCCTGGCTCTCCTAAAAAAAAAGAACAGTGTGAGTTTTTCCAGTTGTAATATAGAAAATCATTCTGCTAGGGCACAGAAAAAGATGGTAGCAACTGAATGAAGACAACAAAATTGAATTGCTCAGGTAGAGGGCAAAATCCTAAATAAAATATTAGCAAATAAAATTCAATATTATATGAAGTACAATTCACTATGGCTAAACAGGATTTATATTAGGATTACAAAGGCAGGTGAATTTTAGTAATATGTTAATATAATATTTCATCACACGAAGTAAATTTTTAAAAAAATAATCACCATAATAATTTTAAAGACAAAATTGAATGTTGTTTAAATCTTTGGGTTAGTTAGTTGGTGAACACACACCTCCACACCAGGAGGATGGCAAGACGCAGCTCCATGGGAACAGGACCCTTCCAGGCCTTGCCTAGCTGTTCATTTGTTTCTTTCGTCATGTGCTTTATTATAGAATAAACCAGTAAACATAATTATTTCCCTGAGTGCTGTTAGCCATCATAGCAAATTATCAGACCCAAGGGAGGAGTTGTGGGAACCCCTGATTTATAGCCAGCCGGTCAGAAGGACTAGAGCTCTGACTGCATCTGAAGTTACAGACAGTCCGCTGGAACTGAGCCCTCCACCTAGGTAATTTGATGCAAACGCCAGGTAGAGAGGATAAGAGTTGAAATGAATTGAATCGTAGGACTCTCAGTGTCAGAGAATTGGTCGGTGTGGGAAAAGAAACCATACGTCTGGTGTCAGAAGTGAAGTATTCAGTGTGTGGAGGAAAATGAGTTTTTCCTTTCAGAAGTTAATGAAAGATTTTTAAAAAGAAGGTACTAAAAGAACAGATCATAATGGCAAAGATTGACAAACCTGTCGCTGTAAATTTAAGAACTTTAGTTCAATCAAAATATATCATAAAGAGAGTGAAAAGTCAAGACATAAATAGAATATATTTGCAACATTTATAATGGCACAAAATTAGAGTAAAAATAAAGGAAGTGCACCTGTGATTCAATTAAAGAAAGTATTTAAAAAAAACAGAAAAACGAGCAAAGAATTTGAACATTTCTCAGAAAAGAAACCATGAATAACTCCTCAACATGCGGAATATGCTTTACCTCATTTAGCAATTAGCAAAATGATCATTAAAATCACATTGAAATCATATTTCACATCCACCATTAAAAGCCAGAAATCCTAGAAACAAAGTACAAAACTTCTGCTGGAGGGAAAGAAAGCGAGAATAACTCCTTTGGGAAACACTTTGGCGTTTATCCAGTAAAACTGAGCATATTCATACGCTAGAACTCAAGAATTTGACTCCTCACTATATTCCCTAGAGACCCTCTTGCAAATTTGCACCAGGAGACGTGTCATGTACAAGAATGTTCAAAGCAATATTGTTTGCAATTTCAAAAAAACAACACTGGAAAAAACCCAAATATCCATTAAGAGTATAATGAAGAGATACATTGTGGCATATTCACTATACTGCAGAGAAAAATAATGATAGTGACAAGCACCAACATGGGCCGTTTAAAATGACATATTGTTTGAATGAAAGAAGTTAAGTGACAGAAAAAGACACTGTGGTTACATTTATATAAAGTTCAAATACAAGGAAAGCTAAATAATGTATTGATTGGGAATACATACATATTTGCAAACTTATGAAGACGAGGAAGAAAACGATTATTACAAGACTCAGGAGAGTGGTTACCTTGGGTAATGGGGAAGAGTAGTGCGATTAGGGAGGGCTCATGGGCTGGTTCCTTTTCTTAAATTGAGTGGTGGAAACTAGCATGTTCACTTGATCACTGTTCTTTAAACAATACATATATATTATACACATTCTTTGAGTTATGTATTTTGTATATTTTTATGTGCATAAGAAATATTTTAAAACAAAAATGATGATTAATCATTTTGGAAAAATAGTTTAATATGGTGTACTAGCTCTACAAAAGGAATGAATTTATTTAGATGCCAAAAATGTATTGTATACAAAATCATGAAGACAAACAACAGCTTAAAAATGATTGCAATAATAGTCAAAAGTTTAAAATAAGCTATTAAAGAGACTTTATCAATTAAGAAGGAAACCACTGAGACCTATCTGAAGTTAAGTAGGCAAAAATCACAAATAAAAAACATTCAAGAAAAGTAAATACAGCCATTCAAGAGGAAAAAAATACAGAAAAAAATCAGCCTCAATAATTTAAAAAGTACAGTTAACACAAAATGCAAGTATATTCCTATCAAATCAGCAGAAATTTTAGAATGATATTATTTGATGGAGTTGGGTGTGGGAAGAGAGAGACAATGTTCTAGACTCCTGAAAGAATGTAGACTGGCAAAAGCTTTCCAGAAAAACGTTTTTTATAAAAATATTTTCAAAGGTTATACCATTGACCCAGTAATTCAACTTTTAAGACTCCAAAAAAAATCCAAAATACTAGAGTTGTAGATGATAGCCTATTACCAAATATTTATTGAAACTTTATTCACATTAGGAAATAGGTACAAACTTAAAGATCCAAAAAGGAAAGAAACAGTTAAACATGTTATTACTTTTATTTGAATGGAATATTGTCACCAACAAAATAATATTCTCAACTGTATTTAATAATATGGGAAACTTCTCATATTATAATAGACTATTCATTGAGCAAGACATAAAATCTCTACTTGCACAAACATATCTAGGCATGCATCTATATTGCATACACATGTGAATGTATGTATATACATAGGTATGAACACACACACACATATATATAAAAGGCTGGGAAAAAATATAGTAAAATGTCAACAGTGGCTTCTTCTATTTTATATTCTCATTTTATTGCTAAATTCTCTACAATAAACTTGATTGTATAACCAGAATAAATATAACATTTAGAAACATGAATAACATAATATGTAATATTTATAATCCTGAATTTCAAAGCAAAGGATTATTGCCTAAATGTATTTTTGGAAGGAATTTGTTATTTGGCTGAGCTTAAATTCTAATGGTCTAGATGGAGCATCTATCTAGATGAGGGCCTATGTTTGCACAGAGTGCATAAAAGTTGTCCTGGAGGGTGATGGCGACAGTGATGATAGTAACACTCATAACTGTGACATGTATATAGAGTGTCACAATTTACATAGCACTTGCAGATACATTCTGTCTTTTAATCACTCTGCCCAATGGAAAAAAAACATCACAGCCCAGCACACATGCCATCTGCTCATGCCACCTCAGCCCAACATTTGCTGTGGGGTAATAGAAGAAAGCAGAAGATAAGAACATGCTTTCAAGGAGTCTGCAATGTGGTAGAGAGATAAAACCCACACCTAATAAATGTTATGTGATAAGACTGAAAATACGAACATACATATATTACACACACACACACATACATATATATATATAATGTATGTGTATGTATATATATATATATATATACAGCTTTCCTCCTCCTCTGCCTGGTAAAGAGAACTTGCTTTGCTCTGTGCTATTTATCCCCCTCCTCCACTCTCCAGTGTTCAGCAATTGCCAGACCATTTTGGGCTGTAACTGCACCTTTTCACTGGACTTTTGTAATCTAGACCCAGAAGAAAGGACAAGCCATCAGGGAAGTTGTTTGGAAAAGACAGGAAGAGACAGAGTCCAGAGCAACCATGGTGTGGTAGATGAGTTCAGTGGGTGGGAGAATAAAAGAGGTTTTTCAGAGGAGCTGGAAGAGTGCAGACAATGCATGTTCTGCATGTTTGAGAAACTGTAGTAAGTAACTTGGATCGGTGAGAAATCCTTTTGGCTCCCAGACTGTTTCATTAACCACCACATTAATCTGAGCCTAGATCAAAGCTCAGAGTTACAGCAACATTTTGGAGTCCTTTCTATGCAAAGAGGAAGGTACTTGCCAAAGAACCTCCTTCTCTTCCCTGCCTAGGCCATGACAGTTTCAATATTTGCAAGTAGATATAATTCAAGGTCATCAGGATGGGCAGCCTTCTAAGATGGCCCTCACAGATCTCCAACTCCTGTATTTGTACATTTCTTGAGCATAAGCTGGAACTAGTAACTTACTTCTCTTCAATAGAATAAAGCAAAGGTGATGAGATGACAATTCTACGTTTAGGTTACCAAAGACTGTGACTCCTACATTGCTTGCCCTCTCTCTATTGCCTTCACATTTATGCAGGTGGATGAGGTGAGCAGCAACATCAATAAAACAAGAGGCCAACTTGGTAAGGAGCACAAAGCAGCCTCCAGCCAACAGCCAGTAAGGATCTGAATCCTGCCAACAACCCCTCAGTGATCCTGGATTGTGTCCTTACCACACTGAGCCTTGGGGTGACTACAGACCATCTAACACCTTGACTGCAGACTGTGAGAGACCCCCAAAGCAGATAACCTGCATAAGACCAGACTCAAACTCACAGAAACGGAGGCAATGTATGGGTGGTGTGTGAAGCCTCTGAGTTTTGTACTAATTTGTTATTCAGCAATAAATGGTAGGTGCAGTCATAGACTTGCCTCGTCTTCATTTTGTTCTTTCTCTCAGAAGTTTCTTATCTTGAAGGCAGTTTCCCAGACTGCTCAGACTCTGAAGTTGAATGTGAAGTATGTGTGTGGCTGACGTGAGTCTCCAAGGTGGAGGAAAATGCAGCCACCACCATGGCCATGCACCAAGTCCAATGAGCCCCCCAGGGCAACGGCTCTCCCCTCAGCGCTCATTACCCACACCTGCTTCCCCCCTAGATGGAGAAACAGAGTGACTGCAGCTCTGTGGCCACCCTCCTAATCCCAAGACAAGACAAGAGATACAGATGGCCATGAAAATCCAGGGAATCCTTTCCTTTGAAGATCAAGAAAAAGTGCCAGATCCCACACCAGTTTCATTGAGGTATTCATGGAAATGCTTCAAGATGCATAGAAGGACATTTTAAAGTCACTTTTCTCTGGTAACAACGCAAAACAGAATAGATATTGATGGTTGCATCACATTCCTTTATCTCAGCTGGGCTACCACATGCTACTACATTGGGTAGCTCCTTTAGGGTGGCCGCCAGAGCAGGATTTATCCAAAAGGGCAGGAATAGTTATATGTGCCTAACCTGTGTTAGTTGAAAGAGATATGTAACTAGTCCTATAGTGTTGGGTATAAAGGGTGTATTTTCTGTTTTTCCTCCAAGCCTCCTGATCAGGAAGCAAATACATAGTAATGGAAAAATAATGAGAGAACCCTGAGGAGCAGAAGGCTAAGGAAATAAGATTTTCTATCCAGTGCAACAAATTGTAAATCAGTAGTTCTTAACCACCTTCTATACTCTTAATGATGTAGGGAGCACAAATCAAGCAAAGTACATGTCCACTGCCTCAAAGAGCTTACAGTCTTTTCCCAGTTAAGATCCTAATATAAGAACAAACAGTTTGGTGTGGTTCTTCTGTTTGACTCTCCCCACCCAACTCATATTCAAGCTTTGTTCACTCCACCTGCAAACTGACTGCTCCGCACGTATCACTCTCTCACTGCTTCTGCCCGAGTCCAGGTCACCATGGTCACGGCCCTGGGGGACTCCAGCTAATCTCTTACCTGTATTATTCTCTGCTTCCAGTCCCTACTCTACATTGTACAAAAGTAATTTTTGTTGTTACTGTGTTAGGTAGAAAGATAGACATGAGCAGCTAGGGAAGGGGAAGATAAAATTCAAGGAAAAACCGCCCAAAGCTGCCCAGGTAGGGGGACCCACGTGAAGATAACAGAGGCTTTGCATGGAGATAAGTTCCTTGCCTACAGGGTACTAGGCCAGACTGGTCCCAACCAGATCACAGTGCAGACACAATCAAACAGAACTAAGGACCCCCCAAACCACGCCTCTTCACTATCCCATTAAAATAAATTTTTAATTTATTATTAAATTATTAACCCCCTCAACCCTCACCCCATGGACTTTTCTATGTGCATTCTGGGGGAAAAATGCACATTGAGAGAAATGGGTGTGTAACTAGAACTGTCAATCAAATGACCTCTCTCTGTCAATCAAAGAAGTGCCTTCCAGCTAGGACATGATAAACAGACTCTCTAAAAGTTAGAAGCCTGGTCTACCTTGACTCTGGCCTGCTCCTCCCTTGGAGTGCAAATAAAAACTTTTCGCTCTGCTTTGCTAGTGTGTCTCTGCCTTTCAATTCTTTATTTCCATGGGGACAAGAACCAAGGAGAACAAATCTACCCAGATTCCCCTAGCACAGAATGCTTGACGTGCCTGTAAGTTCCTTCAGGATTTAGCCTCTACCCCTCCCTTCCAAACCACCTCATGCCATTGTCAACATCTTTCGGTTCCTTAGACCCATTAAGCTCTGTCCTACCTTAGAACCTTTCACACTCTGCCTAAAACATTCTATCCCATCTACCTAAGTCACTCTCACTCACTACTCATTGCCTCCCAAATCTATTTTTTTTTGTAAAACATCACAATTTATAATTGTATATTCATGAGTGCACTGAGTCATTTAATGGATGTATTCCTCAGTAGAATATAAATTCTATGAGGACAAGGACCAAGTATATTTTCTTCACTCTTGTCTATTTTCAAGTGAATGAATGAATAATGTTCTCTTTTCAAAATTTTTACAGTACTCTGTCTACCTGTTACCCAGCATTTGTATTATAGTTACTTGTGTACATGCCTCATTCTGTCTAAAAAATCTATGGGCTCCTTGAGGACAGAGTCTGTGCCTTATAAATCTTTAAATCCACCTCAGGTCTAACACAGAGCCCTGCATGTAAGTGGTACTAACACGTACTGAATAGATGAAACAGGTAAATTGTGCCTTAAGAGTCATTAGAGATGGTTTCATGGTGTTTGGTTAAATGTGTTAAAGAATGTGATCTTTTTCTGCCTTTCTAGACCCACAGTAGTGATGGTTCCATGGGATTCTGTAAGCCAACATAATAAGATTTAAAATCTCTAAACTCACAATGACTCAGTAATTTAATAATGCTCCCACAGTGAGGACATTACAATGGATTTGTTTTGTTTTGTTCTTTAAATGTATTTTCTGAAGGAAAATGAAGTTTGTCCTAGTAATAGGAATTCTTTAAAACATGGGGAACATGCTAGGAAAATTTATCTTGATAAATTAAAGAATACTTTTCTCATGTTGCCTCTTCTGTATTCCCTCTATTTTAAACTGGAATGTTCATATCCTGTGAACTCATTATTCCTATAAAATCGCAAAGATGAAATGCAGACAGCTGGATGGACATCTGTAAAATGTCTCTGCAAAAAGGGAGTCCGTGGAGACATTATTTACCATGGAACTGAAGAAGCTAAAGCTTCAGGACCCCTCACTAGAAGACTCCTTCCAGGGCCCTACTGTGAAATTTGCAGAAGTGGTGTTTTAATAACAATGAATTGATACCTCTTCCTCCTCTCTATTATTGCCGTTTCCCTACTTGCCCCATTCCATTTCACCTTGTGTGGTGGTAACGCTGTGTCAGGGCATTTTGGGCATTAAGCTCGGGAAGAATGAAGTTGGGGTACACAGATAACCTTGAAAAATGCAGGAATTAAGGGTGCAGTTGAAAATCCATGTATAACTTGACTCCCCCAAAACGTAACTACTAATAGCCCACTGTTGACTGGAAGCCTCAGCAATAACATAAATGGCTGAGACACGTATTCTGCATATCGTATGTACTACAGACTGTATTCTTACAATAAAGTAAGCTAGAGAAAAGAAAATGTTTTCTCAAATCGTCACAAATCTCCAAAAAACTTTCCAACATATTTATTGGAAAAAGTCCACACATTAGTGGACCTATGCAGTTCAAGCTATGTTGTTCAAGGGCCGGCTGTATTTAGTTTCTCGTTAGTGGTAACCCATTTCTGAGGTTCAGAGTGAATCCCATCATGAACCCCCAGTGAACTGTAGTGTAGTTAAGTCACTGCTACCATCCCAGGGTAAAAAGAGCTTCCAATCATCCCCCATTTCCAACTGTGCTGATTCACCCAATCACGTGACAGAAAATTCTAGTGTGTTCCACATACACCCCATGACACCTGGCACTATGAGTGGGGAAGTAGGGAAGACATTGTATTGTAAATGAGGTGTTTTTTTTTTCAGATTTCATGTTTGTGGGACTTGGGACTTTTACCCGTGTGATTTATATCTTTTGTCACTTTAAATAAAGATTCAGTTTCGTTACTAGTTTTATATTTATAATCTGCAATCTTTTTTTTTTATGGGGGATTTCCCACATTCAGGTGGAGACCCCATAAAAGCTGGATTACCTCCAGCACCAGCACACATGTAGAACAACACATATGGAGTGAGAACTCAGGGTAACTGTCAAATACTTCAAGATCCTTAAACGACCACTCTGGCAAGAACATCAGATATTAGGCAGGACCTGTTACATTAGCCTTTAACTAGTGAGCTAAAACAGTGCCACCTGTCTGGTGCCCCTCTGAGCCACCTCCACAGCCACCTGAATAACCATTCAAGCCAACAGTACTTTGCCCTTGATGATTACTCAGAAGCGAGAAGGAAAAAAATGGTCATATCTCCTGCCACCCGCAAACAGGGCAAGAAATGGTATTATGGGTAAACTCTGAGTCTTTTAGGCTTAAATGAAAGATCTCATTTTTCTTGCTTCTCCACAGTGCCTTACATAAGAGTATACCACATGGTAAATTGCTTTTCTTCCACTTTTTAGAAAAATTTTGTTAGTTTAGTTTATGCAACATGTCCCAGTTCTTCAATATATTTCCAGTGGGATCCATTTTAGACCACCGTGAGGATACACAAAATGGAACACGCCATCTCTTGTCAAATCAACACTTACGGGAATAATTTAAAGAAAACTATTTTTTACAACATTGGGCTTTTTAAAAGAAAGGGGAAAAATTGTGGCAAGGTGATATAAATGGAACTGAACATTTTTACTCTGTCTTCTCAGTTATACTGTCTTCAGCCAGTTTGTATGAGTTTATCTGAAGCAGTGATTTTTAAACACATTTTCCCTTTCTTTATTTTTAACAACAGCTTTCATTGTATCCACTGAGATATATATACCATTAAATTAATCCTTTTAAAATGCACAAATGTTTTTTAGTTTGTCCCAGAGATGTACAAAGCTCAGTACTATCTGACTTTGGGACACTTTCGTCATCCAAAAGGAAACTCTATACCCATTAGAAGCTATTCCTCATTTTCCGTTCTCCCCCAGCTCCAGGCAAACACTAATCTACTTTATGTCTCCATGGATTTGCTTATTCTGGCCATACCCTACACATGGAATCACAGAATATGTGGCCTCTTGTGACTGACTTCTTTCACTTAACATGATGTGTTCAAGGGTCTTCAGTGTTACCGAGTGTCAGTGCTTCATTCCTTTTCGTAACTCCACTGTGTGGATGAACCACACTGTTTGTTCTTTCATCAGTTGTTGGGTTACTTTTTGACTCATGAATAGTGCTGCTATGAATATCTGTGTGCAAGCTTTTGGGTAGACATGTTTTCCTTTCCTTTGCATATATACACAGGGGTGGAATTGTTAGGTCATATGGTAACTCTATTTTTAACAGTGTAAAGGATGGCCAGACTGTTCTCCAAAAGTGGCCACATTATCTCATGTTCTCACCAGAGTATAGGGGGGCTCAAATTTCTCCACATATTTGTTAACATTGGCTATCATCTTTTTTATTCTGATCATCTTAATGAGTGTGAGTTGCTATCTCCCAGTGATTTTGATTTGCATCCCAAATACATTTGATTTTGCATACCTGTTAGCATTTGAGCATTCACCCCATTTTAAGTGTGCAGGATTATTTATAGGGTTATATACATATAGTACAATACAAATCTAGTATATATTATACAAAACGTTAACTAAAGAGATGTTTTAAAGACAAGGAAGAAGTTCTAAGATTTTTTCCAAGATGTCACAGAAAGGTCATTTTTCCTCTCCTAAAGTTAATTCATCCCACTTGAAAACTATCTAGAAGACCAGGAATATTTAATTTAAAATAAGAATTCTGCTGAAGATTGCAGATTCTAATATTCTTTCAGTGGTGTTTATTTATTAAGAGCTCACTACAAGTGAATCTTGCTAAGAACTTTTCAGTACATAAAGTAAGAAAAGACAATCCATGGTGTCAGCCATGACAGTCTACTTTTTTTCACAACAAAGGCCCTCTTGCTATATGTTCATATTTTTTAATTGGGAGCATGTGACCGTATTGCATCAATAATAATTAATGACAATCAAACACAGCAATAATCTGGTATATCCTAAGAGTATAGACAATAACTAAAATATGTGTAAGAAGCCATAAAAGGTAATGATTCACTTAAGTTCCATCAACTCATTGTTACACAACCCAGCTTTTCTTTTTTAGACATATACCACTTTTTTATTAGTGTATCATTGATATACAATCTTATATTAGTTTCAAATATACAGCATAGTAGTTCAACAGTTACCCATACTATTAAATCCTCACCCCCATAGTGCAGTCACTATCTATCAACGTTGTAAGATGTTACAAGATCATTAAGTGTATTCTCTGTGCAGTACTACCGTCCCTGTGACCAATTTATATTGTGATTGTGAATTATTGTGATCCTTTATCCCCTTCACTGCCCCCAACCCCAATACCTCAGCACCTCCCCCTTGGTAACCACTATACCCTTCTTGGTGTCTATGCGTCAACTGCTATTTTGTTCCTTCTGTTTTGCTTTGTTTTTATACTCCACAAATAAGTCAATTCATGTGGTATTTGTCTTTCTCTGCCTGGCTTATTTTACTGAGCATAATACCCTCTAGATCCATCCATGTTGTTGCAAATGGGAAGATTTCTTTTCTTTTTGTGTCTGAATAATATTCCATCATGTAAATGTACCACATCTTCTTCATCCATTCATCTATTGATGGTCACTAGGTTGCTTCCATATCTTGACTCTTGCAAATAGCATAGCAGTAAACATGGGGGTGCATATGTCTTTTTGAATCAGGGATTTTGTTTTCTTCTGAGTCAAATGGTATTTCTATTTTGAGTTTTTTGAGGACCCTCCATATTGATTTCCAAGATGTTGCACAAATTTACATTCCCACCAGCAGTGTAGGAGGGTTCCCATTTCTCTGAATCCTCACCAGCATTTGTTATTTCTTGTCTTTTGGATAGTGGCCATCCTAACTGGTGTGAGGTGATATCTCATTGTGGTTTTAATTTGCATTTCCCTGATGATTAGCAATGTGGAGCATCTTTCCATGTTGCCTGTTGGCCATTTGTATTTCTTCTTTGTAAAAATGTCTGTTCAGGTCCTCCACCCACTTCTTAATCAGATCATTTGTTTTTTGGGTGTTGAGGCACATGACTTCTTTATATATTTTGGATGTTAACCCCTTATCAGATGAGTCATTTAGGAACTTATTCTCCCATACTGTAGGATGCCTTTTTGTTCTGCGGATGGTGTCCTTGCTGTACAGAAACTTTTTAGTTTGATGTGGTCCCAACTTGTTCATTTTTGCTTTTGTTTCCCTTGCCTGAGGAGATGTGTTCAGGAAGAAGTTGCTCATATTTATATTCAAGAGAGTTTTACCTATGTTTTCTTCTAAGAGTTTTATGGTTTCATGACTTACATTCAGGTGTCTTTGATCCATTTCAAGTTTACTTTTGTATATGGAGTTAGACAGTAATCCATTTCATTCTCTTACATGTAGCTGTCCAGTTTTCCCAATACCAGTTGTTGAAGAGGCTGTCTTTTCCCCACTGTATATTCATGGCTTCTATATCGTATATTAATTGACCATAGATGTGTGGGTTTATATCTGGGCTCTCTATTTTGTTACATTTATCTATGGGTCTGTTCTTGTGTCAGTAGACATGTACCTCTTCTTTCTAAGTGTTAAGTGATGTTCAGGTAACTATCTTTTCTTTCTAGTTACTTCAAGATATTTTCTTTACCTTTGTTGTCCTGAATTTTTACTACAATGTGTCTAAGTATAAATCAATTCTTACTTATCATATGAAGACTTGCTTATGTCTACTGTTAAGTCCACAATGTTCATCACATTTAGAAAGTTCTCATTCATTTTATCTTCAAATATTGCTTTTGTTTGTGTGCGTGTTTTGGCAGGGCTTGGGAGGAGCTTTTTGGTTAATAATTAAACAGTGCAAGTGAGCACAGGATGGTTAGTTTGAAGCAAAAATTATCCATAGTGACAAAAAGGATAAGAAAGAAATCAACTGTAGAATAAGCAAAATCTTTTTTGCAAATTAACTGTAAAAGCAAAATGATACTGGTGGAAGTCACCCCTGGTACTAGGCACACATCCCAAGAGGAGTAGTAATGAATATAACTGTTTGAATTCCTTTACTTCTAGGTGACCCAACCTAGAGAATATCCCAGGTGAGTTGTGCTCACAATGAAGGTGGCCCTTGTGCAAACAAATATGATGAGCTTTAGTTATCACATGGTTGTGAAGATGGAATTGGAGAATCTTGACATCCAGGAGCAAGATTTGAGCAATTTGAATGGTTTGTGTGGGCCACATAACTTCCTCCCTTTGTCATAAGTGGCAAATGTGTAATTCAAATGGACCCAATTAACCTTCAAAAATACTAGAAAAGCAAGGAACCCAATGGAAAAAAAGGAGGTCTAGTAATTTCTAGAGATCCTCAGAAAAAGGAGGGTGCAAGAAGAGGTGAAGGCAGAAGCAGTAAGGGAGGCTATCAGCTCTGCAGAAGGACAGCAGTTCAGGGGGGAAGAGATCCAGGACCTGAGAGTAACTGGGAAAGGCCACTGGCCCTGCTAGCTACCAACAGCCTTTCTGTTCATCTCCCTGGGGACACTTGTAAGACTATGAGAAGTGTTCATCTTTCCAGGAGGTTCTGGTACTCAGGCTGCCATTATATCTCATGGGAAATAACATAAAAGATAAATTAAAAAAACAAAAAAATATAGAACAGTAGGCCTCAAATCACACTACAGGTCTCTAAGAATGCATAAATCAGAAATAGCATTTTTTATAAATAAAGGAGCATGAGCTGTAGGTTTTCCTAGTAAACTTCGCTCTGGGCAAGTCACTCAATTGCTCTGAATCTCTCTAAGCCCGTGTGGGCTCCTTTCTCTCTGATATATGATATCACTGACCTGTTAAAGCTGTTACTAAAATTAAAACCTTCAATGTTTGTTAAGCTTAATTCAAACAGTATTTTTCTTCTCCTCAAACCCAGGTCTCCCCCTGCTCTTCCTAGGAACCTGTGATGAAGAAGCCATTCTTAAAAGTTAATAACGAGGGTTATAATAAACAAGAAGGCAAACTCCACTGTGATCCCTACACAATTCTTACTATTTCGTGTTCTCACTTGCCTCTACACCTTGGGAAAAAAAAAACAACAGGTAGTTTTCCCTGAGTCCAACCCTACTGATTAATTTCCTTTAACTTTGAAAGAAAGCTATGTGGTCCTCTGGAAACTCTCCGAGGAAAAGTCGAGGTGCTCTCTCATCACAGATGACAGAGGGTTAAATTGAGGAAGCTAGAACTCATCACAAGCAAGAGTAGGAAAAGGGAGTTCTAGGGTTACTCAAAGTGTGTTTCATGGGCCGACAGCATCTGTATCCATGGGAGTTTGTGGAATCAAAACTGTTTTTTAACAAAATCCCACTTGATCTGTATGCAGATTAATGTTTGAAAAACACAGCATACTCTCTTTCACCTGGGCACTTTGCCCCTAATTTCCCTACTCCCAGTCCAGGATGGAATCCAGAGAGCCCTTTCTCTGCACCTAAGTCTCCACTCTAATCCACTGTCAATGGCAGAGCCATTCAGAGTTCCTGGTAGCTCAGGGATATGATCCATCGAGCTGGTTTCACAGACTATCACCGGTCAGTCAAATCTCTTTGTCAATGTTTGGTTCACTGTCTTGCCAACAGCTCAGAGGAAACAAGATAAGGATGTAAAGGATTTGGATTCATAATGCCCCTAGGTACACACACACAGCACACAAAGGCAGATGGACAGACACACAGCTACTCCCTCTCATCCTTTGACCCACATCCTGACCACGTAGAAGGATGAGCCATGTAAGGAGAACCTTTTCATCTGTTCAAAGCACTAAGTTTAAAAATTAAGGCTGCTGGATTTAGCAAATGGTGGCAATGTATCTGCAGTTGCAATAAGTCTCAGCTTTGGTCGCTGCATCCTCTATTCTTGTGTTTATTAATGTGACACTAATACGTTCAACCATTGAGAGTTACAGCAGAAGGGTAATGACCAGAAGTCCCATACAAATTGTTCTTCTTCCTCTGTTTTTTTCTCTCTTTTTTTCCTTTAAGCAATGAATTGATTAGGGCCTGAAATGAACAAAATGCAGTATCTTTCAACTCACTATAAATATGGACGGGAAATTCTGAGAAGGTTTTCTGTTTCTTTGGCATTTGTTTCAGGACTGCATGGATTTATTCAGAAATGAGCTGGAAAGCCAGTACCATAAAAATAACTAAATATAAACATAAAAAATTAAACCTTTGTACTTCGGACCAAACTGATGGTTATCTAGCTCCAGCCCCATCTTCATTTTTATGGGAAGCAAATTATGCATCTATGTATGATGCAAAGAGTGGTTCATTTTATCCTTCCTCTTCTAAATGCGCGAGTCTTGGGGGCTACCGCTAACTTTGAACATGCAAGAGAAATCTTGCCTTCAGGCTTATATATGTCCCACATCGCACAGCCAGCTCTGAAATCATCTGCCACATTTCGCAAAGATCAGTTGATTCCCTGTGGGTAAAACTGCAATCTTTCCAGAATCTCTTGCTGGCCTTAGTGCATCTCCATATCAATGGGTGTTTCCCAGGGATGGAGAGTGGGAGTCCATCTTCATATCAGTAGGTGATTACAAAGGGGTAGAGAGCAAGCACACACCTGGACCAGAGAGGTTCGGTGGGGGTCTTTTGCAGCTGGGTTGTGAGAGACATGGGTGAGCATAAGTAGGCAACCGCTTGTAAGTAATAAATGGGTTTCTCCCACTTTATTTCTCCTTTGGACTGATTTTGGCTTCAACGTATTTGCCTGGGGCTGGGAACATATCTCCCCCGCCTCCAGAGTTATACTCCCTAAGTCTTTTGCTCACAAAACATGCACAGATCTATTTCTTAAATAGGTAGAATAACAATATCATTCTCCTCTATGCTACCTTCTCAAGCTCAGACCAGTCTCTTATTCAAAAATTTTATTGGATTTTGGCAAATATCTTTTAGGTACCGACTGTGAGCTAGATCTCACTGCTCCTAGCAGCCCTGTGTGGTGGGTAACATCCTCATATTTGCATAGGAGGAAAGAGGCACAAAAGAGATGCCTCAAGTCTAACAACAAATAAGAGAAAGAGCTGGGAGTCAATCTAGGTCTTTTAACTGAATATCCAGGGAACTTTTTACCAGCTCTATGCTTCTCCAAGTGTGGTCTCTGGACCAGCAGCATCAACATCACCCCGGAACTTGTTAGAATGAAAATTCAGGGACTTCACTCGAGACCCACTGAATCACTGACTTGAGAGGTAGACCCAGCAGTCCCTAATACAAGCCCACAGGGGACTTGCTGTCAAGTTTGAGAAGGCCTGCCCCAGCCAGGAGCTGCCTTCCAGCCCTCCCTTCAGAACTATTTGGGAAGCCCTCTTCCTGTTCTTATTTAGGAGCTCCTCCCTCTTTAGCAACTTCATTTCCATGCCTCCAGCTGTCCTGAACAGCGCTGTGTTTGTATGTTTTCCTTTCTCCATTCAGAGAACATTCACTGGCCCATCTGATGGATGGAGACTCTGTTGGATGCTATGGATATAAGGTGCCGATGAAGACAGCTTCTGTATGTTCAGAGAAAAGGACAGTGATGCTAAAACAAGGCTCATAAAAGGCCAGCAGTGATTTTCTCCTGTGCACATCCAGGGGCTTTGCCTCAGTCCTCATTAATCCCCAAGGAATTGACACTCCCATCTCTGAAGCTTTTTAAGTGCTCTCCTCTTCTGTAACTCCACCGCCGCTGGTGTTTCTCTGTCTCCATTAGCTATTCCATCATGTAAGGTCTTCTCGGGTCTCATTTGTATCCATCTTCTTTGCTCTTTATATATTCCCTCCTGTTTGTTTTCTCAAAACTCTCGTTCCTCTTGTTTTTTCTGTCTCTCTTTCAATAGCATCTTCATTGTTCAAGCTCAAAACCTCAGCCATGTCTTTGTCTGCTCTTCAATGTCTGTATTTGGTCTGAGACCAAGTCCTCAGGTTCATCCCTTGGTGTCTCTAATATGTCCTCGTTTTCACCCCCACCACCACCAGATGCATCCAAGCCCTCATTAGCTCAACCAATGATTATTTCACTCACCACTTGTTTGGCCTGCCCATCTCCTGTCTCATGAATCCATCCAATTAACAGACAAAAGGGTTTTTATAAAAATGGCATTATTAGCTTACTTCCAAACTCTTACTGGTTATTCCTTGCCCACCCAGCTCAGAAACTTTTTATTTTTATTAAAATGTTAATACAGAATCTTATGTTGGTTTCAAATGTACATCACAGTCATTCAACAGTCCCCATGATCAACTTACATTGTGATTGTAAATTATTATGCCCCTTTATCCCCTTTCCCCTTGCCTCCTGCACTGGTCCCAACCACTCCCCCTTGGTAACCAATAGTCACTTTTTCAGTATCTATGAGCCTACGGCTGAAAAACCCTCTTTTAAGAAGGCTCTCTACAATAGGATTCTAAATTAACGTTCCTGGCCCATCTCCCCTCTGGGCTCCACAACATCAAGAAAACAGACCACCATTAAATATTTTCCAAATGCAATTGCCCCCTTTTCTTCTTACTTCTGTCCATGTATTTTTTTTTTCAGTTACTTCTTCCTATGTATTATTACCTGTTCACATTTACTATTCCTTAAGATCCAACTAAAACACCTTCTCCCTGGTGCTGTCCTAGTCCACTAATAGGCTATGGTTTCCTTCTCCATTAAAAAAAAAAGGAGTATTTTGTCCTTCCTCGGCCTTTGTAAATGCCCTTTGCATCTGGATATTGGCAGGGCAGGATTAGCACTTGCGCCCAAGAGGTGCATGTCTTTTGCTGCCCTAACCAGTAAGTTTCTCAGGGAAGAAATTCATTAAGTTTTGGTTGAATGCAATTGAAATTTGATTTCCTTCTTCCGTTTCCCCTTTCCCTACCTTCCTACCATGGATGAATGATCCTGTTTTATTCTTAACATTTGATTCACAAATCAAATTTAGCTTCTAACTCAAAGATCCAAAATTCACCTTCCACAGAGTCTAATCCAAATGTATTCTCTGTGCCTTTTATCTCATGTCTTAAATTCAGTTCCCTGGACGCACAAGAGCTTGGTGTATGGTTTGTAAATTAACATCTTAAACAGAGTGGCATGAATACAGACAGAGCTGGATTAAAACATCGACCTTGGATGACCTTTCCGTTTTGCTAGCCTCTCAGAAACTCAGTTTCTGTGTCTGTAAGAAGGGGTTAATTTTTCCTACATTGGAGGCTGTCCAGACCAAAGGAGACAATGAAATGGAAATGTCCGGCACATTCCAGATCATTCTCCAGTGTTTTGGGGTTAAACAGATTTGCTTTCATTGTACAGGCATAGAAACCAAGGGACAGCTTGGTTGCCACAAGCCTGAAGGAAGCAAAACCAACACCAAAGTCACTGTCCCTTGATGCCTCACGGGTCCTTCTCCAGGTACACGCTGCAAATCCCTCAAGGCACAGTGATTAACAGAAGGCCTGGGAGGGACCAGAACTGAGCGCGCCTAGGACTGTCCCCAGCCCTGCACCTCACTCACGGGGCCAGCCAGCATTTGGATCCCCTCCTGTGATGCAGCGAGCCTCACAAAGCCCGGGGAGCGATTCTGGAGGTATTCTGACAGGGCCCTGGCAGCAGCGACGTTCTGCATGATTCCTGCAGCGGCTGGGTTGGCTTTGCTGGCTCACTCAGCAATGCAGGCGGGAGTGGCGGCGCCCACGCGGGTGTCCGACCTTTTAGCCGTGCTCTCCTGAGTGCGTCTGGGAGTCTCTGGGGCAGTTGTGACACCCTGTGGCCAGGTTGGCTCATCACAGCAGAGCGTCCCTTGGTAAAACAAAGAGCCTAGGGGACAGGTGCAGGGGAAAAGTCAGAGCTGCTTCCGGGAGTTTGTGGAGTATCCGGCCATGTGGCTTCAGCTCATACTCAGGGGTCTTCCCCTCCCTGCCCCACTTCTGCCTCAATTAGACAAATGTGTAGCCTTTTTGGCTTGGTGAATCCAGAGCATCCCCAGAGAGAAGAGGTGAAGATATCAGGACATGACTGAGCATTGATACTGAAGGCCTCCAGAGAGCAGGGACGTATCTTCCTCTCCGTAGCGCCCTCCTCAGCCCATCAGGTACACCGTATACTGTAGGTGCTCAATAAACGTTAGTGAATTTCGCATGCGCCCCATGCCCAACAGCTTGGCCTTGGCTGATAACTGCCACATGCCGTTGTATTCAATTTGGTCAATCGATAAACGTTAATCTCATCCTTTTAACATACAATTTCTGTTTGACTTGCTCTTGATACTATATATAGTGAGTCCCCAAGAGCAGAAGCATGGTAGCTAACCTCTCAGTGCCTTCCTAGAGGAGTTTAGAAAACAGGATTTGATGTATGTGCTGGTTCAGGAAAATTCGTTACACCACAATTAGACAATGCCATTCACACATGCTATGCTTTCCTTGATTTACCCGGCTTCATCCCCTCTATCTCCTTCCTCACAACACTCGGTCTCTTTTTCTTTCTCACTTAGAAAAGGCGAGTTCCAGTTTCATCTTGTCGTGCTCGCTTTTAGCCTTTGAGGAAAATATTTTTTATTAAATAATCGAGCACAGCAGGACATGAGCCTGGAATAAGATTGCATCTAACGACGGCCTCTGCCAGGTGACGTGCGCAATGGAACACAACAGGGTGGAGCTGCGAGGGAACAGACAGTGGCAGCTGTCAGCCTAAGCAAACTCTTTTCACAGGATTTGTAATTTTATGAAATTACGTAGAAAAGCACCATAATATCAGCTGGACTGGAGGAATTTGACAGACTGAATGCATCTTTCATCATATGCTGATTTCTAAGTGTCTTTGAGTATTATTTCTATCAGACAATAATAATAAAAACAAAAGAGAGAAAGACCAAGCATGCACAGAGGGTGACATTCCCATGCTCTGAGAACAGTTGAGATAGTAGACAAAAAGGGAGACACTAGAGAGAGACTAGTGTTGGAAAAGGAGGGCAAAATCTGGGGTGACCCGGACAACTGCCCCAGTGTTGGGAGAATTAGTCATGGTGGGCTCAGGTCACACTACTGGCTGCCTTTCCAAACTGCAGCAGGTGAAACTGTTGCCCTTGGTCACTGCTCTGCCAGCCACACTGGACCTTACCCAGCACCTGTAACAGGTCTAATCTCAACTCGGTGGCCTATCAGGACGCACATGATCTTCCTCCTGCCTCAGGGCCTTTGCATTTGCTATTCCCTCTGCTGAGAGGGTGCATCCGCAACCCCTTGCTTGCAATGGCTCCTCACTTCATTCAGAATGTGCTTCAAAGGTTACCTTTCTAGAGCTTACCCTTCCTCCTGCCCTCCATCATGCTCCATCTCTTTGTTCTGTTTGATTTTCCTCTATTTTATTTATAGCCACCTGGAAATATATTACACATTTATTATGTTAGTATTCATTATCTATTTTTCCAGGAGGCCTGGGCTTTTGTTTCCTTTAATCAGTGTTAAGTTACTTAGTCAGCGCTCAATAAATATTTATTGATCAAAAGAATTAGGCCTGCCTGGTTTTTGCCTGAACTTCATCCTCTCCAAAATTTCCAACTTTGTCTAGCAGATGAATTATTACTGGGGAACTTATTTCTCCATTTCCTATAGTGATCTAGCACTTGATCTGTGAAAATTAATTTTCTAGTATGTAAAACAAGATCACATCTCTTTTCCAACATGTCAGATCAAAGCTGTAATTGGAATTCTGAATGAATTCTTCCTGATCACTTATTATATGGCCATCATAAAGCTAGGGGCTTTTCACACATTTTGTGCTTTATATCAACAACTATTCTGGTTGGCAAAATTATCTCTGGTTTATAGCTGAGGAAATAGGCTCAGAGAAAACTCATAACCTGAATCTGACTAAGGTTGTAGTTCCTTAAAAAGATATGGCCAAGTCCTAGCCCCAAGTACCTGTGAATGTAATCCTATTTGAAATAGAGTCCTTTTGGATGTTATGAAGGACCTCAGGATGAAATCATATGGGAGCTAAGGTGGGTTCTAAGCCCAATGACTGGTGTCCTATTAGAAAAGGACAGGACACAAAGACACGCAGAGGAGATGACCCTATAAAGCTAAATATGGAGATTGGGGTGATATGTGTCTATAAGACAAGGAAAGCCAAGGATTTCTGGCAGCCCCCAGAAGATAGGAGAGACACATGGCAGATTTACCTTCTGGACAGAGACTTCAGGAGGAACCCACCCTTGAATTTGGACTTTGATCCTCGATTACTATAAGAGAATGCATTTCTGTTGTTTCAAGCCACCTGCTTTTTGGTCATCTGTAACCTATTTAACCAAGACAAAATCTTGGGTGGTAAGCGGCAGAGCAAGGATTTGAAGCTGAATCTGTTGAATCCAAACCCTACACTAGTTCCTCTATCCCTGCTGACTTCCCTGAATTCTACAAGACGGAGGCCACCCTTGCTCAACACATTATAACAATATAGAAAGACTGAAAAGCAGAGCCCTGTAACCAAGTGAAATCTGCAAGCGTGGTTGTTACCTTTGGTCATACTATCATCTATATTCATGACCAATGTGCAAAAGGAGACCCCACACTAAGGAAACTCTCAGGTGATTCCAAACTGAAAGGTTGCAAATGCCAGGAAAGAAAGAAGAGATACACAGAGGAACTTTTCAATAGCAATAAGAGCAGAAAATAATAAAGAGAGAATTAATTGGAGGGAAAGAGCAGCCGCTCCCTTTGAAGGAAGATATTCAAAGCGCAGAGCAAATTTGAAAAGGAGTGGTGAAAAGACACATGCAGGTGGCAAGGCGGAGTTAGGCTGGTCATGCAATGCTGTAGCAAAAAAAAAAAAAGAGTTGATATTTTGAAGTTCACTTTCAGAGATGGAAAAAAATCACACAACTGACAGATTACAAAGTCCCGTTTTATGAGAACATGGGTTATTTCTGAGTCACTTCCAACCAGAAAGTAGAAATGCATCAGAGCAAGGTAGCACATGGAAGAAAGGGTTAAACCAAAGGGATACATCTCAGGGTAGATCCATCGGTTTTGGGGGACAGATTAAAAGCACTAAATATGCATACCTGACGAGGAGTCAATTGTGGGAGGCCAGCATGGAGCCTCGTGGGAAGGCACTGAGAGAGGTGGGTGGAAGTTGGTGGGTGGAACCCACAGAGGAATATTCACTAGATCTCAGCGCAAACTTCCTGACAGGGAGGCGTTTATTGCATCTCTTTGTAACTTAAATTTCAAGTGACCTTTCACCGTTTCACAAGCGAAGTCATTTCCTTTGAGGAAAGGTGCTATATAAATGTGAACATGTAAGTCTGTGCTGGACAGAGTGCTAGAAAATAAATACTTCCTGGAGTCCTCCCACCCCGATGCTCAAGAGACAGATGGGATGTGACCTCATAGATCTTTCTTTTCATCTTTTATTTATGGGAATTGCATCTGACACCACCAATTTGGTGTATTCTTTCCACCTGGGAGATTCACAAATAAGTGATATTACTGGAAATCACACTGTTTTACTAACGCTCTGAGGTTGGTTGTGACCTGGCTAGTCTTGAAGAAGAGTTATGTGGCTAATACCAGTGAGTCTGGAAAACCTTTGACCAGGAAAGGCTGGGTTCTGAAAGAAGTGTGACTTTGTACAGAACAAGCCAGGAGTAGACCCTTCTAGAAGTCAAGGGCTTGCCCATCTTTCTCTGCATGTGCATATTCATCTCAGCTCCTTTACGTATGCAGTGGTCAGCTGCGGGAAAAGACCTCCTTGACTCCACTGGTCCTTTATGTATAATAAAGGCTTCATCGAAATCCCCTCCCCTGAGAAGCTGTCCCTGATTCTCAGGTCAGCAGTGAACCTCACCTCTGGACGTGGCATCTCTATTTCAGTGCTTGTCACAGACTGAGCTCATTCTTCCACTGGCCTCTGTAGTCCAGGGTCTGGGAATCAGAGGTCAGAGGAGGAGAGCCATACCTCTGTTCACCCCCAGAGCACAGCCCACTCCCCAGGACCATGCTTACCATCACAGTCTAATCACCCATCTACAGAAAAGACACTAAGGGTGATTTTCTCCCGGCTGTGAATTAACTAAAAAGGTCACCCCAAAATGTGATTTCTTTCCCCAAGGAACAGTGATATCAAAAGCTAATGAAAGCTGAACTTTATCATTTTCCACTGAACTTTTCATTTTGCTTTAGGATATTAAAAGAGAGAGAGAGAGAAGCAGGGGAAAGGGAAGAATGGATCTTAAGAGGCTCCTCCATTAGCAGGTGATCACGAATATTAGGCCCCACCTGAAGGTCAGTTATGTCATCCGTAAAACTGAGGCCACTGTAGCCTGGGTGAAGACAGGTACTCTGCCTGTTTAAAAAGATGTAGTGAACGACTATTATGTAGTTAGCACCACGATCGATGATAAATATCTCCAGGGCCTAGCATGGTGTCCTACTCAAGGAGACAGGCACTATACATTAATTTACCTTCTGAATGGATAAATGAATGAATGAAGAGGTTTGACCTAGATTAGTGTTTCCGTAGTCACAGATCCCTAGGGAGTCTAATTACAGAAGGATCCACAAAATCTTTTGACACTGAAAGTCATATTTTTTAAATATTTTAGGACCTAAAAGATCTCTGACATTTACTGCCTACATTTATTCTCCCTTTTGATGGAAGGAGCAATTATAAAATAAGGGCAGGATCCACAGCCCCAAGGAAAGGTTAATGTCAGAGGTCCAGTGAAATAGGAGAGTGCCGGGTACAGCAGGGGTCCCTAGCAAGAAGCAGGACCCAGGGGCAAACGGAACAAAGGCTCTTAGAATAAACTCCAAACTCTTTACCAGATATTGCAATAGATCAAGATATGATCCACTTCCCCATCTTCTAATCAAGCGAGAGATGGGAGTTTAGCATCAAATGAACCTGCATGCTTTCTTTATGCCACACTCTGTGCTTTAGTGATTCTCAAATGTGACGTGTTTAAGAGTTCTTAGTAGTATTCATACTAGAGGATTAATATTCATTATATAGGACCTGCTAAATGCCAGGCTTTGGGAAAAGGTAGCCAAGATTCCTTGGCTCTGTCCCTAAGGATTTTCATACAGTAAGTCTGGGGCTGGTGCCCAGAAATCTATGTTTTTGAAAGGAAAGCCCAGTGTGAGTCTGATGAGAGGGGTCCTAGAATCAAACCTGGACAGATGCTCTTTGGTTTATTACCTAAATAGACTTACCTGTGTCACCATAAATTTAATGAGCCATATTAAGAGAGGCAAGGGTCTTTTAAATCACCTTACCCTAATCCTAACAGTTTACAAATGAGAAAACCCATGACACAAGGAAGTTTGTGTTCTCAACCAAAACTGCAGTTATTTAAAGGTAAGCCTATGCAAAAATTTTTTTGTGGCTGTTGTTTCTTATTCCTCTATTTAAATTATCTCCTCTGGCATCAAACTTAGTCTTCTGCAGAGTTTTGAATTGGAGAGTAATTCTGTTGTTCATAATTTGCCCCTTCTATTGAATATTCCCCCCAGACTTCAGTTTCGAAAATAAGCATGAGAGATGGTAAGTCTTAATGTGGAAGCAGATGCATGGTAAGCCCCACTTAATCAATGTTTAGCTTTATTACACTTGTTCCCTTTCTTTGAACTATACCTTCAGAATGGGGATAAAAAGGTCTACTCCACAGAAATACTACCATTAAATATTTAAAATATTTGACCCATAGGAAGTCCTCAATAAACTTTAGTTCCACTAATATCATATTATCATTGATCCAATAGCAATAACGTGTTGTTTTTTTAAATGGCAAATTAACACCTTACTATACAAGTTGTGTTGCCAAGTACTTGCATTTCAGACAATAATCTACCTCTCTGTCTTTTCCTCTCTCTCCCCTTCTCCATATGAAGTTGAACTCTATGCAATTAACATTATCAGTCATTTTCATCTATGAAGACAGCAATTTCATAGTTTCACTTAATATAGAAAAGAAGTCTATGATCATGATTTTGATGACAACATATTCTCATCAACCGAACTGAATTTAACAATATTCCTTGTAGCTCTGATTATCAGACTCTCATAAATTAGAGAATATCAACATATCAATAATCAATTAGTAGATGGAGAATCATTTCATGCAATTTCTCATCCTCAAGTCTCTTCCAGAAAGTTTTACATTTTTAATATGAAGCCCTCCTCTAGTTTCGGGCAGCCTTTCTCCCCTGTCAAAGCCTTTAGGGCAGACCTTTCAAATCTCTTGTGTCTAGTCTTTAAAGCAAAAGAAAACACTGTCTCTGAAAGGTCACAGGAGTATTCTTCTTGGCCAATGACTCTGAAATTCAAAAAGTTGTCAGATGGCAGGAAACATCAATTCTGTCAAATGATAGTAACCCAGTTCCCGTCAAAGTGTCAATACATTGTGTAAAAGCGTCAGGACCCCTTACAGAATGCAACTCAGGATGACAGATCAAAGGCCAGGGCAGGAGAAAGGTAGCTTGCTAAGGTTAAGAAGGAGCTGAGGTGACTCTCAAGGAGGCAAGGTGTAAATGGGAAACGTAATTATGTTTCTTAATAGTGAAATATGACAACAAATTCTCTCCTACCCATTGTTCCCGGTGACAAAGGAGGCAGGAGAAATAGACTAAGTAGCAAAGGTCCTTTTAAAAATACTTAACTTTGAGCCAAAGATACATGACTAGCCCTTTAGATTTCTTTCTTTTTTCTTCTTCACAAAGCAGCTTTATTTAAATATAATTTATAAAAAGATGGGAAAATTGGGGTAGAGATGGACATCTAAAAGGTGACACATTTACAGGTGAATGGTAAAAATTCATTAATCAACTAAACATTTTGTCTATATAAAGCGAAGGATGATAATATTTCCAAATCTGTGATTTTGGAGAGAGATTAAGTGACTTGATATTATTTAAAGATCAGATATAGGTTTGGGTCAATAGCAGGTCACATCAATGACAAAATGAGACAAGAGGTATCCAGTTCTGTATATACCTATCGATCATGCCTCTTTGAGACAGTGTCCTTACTTGCTCACTTTTATCCTTTCTCCTATTTATCACTCAACCCTCTGCAACTTGTACAGTCCTGGCCTCTACAGAATCTTCTTTCACAATGACCACCAATTCAATCCAAGGACCAGCTTTTCATCTTCATCTTACTACATTGTATTTCCTCTTTTATTGAAATACGGTCCTTCACTGACACCCCCTTTAAATGCATCATGTATATCTCCAAAATGTCATCTTTTCTTAATCTTTCATTTTACAAATGAGTCTCCTTGAGTGTCCATTTGTTCCCATGACTCTTACCTATATGTTGATGTCTTTAAACCTATTTCTTTGCTTTGACCTCTCAACGGCAAGCCTACGTTTCTAACTGTGGTTTTGAATCTTCTTACCGTGCCAGTCAGTGTGACACCCTGTGGCAACTTCCCAGGTGCCAGCCAGAGCCCCACTTCCCTGTTATACCCACACAGGGCTGCTTCAAAGCCCATGGGATGCTCATGCCTTCATCAGTCAGGGTCGCCATTCTGTCATTGCCTGGATGGCATGTGGCTTTCTCATGCTCATAGCAGAAGTAGTCCTCATATCCTCTACATCTGCTTCTGCAGTTTGTGTTGCCTATTCTAGTTAAAGCCAAAGTAACCATCAAATCATCCCAAGCTTCCAAAATCATAATCCTTTCACCTTCTCCTCTGTACCTCCTTGGACACCACCTGTGCTGAATCTGCTCCTAAATAGCTCTCAAATGCACTCCTATATCTTGATCCCTATTGCTCTTGTGTGTCCACAGCCCCTCACCATATCTTTTTCTAGACTGAGTTTTAGCCCATAGTCCTATTTTTCTTCTCCCTGGCCCTCTATCCTTCCTCCAGCACTAAAATGAATCTCCCACATTCTTAGCAGAGGGATCTTTCTAGAAGGCAAATTCGCTAATGTCATTCTCATTTGTAGACCTCTTCAATGGCTCCCCATTGCCATGAGCACCTGCTTCATGTGTCATTCAAGACATCTGACATCATAGTCCTAACCTGCCCTGAAATCCCTACTCTTGGTATTGTAATTGTTGTATCCAAACTGGCATGCCATGAACTATATCACGGCTCCCATTTTCTTTCATCCCAGAATCTCTACAAACCACCTTTACTGCCTGGTCAGCTCTACCCTCAGTTGAATTATCATGTCCAGAAAATTAAAAAAAAAAAAAAACAATAGATGGCTGAAGGCATAAATAATTGTCTCTCCTATTTGCCTGCAAAGCACTTTCATCTTATTCTTAGTGGAGGATATGACATCTATTTCCACTCTATCCCTTCATTAATTAAATTTAAATTTCGTGAGTGCCTATTGGTGTTGCCTCGCTCTTTGTACCGGGGAGCAGCTGCATCACGGAGCCTGCTCAGAACAGCACACAAGGCCAGTTGTGTGCATTTTTTCCTGAAGCCACACTCGGTGATGTCAAAATGGTAGCTTGAAATTGCCATGATGAGAGTATTTACACCTCTGAAATCATCAAACAGTACAAATCAAGGCTCCCCCCCTCCACCGCCAATCCTTGAATTACCCCCAGCAATTCATCAGTGTATACACAGGCAAAAACCTCTGTAGTAACTAATGAAACAGATAATCTAGTGAAAGAGAGGCAGACACATGCAAAAAAAGAAAACGTTTTTTTTTAAGTCCAAAGGTGCTAAGTACTATGGAAAATTAAATAGAATAAGGTAGAGTAACCCAGGATATTGGAGCTATGATTAATGTGTACTGTAATATTATCAAGAATTAAGAAAGGGGCAGGACTGAGAGAAGGTAACGGTGAGAAAGAACTAAATTCATCAAGAAATAAAGGGGAGGGCCTCAGGGTCAGTAGATTATTAACCATTAGGGGTAGATTGTAACAGAGTCTAATGTATGGAGTTCAATGCATATATACTCATTTTGATTAATTCCTAGTACCTGGCAGAGCATATCAGGTAATTAATTAAGGTTAAATTAGAATTTTCTATTTGGAGCCAGGTAACTAGTTCTGAGGGGCACTTGCTTATGCTCTTCTTAAGTTTTATTTTGATTGAAACCAACAGTTGAGATGGATCAGCATTGCCCTTACCACATGACAGCCCGTTAGCCCCCCTCTACCCCAGGAGATGGAAGGGAGTCTACCCACATGCTAATGATTTCAATTGCCTTGAATAATATCTCCAGCATTAGATCATTTCACTCAGGGCTTCTCAAACTTTAATATATATATGAATCACTTGAGGACCTTATTAGGATAGGATACATGTTTTGATTCAGCAGGTCTGGGACAGTGGGGGCAGAGGGTCTGCATTTCTAACAAGCCCCTCAGTGGTACAGATGCTGTTGATTTATGACTAGCAGGGTTCTAACCAACGTTTGTCCACATTCTTCAGTAGGAAACTCACCCCTCCTGAACAATGTCACCCCCTCCTTAGACAGGTAGTGGTGTTCTCTTGAGAAACACTTACTTCCTGTGATCTGAAGTCTGGCTACCAGTAATTCCCTCCCCTATAATTCTCAGTCCTAGCCTTGTAAATACAGAACAATTGTAGTCTCTTACAGATGACAGCCCTCAAGTACTGGGTAGCAAATATTTTGTCCAGGCTCAATGTCCCTCAGTCTTTCTGCTGCTCATCTAACACTGAGCTCTGAGTCTTCTGAAGACACCAGTCATGATCCTCACACCCGTTTCAGCTGTCCAGATGTCAACCAGGGCCCAGGGTTTCATTGTTTGATCCAGCTACAACAGCTTGCAAATCCTTGAGACACTGATTGCTGTCACTAAGCTGCAGTTCGCAGAGGTTTTTAATCTCATAGTCACCTCTGCTTCCGATCCCTGCTTTTACTTCGTGCTTGTCCTTGGCTGTACATGGTAAGATTGTTCCTCTATCTGCCTTCAGACAGCAGCCTAAGCGAGGCACACATCACGTTTCCTTGATCACACAGTTCCTTGTGCCCTTGACCCCATCACCAGCCATCTTCTTTCTCTTCTCATCTCTCTCCTGTTTCAGAAGAAGTTCTCCTATTCTTCATTTTTTTTTTAATTTTCAATAAATACTGAGAACTTTCTATGGGTCAAATCGTACTGTAGGAGGAAATACGGCAATGGATGTGACAAGCAAGATGCTACTCAGTTGAGGAGACAAAGAGCAAAGAGGACACAAATAGGCACTCGACCTGCAGGTGCTCTTGAGAGTTAGGAAGAAAAATAAAGCTAGTAACGAGGTAGAAGGAGAGAAGAAGGACATGCTTTTTATTTTACTCCAGAAAGTCAGGGAAGACCTCCTGGAGAGGGAGGGTTTCACATACTCTTAAGCCAAGAATATTTTAATTTCTTCTCTCAGACTCAGTTCTAGGGGCCTTCATTTACATATTCAAAGACTCACACGGTGATGAGGTCTCCTGGTCAAAGGCACATCTCTTCAAAGCCCCTCCCTTCTCCCTCATCCAAGGCTCCAAGAGGGAAGAAGTCTGGGAAGATTCTTCCCCAGCTGATGGTGACTGCTCTCTTTCCCTCACATCTAGTAGGCCAGGCAGCCAGAGTCTGATTTGGATTTTAAATCTGGGGTTTATCTGTTAAATTCCTTTCAATAACAAGGCTCGACACCAAAGGCAATCCTCTAGGTGTCTTCTAACCGTGCAGAGGAGAGCCCTGACAGCCTACCTTCCCCCACAACACCACCCCATTGTAATACCAGCCACTTATAAACGCAGCACAAGCTCAAATTCACTTTCTTCGCAGTCCTGTCATTCTGTTGACTCACTCTGACTTTACAGTAAAGTCCTGCCCCTGAGCCTTTTCCACATAGCTGCTGATTTCATAGGGTTTTACAAATGGCTTGCTCTCTTAATAAAAAGCACTTCTTTGGCCTTTGAAGCCTGCTGAATACCATGCTTTAAAAATAATATAATGATAACAAAAATCCCACAGAAGTGTAAATTGGCCTTCTGATTAGATTACCAAGGTTGGGTTGGTGGGGGGCTAGCCCACCTTGGCACAGAAGGCTGTAACAAATCAGCAAAGATTTGCACATCCTGTTGTATATTCCATGGAATCTCGTAGCATCTGAGAGTAACTCTTTGCCCCCCATATTGGCGCCTATTCCTCTCTCTATCCCTCTTTCAATTTTTGGTTGGGTTCAAATTCTATGCCTTACAAAAACTGAATGGCTCCCAAGTGGATAAAAACATTGAAGTCATGTTTTGTACCTTCTGTACTGAAAAATCCTCAAAAAGGAGTTAGAGTTTTCTCCTGGTTTGGCGTTGTAGATAAGTAATGGCTGGAGTGTCTGCTAATATAGGAGGGACCACAGACTGCAAATGTGTGAGAGTGCAGATGACAACCTTTCGGCAATAAAAAAATAATGAATTTAAAATATCAGGAGTTCTGAAACACTGATTTTGATTTGCCCTTCCTTCTCTCTCTCACGCTCTGTGCACACCTCTATCAGATAATTTATCATATCCTAGTAATTTTCATGCTGTTTCCATCAATAAATTGTAAGCTATCAAGGGCAGATACAAGTCCCATTCAATTTTGTCTATACTAGTAGTCATTCTCATACATACACCAGACTCCCTGAGGGATCATTAAAAGACAGATTGGTGGACCCCATTTCTGAGTTTCTGATTCGGTAGGTCTGGAGTGGACCTGAACATATGCATTTCTAACAAGTTCCCAGGTGGTACTGATGGTGGCTGGTCCATGGACCACACTTTGAGAACCACAGGTCTAGGGTACAGGACAGTGTCTGTTTTATGTATGACCTCTATAAAAATTTAATGAAAGGCAAAAAGCAAGAGAATGGAGAGAAGGGAAGAAAGAAAAAAAAATAGAGAAATGGAGTAAGAGCTGATTTTAGAGTCCTCTTGGAATATCTCAAGAGTGTGAAGAAGAGCTTTACATTCAAAGTCTAAATCAGAGGTCTTTTTTTTTCCCCCCTCACAGATTTGTTGGAAATGGTTTGGGAACCAGATTTGGGTGTTTCCCATTTTAACCACTGACTGACAGCAGGAGGAAAAAATCCAAGTTTCCACTCCTAGAGGCAGATATTTTAAAAACTGAATTATTTCATTGGTGTAGGAAACTTTATTAGTGTATTTCTCTCTGGAGCAGAACAGGGAAATTTTCTTAGCTGTCACCATGGTACACACTTCATTTCCACCCAAGAAGTATCTCTTCACGGCTATTGGCCAATGTAGGCATTTCAAACCCATTGGTTCACAGTAAACATGCTCATTTTTCTTGAAGCATTCAATGTTGCTTGATCTCAAACTTCTGTGTAGAGTCATGTGGACATGTAGAGTCCTGTAGGGTCAGTGGGCTGACCAAGTTTTCGTCTTTCCTGGCAGTTGTGCTGGGCTGGTTTTTACATGACATTAGGCCAACAGAAGGGTGCTGGTGAAACGCAGTTACCCACACTTTTCACAACCACAGTTGTATCATGGTAAAAGACATGCAATGGCTGTCATCCAGTGAATTGAATATGCTATGGAAAGAGAGATCACTACTTATTAAGCTAGTGGTCTAATTAAGTTCCCAATACAAAAAAAACTGTCCACCTCCCAAAGGGACATTAAAGGTTTAGTGTGCCATTGGACTGGAGGGAGTCTTGGCTGTTTATAGCTCTGTCAGTTATTTGCTCCATGAACTTGGGCAAGCAGCATATGCTCAGTGATGCTTGGTCTCATCTCTACAATGGGTATATTCAAAGTTAAAATGAAAATTTGAGATAGAATGTGTTGAACAGGATGCAAACCCCAGGATATTGTTGGCACTGAGTAAGTAGTTGGGGACAACAGGATGAGTTGTTATGGTCTCCACAAGTGCACAAGCAGAGTTTTTGTTTGGTTTTGCTTTGTTGTGTTTTTACTACAAAACTATCTCACTTAAAAATCCTCTCTGCTATCTTTGCGGGAGAGTATGTGTGGTCCACAAGGCTATTGTAGTGATGAATCTCATGCAACCCCATTTACTATGCCAAGGCATTCATTAGAATACATGGATTTTTAAAATAAGAAGCATTGCATGCAAATGGAGAGTTTGGGGGAGACAGGGCAACATGTTCCATGATCAAATTCTGTAACCTAAGTCCACTGAGGCAGCAGGAAGCAAAAAAGCAGGTAAACACAAATCAACTCCTAGAGTTCGATATCCCCTGCCCCACAGGTACCCATGCTCCCTACCACCGCTACTTGCGTATAGTTGGAGTATGTGTCAGCCTAGGCACCAGACTTCTCTGGCCAGGGCACATTCTCAGGGGGCCACATGGATCTTCCACAGAGCTTTGGAGATCTGTAGCATCTTTGATGGCTGACCTTTGGGCCTCCACAACCTAGCAACCACTGCTTCCTGGGATTTCTCCTCTTTATCCCTCCTCCACCCTGCTTTCCTTGTAAGCATTCTCTTTGCATCTGTGCCTGCTTTGCAAAGCCCGAGATCCAGGAATTCACAAGAAGGCTGGCCTTATAAATCTTCACCTAGGAAAAGATGGCAACTCCTTCAAGAATATTATCTCTCCATGTGAGTGTCTGAGTTGGATCAGGCGGTATGCAGAAAGGGAGTGTAACATTGCATATTCACGAGAGCCAACCAAGATGTTTTTGCATAAATATGTTTGAACATAAAAAACGTCATGTGCTTATAAATATAACTAAGGGTGCTCCTTGGGTCATTTCATTTTCCACATAGCCACCTTGTGTTTGTCAAAGTGAGATTTCTCACTAGTAAACCACCAGCAAAAAGAAGCCCTGTCGAATAGGAGTCACCAACTAGAGGCCTTGCAGTGGTAGGCCAGATCTCATCTGCAGATATATTTTATTAAACTCGCAAGGTTTTTAAAAAAGATACGAATTCATTGCCAATATTTGAAATTTAGGAGATTCCACATTAAAGTCAGATTTGCAGCTTCCTTTGAAAAATCAGAAGATTCAAGTTGGGTACACGTTTCAGCATGTAACACCAAATGAGGTGAATAGCAGGTGCCTTTGCCAATGGCCAATGCTATCCAGTTTGCTACCATCACCTGCTTGGATTCCCATCCGGTCTCTGCTGTGAATCCTGCAGTGCAGCCTCCTCTCATATATAGCGGGCTCCCAGGGAAGCAGTTTAAGGCCCTTTGTGCTCTGTTTCTAATTCCTTCATACCTCTCAGGATCCAAGCATTACTTCTCAATATGAAGTTACATGACGACACACTTGAGCCCATTTCTAGGTGCAGATTGTTGTCAATAGAGAAAAATACATGGCTGTGTTGGGGCAAATGTTTTCTTGTATCCCCCTGATTTAAAGATCAGAGATTGAGAATTGAATTAAAGGGAAAGGACTGGCTCTCCTGCTGGCTTTGGTTCTAGCCCAAGCTTGTCTCTAGCCAAGACAAAGAAAAATTTCCCCTAGCATACTATAGTGGAAATGATTATAGCTTGGGATCAAAGACATGCAATGATATCCCTGGTGTTTCTCCCCAGTGAGTAACAGAATAAAACTCCCCTGCATCTCAAAAAATTATCCACAGATTAGCAGGAGTCTATTGATTTTGGTTTTAATAGTACTACATTAAAAATAAACTATGTCATCATTGTTTCATTGATGCTAAAGCAATTGTAAATGCCAATAGAAATGCAGTTACAGAATGTGGCTGATAGTACCTGGTTATAAATGAGTCTTCTAGCTTATCCAGTGCATGGTTCTGTTCTGGTTTATAGGCATAATCTCAAATAACGTAAAAATTGTAAACTCAACAACATATCCATGTACCACCTAGATTTAGCTTACCCAAATCTGAGAAACATGATTTTTGCATAATGGGACATTCCCTTTGATATATTAGAAATCAAAATCAAAGCACCTCTTAAAACTCAATAAGAAAACAACCCAATTTTAAAAAGGGCAAAAGATCTGACAGGCACCTCTCCAAAGAAGATATACAGGTACAGCAAGAAAAGAGGCTCCACATCCCATATCATGAGAGAAGCACAACTAAAACAACATGATACAACTCCACACCTGCTAGAATGTCCGATGCACTGATACCACCAAATGCTGACAAGGATGTGGAGCAACAGGAACTTTCATTCATTGCTGGTGGGAATGAAAATTGTGCAGTCACTCTGGAAGACAGTTCGGCGGTTTCTTATAAAACTAAACATACTCTTACCACACAAGAAGCAATGATACTCCTTGGTATTTACCCAAAGGAACCAAAAACTTATGTGCCCACAAAAACCTGCAAATGGATGTCTATGGCAGCTTGATTCATGATTCCCAACAACTTGAAAGCAAAGAAGGTGTCCTTAGTAGGTGAATAGATAAATAACCTGTAGTACATCCAGACAATGGAATATATCCAATGCTCAAAAGGAATGAGCTATCAAGCTATAAAAAAACATGGGAGAAACTTGAATGCATATTTCTAATTGGAAGAAGCCAATCTGACATGGCTACCTAATGTATGATTCCAACCTTATGACATTCTGGAAAAGGCAACATTAGGGAAACAGTAAAAACATGGATGACTTCCAAGGATTCAAGGGGAGGGAAGAATGACTAGGTAGAGCACAGAGAGTTCTTAGGGCAGTGAAAATATTCTGTAATGCTGCCTACATTTGTCTAGACCCATAGAATGTAAAACACAAAGAATGACCTCTAAGGTAAACTCTGGACTTTAGGTGATAATAACATTGATTCATCAGTTGTTACAAATGTACCACATAATGCAAGATGTTATTAATAGGGAAAATTAGGGGAAATGGGAGAGAATATATGGGAACTGTTTACTTTCTGCTCAATAGCTTGTAAACCTATATGTCCTCAGAAAAATGAATTAATTTTTAAAAATACAAAGCATGCTAATTTCAAGGAGATTAGAAAGGAGGTGTCAAGGGCTGGTTCTCAGTCTTGTCTCCAAATACCATTTTCCTCTCCTTTTTTTCTCAATAAGATTTAAGGACAAAATCAGATAAACAGTATTTAGAAATGAGTCATTTGGTAATTAATAGGTGTCTAATATGTGTCAGATTCTAATAAACAGCTCTTCGTATCACTTCCGCCAAGACTTAATTAGATGAAGTTAATTTTGGCCATCTCTGTGTCTTTTTTGAATACTTTACCCAAACTAATTGACAGAAAACCCAGGATGTTGAGTGCCACCACCAAATCCACTACATAGTTCTAAGGAAGTCCTAGAAGACATGTTTCCATTCCTCCAAATATGCCATTTTGCTCAAGCAGAACCCCAGAAGTCAAATCTTTTACCTTTGTCTTTAGAATACAAAGTGACTAATTCAGTAATTAGAAAAATGTTGTCATCCTGACTTCTTTCCTATTTCTTCTTCCCATTCATGCTGTCTCTCTAGTCCCAGCCAACACCACACACACACACACAACCTTTGAGCCCAGTTCAGTACAATATTAACTTTTCACCACATTCAGCAAAATTAAAACGTGGCTTCAACTAGAGAGTAATTCTGGACTGGCAAAATCAATGTCTTAACTTCTAAGGGCAATTTCTATATTCCATGTGATATTAACAAGGGACCAGGTATATCAAAAATTTGAAATGAATAAAGGCCTTGAAATAGAAAGTCTACTAGTTTCCACTTCCTAGTTGCCCTATCACCTTCCATACAAATTTCTCCCCGTGTAGAAGAAGTTAATACTTAGTGCCTGCACTGTATCAAAGGATGATTTTTTAGCTGCTGCACAGATTTGCACAATAAATCCACCAAGGAAGAAATCTATAAGAAAGAAATATAAGATATCAAAAAGCAAACCATGCCTATTTCACACACTTAAAGACGTGAGTTTCTCTTTGGCTACTTAAAAAGTCAGTTTTTTAATGAGAGAAATTCTACAACGTTCCATTTGTAATGAAAAGGACTTTACTTTGTAAGAAAAGGCTTGTTGCTAAAAGCTAAAAAGAGCATTAGCTTTATTTCTTTCAAGCAATGCTGGTTACTCTCAACCACCAAATAAACTCATTATCTATGTGTTACCAGTTTTAACTGCTTGATATGAAAAACAGAAAACAGCAATCACTGCCATTCACTGATTATTTACACATAATTGTAATTACTGGGGGCAATCACCTACCCGCCCAATTTACTAACTCGTGGCAGAGATAATTCTGCTACCTCTATGTTTGGGTTGGTGGAGGTCAACCCAAGTGCAGAGGCACTGCTAACAGGTAAAACACACAGGAAAAAGGTCATAGGGAGGAAAAATGCATCTAAATAAGCATTCCAGAAGCTTAATTAGCCTCTGTGGAATTAAGATTGAAGGTGTACATGATATCATCCGGCCTTGGGATCAGAAAACATGGACTGAAATTCCAAACCCTTCTCTTTATTAACTGGGTGACACTGGACAAGTCTCTTCACAGAAACACAGCTTTCTCTGAGTCTCTTACAGGGGAATATTATCTTCTTTTCATAGAGTGCCTGTGAGAAGTAATAATAAGACACATAAAATGTGTAGACTGGATGCATGGTACTTGATAGCTGTTGTTTAATAGCAATGTTACTTGTTACTAATTAATGCCTACATGTTAATATTACAATCTTCTAATTTTTATTTCTTTGCTTGTTTGTTAAGTTTCTGTTGCCCCTTTGTGCACAAAAATAAAAAATCACTTATCTTCATGTCTGCTGAGGTGGACTCCAACAGTTAGTTAGAGATGGATGTAATTTTAATACAATTTGTATGGGTAGATGGTTGACATGATGAGCTAATGGTGTGAATAAATGCTCTCCTGTAGTTTCAGACTGCATGGATCTTAACACAGAAGTATTTAAGGATGGTCCTGTCTCTGGTGGCAGAATCTGAAACACCGTTTTGAAGCCTCTACGGGACAATCTGTCCTCATTCTTCTTGGAAAGGAAAAATGGAAATTTGATACTCGGCGGCTAAAGACAAAAAGAGAAAAACAAATGGCAAAGAGGCTGCGCAAATGTCCGCGGGCCCCTCCAGCTCCTCCCACTGAAGGATAAGCTTTCACATTTTTTCTGGCACTCTCAGTAGAAGCAATTAAACTTTGGCAACTTCCAAATCTCTCTGTTTCTCTTCTCTTCCAGATGGAGGTGGTGGGAAGAGAGGGAAGGGGTCAGGCTCCCCTTCTGAGAGATTCGATTCAATGCTCCCCTCTGAAACCAACCATTCCTTTTCTGTAGGTAGTGTGCCAGCTTGATCCCATTCTCAGGCAGAATGCCCACCTTGGAAGCAAAATGGATGAGTCTGAGGAACTGGGGACCTAAGAGAGAGGGGATGCATGCATCACTGCAGTATTACACTAAGCCTTTAGCCACGTGCCCAAGTTCTAGAGGCAGGGGTGGGAAATAACAATGTTAAGAGAAATCTTACATGGATTTCATATCCCCATTCCTAAATCAACTTCGAACCAGTTCTTAAATAAGATGATTAACACATGAACATGGGATGTCAAAACACACATCAGATGTTGGGTCCTTTACAGGGTACAGTTTATGCTGTCACTTAGGAAACCCGTATTTGGGAGGAAATGATCAAGAGAGTCTACAAAGTAAAGTGGAGAAATGCATGCCAAGGTCGTTGAATTCTGGGGAGTAAAAGGTCTTCCAGCTTTGAAAATAAGCTGAAACCAGGGCTGGCCGAGTGAAGCCAGAAGGCACCACACATTGCGAATGGACGGTGACCTGTCCTGCTTTCAACCTGTCATTGCTTTTTACTGAGCTGTAACAGGACCGTCTGGCAAGGAGCTTCATATCCAATTACAAGGCCAGTCCACACCCAACAATGTGTCAACAGCCAGGGTGGGAGGCCTGATGGAAGATGTGCCACTGCGGTGACTAGGGCCCCCACTGGTCCACTCCTGGAGGAGCAGAGATCCTTGAATTCCACTCAAGAGGAACACCTTTGATGTGGATTCCAAAAGGCTAACACCATGACTAAAGTCTCCCTCTCTCTCGGGACCTTACTCCTTTTTCTTACTAATGCATTTAACTTCAGCATTCTCACTTTAAAATTCTGAAGACATTTCTCCACTCAAGACGTGATCTTTAAATAATTTCCCCCCTTTGTTGAGGAAACAGAGGCCTCCCATTCCAGTAAGTGCTGACTATGATTCCACAAAGGTACTGGTGACCAGATGATTCACGCATTCCCCACTAACTGTGCATTTTCCAACCCGTTAACAAATCTTTTCATATGCAAGGACAGTATTAAAATTGACTGGGATTTAGCCAGGACGGGCCCTAAATCAATCGATACAACACCTGGGTTTGATCTTTAATCAGTGCGGTATATTCTGTGACTCCATTCCCATTCTTTGGAAAGAGGATGGATTTTTGTCTTTTTTTTAATTTCCATTTCCTCGTCATGTGGTGAGCCTAACAGCAATGCGATAGCAACAGCTACCATTTATTGAGAACTCGCGTCTCACAGTGTGCCGAGATTTGTGCTAAGCACTTCACATACTGATCAAATTTAGACCTCAGAATAATTCTATGAGGGAGCTATTTTTATAGCAGCCCACTGCCATCATACGCCAGGTAATGATTAAGAATGTAAAGCCCAGAGTGGGTTTGGGGATTTGGTATTCAAAGCCAAATATATGTGTTTAGAAGTTAAAGCCCACGCTAGGTAGCCACGCTGCCATACAGAATAAACAAAGGAGGAGGGAAAAGGACTTACACGTCCTAAGGAGTGCTCAGAGAGATTGCTCTTATCATCAGATGCCATGGTATTACCAAGAAAGAAAAAAAAACAGAAAGCAAAAAATGGAAGGAAGGAAAGATACAGTTAGCAGTAGATGACTTAAGCGGATGGCACATCGTTCGGCAGTTTTGAGTGGCAAGGTGGAGAGAGCATGTGGTTAAGCCAACATGCCTGGGCCCTGGCTTCAATCCATTCATTAACCAGCTGTGTGACATTAAGCACATTATCTACCCTGCCTATCTCCATTTCTTCATCTGTTGACTGGGATAATAATGATAATTTGTCCAAATCACTGCAAAATAAAACGATATGGTGAATGTAAAAGGCTTCAGGAAATTCAAACTGCTATTAAGTGGAATAGGTTATCACTGATGATCCTGCTTAAAAGGCCAGTTAAAATGCTCCCCTTGGCTTCTTTTGTTGCCATAGCACACCATTCATGCTTTCTTCCTAACTAGCCAGGCAAAAACTGGTCTGTCTTTCCAGAGACAGAAGGTACCTTAATCACGCTTCTTTTGCCCCCAAAATAATTTATTCAATCATTCATCTATTCACTCATTGAATCAGTTAGCCCACGTGTGCCCAACTAAAGCATGATTAATGCTTAACTTTTTACAGCCCCCAATTTTGTCCAATGTATTTCATGCTTTTAAGTCCTAAATTCTAATTCAATAAATGCAAATTTCAATAAATGCTAACTCATTGTGTTGTTGGTACAAATCATGCATAACTGGAAAGGTGAAATATGCTAAAAGCAAAATCAAAAATGTATTGCCCAGCTATTTTCAGGATACCTGGCTTTAAGATTTGATAGCCCTCAGCTGAGTGCTGGCTGAGTCCAGAAGAACCTGCTCATTCTTACTCAAATCTATGGACCCGCTCTTTTAACCAAATGACCATCAGTGAGCAGATGTGGCCCCCCCCATGTCCCCACCATCTCCTTTGGCAGTGGGCCTTCTGGCCAAGCTGTTTGCTCCATGGGGTAGGGCTGAAGGTTAATGCAGAACAGTAGATGAGGAGAAACGGTTTCAGTTACCCAGTTCTTGGTCGTTTTATCCAGTAGTTTCTCGAAAGGAGAAGTCTGCAGAAATAACAAATGAAGTCAAGCAAGCTCTAAACCTTTGGGGAATGGCAGAGCTTACAGGGAATGCTGTTAGAGACTTTCTCCTCTGCCTTCATTGGATTAGCATTAGCTTGCTGATGTATCTCGCTGTCTCCTACAGGCGCGTCCTGAACATTTAAGATGTAAAATTCCTTGGTACTATGCCACTGAAAGAGCAAGGCAGCCCAATTTGTCTCTCTTACATTCTCTTGTTATGATACTGCTTAGTGATAAAAGGACACTCAGGAGTTGTGCTGGGAATGCTGCCAAAGGAAGTGAAGTGCCCCCCACCCAGCTTCCTGTCCCAGGAACCAGTTTCCAGGCTGCAGGCATCTCTCCCAATCTGTCCAGCTACAGTGCCTGCAGCATGAAAACAAGAAGCAGCCGGAGTGACAGATGAAATCCACCCAGGGGATGGCTTTCCCCAGAACACGGCCTAGAATGTCTATATAGAGGGGTTTTGACAGAGAGGTTGTCACACAGCAGTAAAAGCAGAAAACCACATTGTACAGACTTTTTAATCAGATTTTTTAGAATCTTTGGGGGTACTTCATGAAGCACATTTTGGTACAATGAACATATGTCACATATTTGGATTTATTTGTATTTCAGGAAGAATGGAATTCATGTACAAAGTTTAGTAAACAATGGACAAATTTGTCTGATATCTGAAAGAAGTAACCATATCAACTTAAAGTAATCACGTTTCCAGGTTAAGCATTAATAGTTCCAGCAGTGATGTGTGACATGTTTCCAAACCCCCTCATCAATTTAACTTCCTCTGAACCCATTTCAGTATTTTGTTGTCCTTCCCAAAGGATATGGCCCAGAATGAACATGGCATTCTAGACATTCTCAGATCAGTAATAAGTGGAGAGAAGCAATCACTTTTTCACTATTACAGAAATAATTCAAAGCTGAATGGAACAAAGATGATAGATCAAGCATCACCATTTTGGACCCAATGTTCAACCATCTTAAATAGCTTATGTATAATTCAGCTGGTATTTTTATAAGTTTATTTTCAACCTGGGACTTATATTGGAAGAAGCCCCATCTCCTACATATCTAGCAGCTACTGAACCTTAATAATGATAGACAAAACAAACCCTAAGACATGGTCAACCAATCTGCTCTTAACCAGTTGGATCCCATCTTCAGAGTAAGTATTGGATTAGAGCTGAAGTTTATCAAAATGGGGGCATACCTGTGGGGAGAGCTACATGGGTGTTGGATAATGGAGGAAATTTCTGGCAATGACAGAGATTGATAGCTTCCTACATCATCATGACACATGATGACATCACTACTTCCTGGCACCTACCAAAAGGGACACCAATTGCCAAGTCATTACACATATATCCACTTATCTCCCCATTCATCCATTTTCCATCTCATTTCACAAAGGATCTGAGGTACTGAGAAGAATGCATAATAGAATTAAATTCCAAACACAGAAACAAAGAACCAAGACAATGTCATTTAGAATAGGAGATTGAGACCAGAAAGAAAAAGCTTAACCACAGACGCAATCTGAACCCACACAGTTAAAATGTTTAATTGAAAATCTGCCCCTGGGTTTCATGTCAGCTGAAATAAAAATGGAAACATCATCAGTTACATGATTCACATGGTCTTTGAAGAGAAAATATACCAAATTATTAGGGGAAGAACAGATGATTATAGAATACTCTGTATGGCAGATGAAACAACATAAAGCTAGTAAATTTCTCTTTACAACTCTGGCTCAGTAACTAAGCAAAAGTCAGCTCAGTGTGACACCAATCTTTCTTTCCTCTGATTACCCGAAAATAAGTCATTCTCTGTTTCTTAGAGCAGCTAGCCATTAATGAGCATCTCTCAAGAATCATTCTGAGTCATAGAATTTTAGTACTGAAAGAGACATTAATCTATTTCAACCTCCAATTCAAAGCTGGAACAATATACACTATCCCAAGGACATTCCTGCAATGGCTACCCATTGCTTGAGAGCATTCAACAGCAAGAAGTTCACTACATTCTCAAGGTAGTCTGTTCCATTTCCATAGTTGTTGTTAATATCAAATTAATTCATCCACATATTGACGTTCAGCAATGAGCCACACTTTTACTGCTTAAAGAGTAACAAAATCTAAGTTGAATTTTTGTATTTAAATACCACCAAACAGTCAAAATAAGTCACCTCACTATTATAGCCTTAGTATAGATGCTGGCATGTTTTAGATAGACCCATTTTTTATGAGGACAGTCAGAGCAGTGTCCCAAACAATGGAGGAGAACATACACATAAAAATAAAAACTGTAAAATCTTATCACTGACACCGGCAAAAGTCATTAAGGATAGTATCTTGGCCCTAAAAGGAATACAGATCAATCTCACTCCTTGACATACACAGTGATGGAAACTGCATTGCTTTACATTTCTGGTGAGCTAGTCAGAGTGTCATCTGTGCCATTGCTAATAATTATTTTGTACGTGGATCGAACATGCAAGGTAGAATAGGCTGTACCTCGCATAAGGAAAAGTCTACTTTGATCTACAAGGTTGATCAACATACCCTCTGGGATTTGTCCTCCGGACCATTGAGGGTCTTCAGTCCAGAGCATCTTACAGGGACTCTTAATTATTTTTGTCATAGTAGTAATAACATTGGTCGACTGGATTCTACCCAGAGTTTTAAGTACTTTTACACAGATGGTCTCTCATCAAATTATCATCGTAAAAAGGTCAACCACATAAAAATGATACAACAACAAAAAGGTCAAGATCTCACAGTACAGTTAAGGATGGTGGCAATTTCTGAGAAGTGAATATCAGGAATTTGAGTCTTCTCTGAATGAGTCAATCTCTCACAGGCAGGAGAATAACAGAACAGAGGCCCAAGAGACAATAGACAGTAGCCAGACCATGTATGACAATGGACCTCCGGCCCACATGCAATGCCCAGAAAGCCAAACCACAACTTCTGTAGCAATCAGCCAGATTGGTCAGTGCTGGGTCAACCATGGGCAACCTCCCCTTATTACCCTTCCCCCCCATCCTTCTAGAGAAATTCAAATACCTTCCCAAGACAACAATATAAGTGTCCCCACTCCTATTTATCCATTTTCCCCAAGCCAACAGTCTCCAATCTGAAGCCTCTCCCACTTCTCACAATAAAACTTTCCAGCTACCTGACTCCCTCTGAGTCTGCCAAATGTAAGTGACGGTGGCTGACTCCCTTGTTATAGTAAGCTCTGCACACTTAGCCTCTCTGTTCTCACTTGTGTAGTCTTCATTTATTTACACAAAACACAAATACTGCAAGAGTCCATTTTAAGGTACCATGTTGAGTTCTACTGCAAACTATATTTAGGAACTGCAAGAGTTAAATGTTTGATGGCAAGAGGTAAGTTTTACACTTCCACTGACTCTAGTAAACTGGTTCTGTGGTTGGGGTGATGGGGGAAGCCCTGACTTGTAACATTTTTCCAATTTTTATGATGTAAATGTTCTTAGTGTGGCCAATTTCAAGATACCATTGGTTTAACAACCAGCTTATAAAATTCCCAAATATTTAACAATCCGTTCTAATAAGCTGATATGAATGACTCCAGCACATCACTGTTCATTTCTCTATTTTTTCCCCACACTACCTAATGCCATGCCTATCAGAGAGCAAATGCTCAAAAACAGATAGAAAAGGTAGATATATAAATGTAAGTATAGATATAGATACAGTTACAGACACAGATATAGATAGATAATGGACAGATGGATGGTTGGATGGATAGACATGAAATAGATTCATCTTGTTTCGGAAAATGAGAACAAACTGTCTAAATCACTCATGCAACATGAATGAATTGAGTGTCTACTCTGTGTCCTTTAAGTGCATGATATATCAGTGAACCAAACAAAGACTGCTGCTCTTGAGAAGATTAAAATATAACAGGAGTACAGGAAATAAATAATAAATACAACAAATAAGTACATTTTGTAATTTATTAGAAGATAATGAGTGATATGGGAAAAAGAAAAAGGAAAGCTGGGCAAATGGAACATGAAACTCTGAAGGTGAGGACGTAGGTGTTTTCAGACATCACGAGTTGTCAAGGTAGGTCACCTTGGGAAGGTGAGTGTTGAGTGGTGACGTGAAGGTGTTAGTTAGCCACGACAATCTCTGGAAAAAGAGATCTCTGGGGTGGTTAAAGCAGAGCCTTAAGATGAGGATATACTGGGGATTTCCAAGGAATTGTAAGGAAGCCTCAGTGTCTGGAGCAGAATGAAGAGGAGATACATCTGGGAGCAGATCATGGGGGAAACTGTCAACTGGTGAAAGAGCTTTAGATTCCACTCTGAGTAAATTAGGGAAACTCTGCAGCATTTTGAATGAGGAATGATAAAATTGCAGTTAGCTTTTAAAAGCACCGTGCTATGAATATTTTGAGAGTAAGTTTAAATTTCGTAGCTTTTTACAGTAACCCAAAGAAGAGTCTCTGACTCAGACAGGAGTGGAGAGATGGGATGAAAGAGTGGTGGCGATAGTTAATAAAGCAGTGATATGGTGAAAAGTATAGGATTCTGGGTTTATTAGGAAAGTGAAGCCAAGAAGATCTGGATTTTGATCTGGCATAAGAGAGAAAGGAGTCACAGTTAAATCCAAGGACTTTGGACAAAATAACCATAAAAAATGGAATTGACACCAACTGAAATTAGAAAGGCTATGGGGGCAGAGTGTGGAACATGAGTTCAAGATGTCTGCCAGCTTTCTGGGTTAGAAAGGAGGTCTGAGCTGAATATATAAATGTGGGATTCTCAGCATAGAGAGGGCGCTGCAAGTTATAAGACTGGTTGAGATAATCAAAGGATTGAGACTACAGAAGGAAGAAAAGAGAAGATGACGAAGAACAGAGCCTTCAGTCATTTCAACGTTAAGATTACAGGGACAGGACATGTAATGAGAAAAAGACCTCAGAAAGTGGTAACTAGAGAGGTAAGGGAAAGCCAAGAGAATGGTGTCCTGAAAGCCAAATGAAGAAAGTTTATTGAGAAGGAGACACTGGTCAACATGGTCAAATATTGCTGATGGTGACCTAATAGAGAGACAAAGAGTTTACAACTGAATTCAGCAATGTAGGGATAATTAATGAGCTTGACATTAGCAATGTGATTGGTATAAAGGCCTCAAAAGAGCGGGTTTAAAGAAAATGAGTGTGAATATATGAATGCAGAAATCAAGTAAATAAATTGCTGTACTTGTATAAAATGAAATACACAACATTACTCATGTGTAGTTATTGATGTAGAAATATATTCTGATATAGTGTTGAGTTTTAAAAATTAGATTTTACTTTGTTATGCTTCTGATAATGAAGGAGTATGATCATACTGCCTCCAGATTACACATTTCAATATCAGAATTAAAACTACTTTAATTAATTTATTAATTAAATTAGTCACTTAAGTTTAAGTAAGTTAATTTATCTATTTTATATTTATATATACAATATATATAATAAATTAAATACAATTATATATAATAAATTAAATAAATAAATTTGTCAAATATGTATAAGGTACTGACCCCAAAGCTTTACATCTTTATGAAGCAGCATTCCCACAGAAAATTCCAGGTATGGATAATTTCACTGATGAACTCTACCAAATATTCACCAGTGAACTCTACCAAATATTTGAGGAATTCACAATACCAATATTTACCAAGCTATTCAATGAAATATAGGAGGAAAGAACATTTTCTACCACATTTTGGGAGATCAACATTACCTTATATCCAAAACTTAAAGACAATACAATAAATGAAATTAAGAACACATATACCTCAAAAGCATAGATGCACAAATCTTTAACAAAATATGTGCAAAACTCTAGAAAGGCATGAAAAGACAATAAATCATGAACAAATATGATTTATCCCAGGAACGAAAGGTTGGATTATCATTGAGAAATAAATATCCCACAAGATAAGAATATCAAAAGCATCACACTGAGCAAAAGATGCAGAAACAGGAACATATATTTTATGTCTCATACATGTATATGAAACTCTAGAAATAGGGACTATAATCTGCAGTGATAAAAAGGAGATCAGTGATTGCATAGCACCGATTTCTGCAGTGGAGGATTAACTATAAAGCAGTAGGAGAAAACTTTTGGTATGTGGGAAACATGCTATCTCCTGATTATGGGCGGTGGTTCTAGTGGCATATGATTTGACAAGACTCATCAAACAGTACAGGTAAAACAGATGTGTTTTAACTGTGTACAAATTAAATATCAATAAAGTTCATTTAAAGTGTAGTCAATGCAATTCATCTGTTAACTGAATAATGTAGAAATTTCTTTAGTTATCTCACCAGGTTTCTCATTGTTGGAAAAGATATTAAACATAGGAAGAAGAGGAAGACTAGAACGTACTCTTTAGTGTTGAACAGGAGGTATCTGAATGCCCTCACGGTTGCATATACAATACATATCCTATCTCTTAGGTTGGTGTGATAAGACACATCAGCAGGAGTGAGCACACCTCATCCACAGATCATGGTTTCTAAATACTTTTCCTCAATAAAAATAGCTGATACTCCTTGGAGAAAAGCAAAGTCCATAGCTAGGATGGAGAAAGTATAACCGTAACAAGGAATATTGTATGGTGCCAGCAGTCAAAGAAGTGCTCACAGAGTAAGGAGGACATGTCAAAAGAAGAATGAAGGTAGCATGGAGGGGCTCCCTCTGACATCATCTGAGGCCACTTGAGCAGTAAAATAAATGAGTGATGGCCCATAGCTCACTGAATAACCTATAAATCCATACTGATAGATGACAAATAGGTAGGTAGGTAGTAGATAGGAAGATAGGCAGACAGATAAGAAGGGAAAGCTTTTTCTTGTCATAGACCCAATAGACCCAAATCCATTGGTTCTATTTGGTGCCTGGGGCATGCTGACAGGCAGCATGTCTGTGTGTCCATAGATCCTCAGCATTGCCAAAGCCCTTTTCACTGTGACAGCAGTGGCATGTAGGTGTGGCTTCCTCTCCTTACTCACCTTCTCCCGCTCTACCCTCACAGTCATCCTACCACTTCCAAGCTTCTATTTCTTGCCAGTGTTCTGAATTTCCTAATTATTCCTTTCAATCGACTCTGAAAGCAATTAATGAATTTCATATCTAGTTTCAAGTCTTTGTGAAACCTAAGCAACCAAGTGTTGAATACCCTTCCAATGGAAGCATGTGCTTTTGAGAAATCAGTGCCTGGACTCCTTGGCCGTTTTTTATCTTATCATTATCTATGTTTAAAGGGAGTAATGTGTGTACTTTCAGACTTGAAATCTATTGGGTTTTGCCTTCACTCTTATCTTTCTCTTAGCTTTGACCACTTTTATTCTGTCTTTGACTCCATCATACTCCAGCTTGCTTCCAATGTTGAAACTTCAGGGCGTTAGCACAAATAAAATTTGTAGTTCTGGTCTCTAAGACAATTTTGTTTTTCTTAGAAAAAACAGTAGCCCATCTTCTTTACATTCCCCAACTGGTAATACCATGGTGTTTCTTTTAAAACATTTACAAAACATTGTTGCAGTTTTTAAACTTCAGGAATCAGGCAAGTCTAGAGGTTGAAAGGTACAGACAGTAAGTCCATTTCTCTGGCTCAGGCATGTTCAAATAGCTTTAAAGTTGGAGGATAACTTGGATATCATCTAATTCAACCTTCTGATTTTTTGTTTAAGGAAACCAAGACTCAAAGAGAGGGCCTGGGGAAATAAACATCTGTAGATAAGCAATGACTCTCAATTATGGACCTACAAAGGGATAACTGGTAATGTCTGGGTACATTTTCGGTGCCACTTCTAGGGAGGTGTTACTGGCATCTAATGGGTAAAGGCTAGAGATACTGTTCAAAATCCTATAACACAGAGTAAAAGCCCCCTCAACAAATAATTATCCACCCCCAAAATGTTAATAGTATCCAGATTAAGAAAGTCTGAGCTAAAGAGGTCATGCCTGCTTCAGTAATCCTTTTAATGTCTCATGCCACTATATATCCGTAATTATGGCCTACGGACCTCATAATCCAAATTATACTAACACCCCATGTCCTTGAGAAAGAGAAGTCTGCTGGTTCCCATTGTACCACCTTCCTTGGTAATCTCTTTAATGTTTCATGATTAAAACTATAAATGGTCTTACTTCTGCACCAGTGTAGAGCCAGTGAGGAAGATCTATATTAGGGAGATTTGGGGGAGAGGGAGATTCAATTTCTGGGTTATAATTTGGGATTGATTGTGAACAGCTGTACTCAACCCATTCATGAGTGACTGAGGAGTGCCTGAGGAGTGTTAGGACACACACAAAAAAACGAATTCTTAGGATAACTGGCAATGGTTGCCAGTGGTAAATGACGTTTCAACTGAATGATAAAATTATGGTCCAATCTGAAAGTCAAACTGATAGTTTGTTTCAGTGGCCTCATTTAGGGTATCATTTCACAAAAGCTAAGAAATACATTGACAGAGGAATCCACGCATTCCTTTGTAACAATATGTCTGAATGAGAAAACTTGTAAGAAATGTTGCCATTACATTTTGCTATTAGCTGATCTGGGGATGAAAGTAAGAAGCAGACTGTCAAAATCAAGAGATACCAGAATTTGAAAAGAAAAATTTTAAATAAAAGTGGCCATTTCATTTCCGTGCTGCTGTCCTTCCTATGCTGAGTTCCTCCATTCATTCAGTTTAAATGTGCTGTATATATGGTCGATCAAAATGCCACGTGGAAATGCAATTTCTTACACTGACCATGAACAAGAGATTGAGGCCAAGTGAGGTTTTAATTTGATGAATGACATTTTGTAATATCAAGTTCGTAATGTATTTTTAAACGCTTTGACCTAGCAATTCCCTTTTGGAATCTAACTTAGTAGTTGATAATACTGGTGGTTAAGTGGGGTAAAATTTATATGTGAAGATCTTTGTAGAGTTTCAAAAAACAGGCAAAATGGAAGCAATCTAAATGTCTAACAATTGTAACTAAGTTGTAGTGTAATAAAATGCGATATTGGAAAAAATGCAATTGTTGGAACCATGAAGTCTTCAGAGAAATGTGGGAAAGTCTTGTGCTATCATGTTAATTAAAAATGAATAATCTACAAATATTTGTACTGACTGATGACAAGTGTGTAAAATCTGTGCATATCATCAAAGTCTGGAAAGAAACATCTATATGACCAAAGCAATTGTAGACATAGGATCACACATTTATGAGTCATACTGCTTTTCTTATTGTTTTGCCCTGAACTTTTCTATAATAGGGCTAAAAATATATATATATAGTCAAGTTTAACCCACAGCCTCTTTCTTCATTCAAAATAATACCAAATGTATAGATTACCATTAGGAAGTTAGTAGCAATAAAGAAACCTATAATAAGAATTTTGGAGTTCAGGGAAGTATAAGCATTAGAATTTAAATTAGGCTGTGATGAGGATAGAGTCAGTGCTGTTGAAGCAGTAATAAGTGTACGTTAGAAAGTCCCTCATGAGGTTAATGCAGCAATTTCAAATTCTCATTCATTAATGGCGTGATCACAGAATCAAGAATTTCAGATGAAGTTAGTCATGGAGTTAATCTATTACACCTAACTCTGCTTCTTTAGTTCCTTCAGTAACATCCGAAGTAGTTGGTTTCCCTGCCTATGCTTTACTCCCTAATGCTATGGTCATCCTTTCTCTCTCACACATGCTCATGAAACGATTTCCCTTCTTACATTTCCTGTCTTGAATCTGGTCCAAAAACCTGGGAGTCATCCTAAGACTTTTCTCCCTTCGTCATCTCTCACTACCTCATCCAGCCCATTGTCAGCTCTGGCCAGTTCCGCCTCCTGAATCTCTCTTGAATTTGTCTCTGTTGTGTGCTTCCAAAGCCTTTGTCCTCCTCCTAGCTGTGGGCTATTACAATAGCTCTCTGCCTGGTCTCCCTGTCCCCACTGCCATTCAGCACACCACTGATAAAAGAAAGGTAGTATCCCATTACTTCTATCCTTAAATCATATTGCTGGGCACCTGTTATCCTTGAAAATGAACTCCATCCTCCTTAGGATGGCTCAAAAGGCTCTTTTTACCTGACCATTATATTCTTGTACTACAATTCTCTCTTAAGTCCCTGAAGGTCAAGTCATATTACTGAATGGAACGCATTTTTCTGAGTTGAAGAAAGCAGAAATCCCAGCTTTCTCATGCTAAGCATGATGATCACTTTAATGTCATCTAATACAACATTCACATTTTTAACATAGTCATTTTAATTATATTGCATTACCAGTAAGTAAAACCCTTAAACACTGGTCTGTAAACCTTTCTGTACTTGAGTGATTTCTTTTTGTTTCACCAAATTCAGGACTTCCCAATTATCCATATTAAGCTCCTCTTTTGATATGTTGCCCAGGATTCCGTTTTGCTAAGATCTTTTTAGACACAAATTTTGCCATGTAACCCAATAACTGCTTGTCCCAGCTTTGCAACACCTGAAAATTTCATCAATGTTGAGGCAACATGGAGTAACTGAGATACACAGGATTTGGTGTGTTCTATATCTAACTTAGAACACAGTTTAAATCTTAATCATACCACTGAAAAGTTATCAAGCATTTGGAATGTCACTTAAATGGCCTCCATCTGGGATTTCACATCAGTAGACTGAGTATAGCAAACATAAGATAAATGATAGATGATATAAGGGTGATGATGGTGAAGGAAATTAGCTAGGATTTTGTGTCAGACATGATACTAAGTGCTTTATATACAAATATGCTGAAGTCCCCATTGTTCTGATGACTATACTAAAGCTTATAAGGAATAAATGATTGACCCAAACAGAGTCAATAAATATTAGAGCTAGTGTACAGAAATACTAATGGCCATGTGAATGTATTTATCATGTTCCTCTTTTCTGTCTGAGTCATCCATTGCTCAAACAGACAACTGTTTATTTAATTGGTCCTGTACTGATGGGAAGTAAGGTTTCTACTTTTTCACCATTAACAGTCAATGACATCCACATACTTGTATCTTTGTGTGCTTCTGGAATTAAACTTCTGGAAACAGAATTTTAGGATTAAAGGTTATGAATATTTTGTTGAAATTGCCAATTGGTGCTGTAACTTCTTAAATTAAAACATAAAAAGATCTTGGGAGTTGTACAGAACATATCTTGGGCACCTCCTCAGATTCTCTCGTAGACTCAGTTCCTGGACCTCCAGTGGTGAGCTTTGCCTTCGGAGCCACCAATTCTGAGCGGATCCTCCCAGTTCCACACCCTGGGGCACACTGGTGGCACTCCTAGGAGGAATTCCTTAATGGCTGCTATTACAGAGCAAGGCCAACCTGAGAAGCCTGAATTTCTGGCTTCTCCCACCCTTTCCAGACTTGAATGAGTGGCTGCAGAAGTGTTATGCAGAAAGACAGATATGAGAGAGATGAGAAGAGGGTGAGGCCCACCGAGAACTCAGGGAGTTCATCAGATTAAGCCAGAAAGCCAGAGAGGACTCACGCCCTTCGCCATGTGAGTTCGTTCCGTGTACTCTGAATCGAATCTGGGCTGACCTTGAGACGTGCTCCAGCTCATGCAGGTGAGAGCGGGCAGAAACAAGGGGCAAGTATCATGATCATTCTCCTAAAACAATGCCAAGATTAGCCCTAATAAGAGCAAGAAGGATTTACCTTAAGGCAAGGCAAGCAGTCTTCACTGATGTGTTCCCAATACTTGGGAGTGGCCACTATCTTAGAAACAAAAGGTTTGTCCTACAGAATTACCTGCAGGACTGGCTATAGACCATGGCCTATTGTCTCTCACCAGAGACAGAATCATGAGATGAGGCCACCAGACAAGCCTACGCCCCTGACCCTTTCTTTACCTTTGCCCCATTCTTGAAAGCCTTAAAAGACAAAATCCCAGCTTCTGGGTGCGTCTCCTCCTCTCTGAGGTTGCCCGCACTCCACTTTCTTGAAGTGTGTATTTTCCAAAGACTTTTACTGCTCAACTTATGACACTCTGTCTCTGTGCGCTCTCAGTGGTGTCTTCAGCACTTGGCTTTTTCATTCTGTTTTCCAGACTTTAAGCACAAGTCTTCACTCTCTCTGTCCTACTCCAGATAAGAAGGGAGAGGGGCTACTGCGAGCCCTGAGTTGGCCTTGCAAGTTCCAATTCAATGAGCTTCCCTTTCCTCCCTCTGTTGTTCCTTCCTCTGCTTTATTCAAGCACACCTGCCTTTATCTGCCTTGACTCCAGCCCGTTCCTCCCTTGGAGTGCACTCAAATAAAACTTTCATTCTGCTTCACTACTGTGTCTCTGGCCTTCAATTCTTTGTTGTGGCGGGGACAAGAACCGAGGGGAGCCAACTCAACCCCCCAACACTAGCATGTAAAGAGACTGACTGCTTAGTTTTAAAAAATAGAAATCTTTGAGCCGGCTCCATTGGAGTGATGACATAGTAGAGAATATGGAGACAAAGCCATCGGCTTCCCCGCACAGTCAAGGTGAGCACTGTGGTCTGGGGTCCACTCCATTTCCTAAAGAGAGAATGCTGTGGATAACTCTTTCAGAACCTGGACTCTGCCTTTCTCAGCACACTTGTAAGGAGATGCTTCTCCCAAGAACCTAGTTATAACCCAAGCACCAAAGAAATGCATCTCAGGTTTGGCCAATCCTTCTTCCCTGTGCTCCAAGCTAAATAAAACCCTCATTAAATCAATCCTACCTTTGGCTTTATGTCTATTCCTTCAGGCTATCTGGCTTAGTGCATGTACACTGACCACATGGGGAAAGTAAGATTTACAGAGATAAACCATCTTTTCTTCTTGGTGCTTTGAAGCCAAATTATTTTGAAAGGATCAGAGGTCATTGGAGGCTCATTGGATTATCCCAAGTGCCAGATTCTGTCCTTATTTTTGATACAATGAACCCTTTTCTGCAATGGGCATTTAAATTTCACAGCTCCCAGGGCTTTAAGTAATCCCAGGAAAGGCCCCTACTGGCATCCTTACTAGCATCTGAGCCTCTTGATTTTTATTTAATTCTTCTTAATAATCTATACAATGCTGACAGACATTATGGGATTGAGGGCTACAGAATGAAGACAATATTTCACTACACCATTAGGCCTATGGTGAGTTAATAAGTGGCTCATAATGTGCTTTGAGATCACATGCAATGGGGTAAAATAAAAAGAGGAAGAGAATTCCAACACAACACTTGCTGAATCACAGTTAGTAAGCTAGGGAAGCAAAGTGACAGGCATTGTTCTCTCTGAAACAGTAACATTAGTATCTGGATTTCTTCTTGGTATCTACGAAGGAATGAAGTGGCACTGCAAGGCATAAAACGCGTTTGGGAATGTATCCTCTTTTCTAAGCCCTAGAGCCGGGAAGATTTTCGAAGAGATGGGGGCGGGGGGGGCGGGGGTACAAATTCATCTTGCACTAAAATGTTGGCACAGATTAACAGAATGTCTCACACGAGGGATAACTCAACTTCTAAATCACATCCACACACAGCCCCCTGTTCTAGCTCACAAAAAACTCTGCGGATCAAGGTCCTTGTCCTAACTGGAAGGTCAGCACATCCCAATTTCCCTTTCATTATCCCTCAGCTTTTCTTCCCGCCCTGCAAAGGGTGCTGGACATCATGCTTCTCAAACGCTCCTGGGAACGTGGATCACCTGAGGATCTTGTGAAATGCAGATCCCGATGCCGCGGGTGGGACCTGGGATTCTGCATTTCTGACAAATCCTGGATGAAGCAGAGGCTGCTGCTCCGCAGTTCAGACAACACCCCCCCTAGCCCCACCTCGTGAGAAGCGGCCCCTGTAAAGATTAGAGACCTTCATGATCTCAGAAGATTTAGACCGAAGGTACTCCAAGGCACACTGAACGAGATGCCTCATTGTTCTCTTGCTAATTGATAAGTAGGCAGAAATAGCGATTTACAGACTCCAATTGCTTATCGCAAAGTCAAGCCAGCACTCCCGGAGCTGATTTAAGAGCTGAAACTGGGAAGAGTGAAACGCCCTCTGGAGATCTCGGATTCAATAAACTAAGGCATGAGCTCTTAATCTTTTGGTGGGTGGCGCACCTTTGCAAGAATATCTGAAAAACGATAGATTCTCTCTCCAAAAAAATGTACACATAGGCAATTTTTTAAATATATATTTCTATCTGTTCGTCAATTCTTTTACTCTACAGGCAATTTGAGAAATCTTGACAAGGGAGTGTCAAGGAATTAGGAAAACACAAACACAGAGAGAAGCATCTTTAAACTCTCGCTGGGATGTTAGTTTTTAAGGACAACTCTTGTGGGAGAACTAAGCCGATTAGCTAAATCACACACACGCACCCACACAAGGTTGGGAGAGGAAGAAAATTTGAGACATAGCCCAAAGCAGATCAGGAGCAAAACAAAACAGAAGCTACTGAAACTAGTTTCAAGACCATCTTGCCTTTTATGTCTAGCTATCCTATCTCATCTCTCAGTGACTGGCCTCTCACCACTCAGAATCTGAACTTTCAGGGATGCTTAATAAAATGCAGAAACCTGGACCATGCCCCACATAAAATGGAGACATGGTTCAGAAATCTTCACCATCCAAGATCCCTAGGTAATTCTGATACACATATAATTTTGAGAAATACTATTCTTCAGATTATATTAATGAAATTAAGATATCCCCACCCACTCCCATTCAAAGCTCAGAAAGTTATATTCCAACATGAAGCTGCCTGTAGAATAAGGAAATACTTCCGAAAGAAGAGTGATCCAAAATATATACCCTTGAGTTGTACTCATGATTACAATAGGCTTTTAAATTCAGCAATCTTTGGAGGAATTTAAATCTGTTTCCTATCCTGCTCTCCACCTCTTTCTTACTCTTCCCCTAGAAACAGGTTCACAGATTTCTCTTCCCTTTTCTAGGACCTTGCCTATGAATTGGCTATAATGTAGATTAGATTACATAGGAAGTTTGACAGAATGAAGGGTAGATAATAGAGGAAATGTTTAGGTAATACATACAGAAGTTGCTTTGACATATTAAATCTATTAATATAGCTATATGGGTATCAGTCTCATAAAAGCCAAAATCTGTGGTTCTCAATGCTGGCTTCATATTAGAGTTGATAAAAATCATAGAGACCTAACCCCCAACCCCAAGGTTCTAATTAAGAAGGTCTGAATAGACCAATTATGGATAAAAGAGTAGGAATCGAAGCATCTTTATTTAAAATAACTAAGAAAACCCAATCAACATAGGGGTAAACATATCTTTTCAAATCAGAGATTTTCTTGAAGTAAATGCCTAGATGGAATTACTAGGTCATATGGTATTTTTATTTTAGTTTTCTGAGGAACCGCCATACTGCTTTCCATTGTGGCTACACCAATATACATTCCTACCAACAGTACAGGAGGGTTCCCTTCCACCACATCAAAACAAAAACATACCTGATTCGAAAAGGTATATGCACCCCTATGTTTATTACCACATCATTTACAATAGCCAAGATATGGAAGCAACCAAAGTGTCCATCAATAGATGAATGGCTAAAGAAGATGTGGTACATGTATACAAAGGAATATCATTCAGCCATAAAAAAGAAAGAAATCCTGACATTTGTGACAACATGGATGGCCCTAGAGGGTATTATGCTGTAGACTGAAAAATCCTGGATGAAGCAGAGGCTGCTGCTCCTCAGTGCAAACAACACCCCACCCACCCCACCGCATGGGAAGCAGCACCTGTAAAGATTAGAGACCTTCACAATCTCAGAAGATATAGACTAAAGGTACTCCAAGGCACACTGAACGAGATGCATCACTGTTCTCATGCTAATTGATAAGCAAATAAGTCAGGAGAAGAGAGACAAATACCATATGATTTCATTTATATGCAGAATTTAAAAACAAAACAGAACAATCAAAACAGCAATAGACTCAGGCACTGGGAAGTGACTGGCGGCTCACATGGGGGAGGGACTGGGGTAGGTGGACTGGAGGGGGGAGGGGAACAAAGAGGCACAAAATTTCAACTATAATATAAATTAATCACAGGGATGAAAGTACAGTACAGAAAATATAGCCAATGGTCCTGTAACATCTTTCTATGTTGACAGATCGTAGCTACACTAGTTGGGTGAACATTTAATAACGCCGAATCACTGTTGTATACTTGAAACCGATATGATATTGTACGTCAACTATACTTCAATAAAAAAATATGAAACAACAACAAAAAAGAAAGAGAAAGCCTAACAATCAACTTATGAGCAATAAAAAAAGAAAACTCACCTTAAAAAGTCTCACATACAATCAATAATAATACCAGCAATGTACATGTACTGAGTGTTTACTATGAAAATAGTGCAAAATGTTCTACAAGCAGTAGCTCATACGGTCTTTCCAACATTCCCCATACACAGCAACTTTGAGGAACACCACTGCTTCCATCAGAACCCTAGAGGTCGAGCTGCTGCTTAAGACCAGGACGGCTACATGCAGACAGGCAATCATACCAAACTATCAGCTATGCCACCTGTATGGGTCTGTCTCTGAGAACCATTGGTATGTATGTTTGTGTACATGTACCTGTGCTTGTGGGAGAAAGGAGAGAGGCGATTCTGTAGCTTGGCACATGGGGAAGACAGGTACCCTCAAACAAAACCCAAGAGCTGTGTGAGAGCAACACTTCCCTCATGGAAAAAGGGCAGAAGTCACCAGGAAGCAAAATGAATACAGCCAAGAACGTGGGAGCTTGCTTAATGCAACCTCAAAGTGGTTTTACTGGAGACTAGCTTTGCTCACCCCCACTTTCTCTGCCAGTAGAAAGCTGCCACTGTACAGGCATTACACGCCTCCAGTTCCTCTTTGTTGACTCTGGAAAGGTCAAAAGAGCAAACAGGTCACATAGGATGAAGAGGGATGGAGGTGTGGAACAGAGACTCCCGACAATTAGCCAATTGGTGCTAAAAGCAGAGGGCTTTCTTCCAAGAGAAATGCATGTCTACAGAATGTGTTGCAGAAGATTTTTAGGGGTTTCATCACCACACCGGGTCACACACGTGGTCTGGGTGACCCTAAGCCCCTTGGATCTCCAGAAAAGGCAGCCTTTGTCAAGCATGACTTAGAAGAGACCATACCTATTTCTTAGTTCTGATTGTGTCTTCCTATTATAAGTGAGAAGCCCATTGCTGTACATCTGCCTCGTGCCAGCCAAGAGCAGAAGCTGGTCTCCTGTTTCCGAAGCATAGCTCCTTCCACCAACGACCTTCTCCTGGCAGAAAGCATGTGGGGAAGGGAGGGACGACATGATAAAAGCAAAGATTCCTGGACCAGGCCTGCCTGGGTTCAAATCCTGGTTCTAAAACTATTAGCTGTGTGCCACTGAGCAAGTTACTTAACCTCTCTGCCTAAGTGTCCCCATGTGTAAAATGAGGATGAGGATGATGATGATAAAGTCAACTCTGAAATGTTTGTCCTGTGGTAGAAGAGATGGAGTAATTTGACATATGTAAAAAGCTCAACAGGAAGTAAGTACAAAAGGTGTGCCTGTTATCATTACTGCCCCTTTACAGGCACTGGTTGGTGTAATACTCAGGTGGTGCTCAGCGGCGTTCATTAGACGTGGCAGGACCCTCACGCTTGCCCTCCAAGATGTTCCAAGAAAACATGAACCTTTCCATTTTCTCAATCATCAGGAAGAGAGAAAAACAAGAGTAGTTATAATTTGTTGGAGCTTTATAACATGGCAATATGAAGACAGAAATAACCTCTTTTTTGGTTCTTGGATCTATATCCTCTGTACCATCTTGCCTGGCCCAGTGTAGAGTGTCTCTTCAAAAATTCACATCCCTCCCAGAACCTCAGAATGTGACCTTATATGGAAACAGGGTTGTTGAAGTTGTAACTAATTAAGAGAAGGTCAGAATGGAGTAGTAGAGGACCCTTAATCCAATATGACCAATGGCCTTTTAGAAAAGCAGAGGAGATGCAGAAAGACCAGCACTCAAGTAGGGAAGGCCATGTGACGGCAAAGCAAGAGACTGGCGTGATGCATCTGTAAGCCAAGAGCACCAGAAGCTCTCCTCTGTGCAGGGCCAGGTTCCCTAAGTGGCTAAGGTGAGTGGAGCGTGAATGAGAGGACACTGGGAGCTTGGAAAGCCAAGTGGAGCTGATTTCACTTCTTACATGAAATTCAGCCCTACCAAACCATCTTTGGTAGCTGACCACTTAGTTGCAACATTAATGTTTCCTAATCTAGGCATTTTTAGAACATTGTTACAAGTTGTTTTGCAGAAGTTGTGGGGCAGAAGGATTTTGGGGGTGCAGTCACCTGTGAGCAGCAAGGAAAGCAGAATTGGGCTGAGGGAGGAGTTGAAATGCAATGCAATTGCAGCAGAGGCCCCAGCCAGCCCTGCAGGGAGGTCTGGAGATGGAATGACCTTCTGGAGCTTTCGCAACTAGGGCTAAGAGACATGTCCTTTGTACCCCAACATAGACCAGCCATTGGATGCAGGCTGCTCACAGTGGAGGAGCCATGGTCTTGTCAAGGCAGCTTCCATCAGTTACAGATCATCTGGTGATGGACACAGCTGTGAGCAGCTGGGTAAGTGGACACCCGGGTCCTACAGAGGGATCTAGAAGGTGTGTGGCAGCATCTCCTGTGTGTATGGGTGGTAGTCTTCCTGGCTAATCATCTCTTATTAGAATGTGGTCATGTGGGATTCCACACCTGGACTAAAATCTCCTTCTTCTGGGAAAGAATCCCTTAGATGCTCTCAATCACAGGTATAGTAACAGGTCTGAGGTCTCAGCCTTGCATTCTTATGTCTTTCCTCTTTCACCCACACATTTTCTAGGTTCCTCCCATTGCAAAGACTCTTATAATCTCCGTTTTAGAACGGCTTCTAATCACATTCGGACCACAGCAATTTCTTCTCATTTTCTAGCTCTCCATGGACAGAGAGGGTGATCACCTCACTCCACTGGACCCACCATTCATTTTCCACCTATTTATTCATTCATTTGGAAACCACACATATGTGACACCTATTCTATACTGTACAAAAAGTATAAAAAAAGAGTGGGGAAATTGTCAAAGGTCTCACATGTCGAGATTAGGAGTTGGATTTTCTCCAGACGTGACGCAGGATTATGGTCAGGACTGCGGCTGGCACGGGTTTGGGTGACTGAATGAGCCCTCCGGTAGTGACGGAGAGGATGGGTTCCTGGGGCGTCCACGGTACAAGGGAGGCAGCTGGCGGGTAGGGAGTATCAACACCAGCTCAGTGACTGCAGACCTCAGTTTGCATCTTCTGTCCTTCCTCTGACCAGACCCAGCCACTTTGTCATCCCCGCCCACACCGTCAGCAAGCATTGCCCAGGGGCATGACAACAGCCTGCTTGGGTGGGAGCGCTCACGTTATCATCCTAACCCTGTCACACGCCTTTGTATGCGCAAACACCCCATGTATGTGACCCCAGGTCACAAACACGCAGTGCTCAGTGCAGAGTTGTCCACATAGACAGGACACCTCTAAAAAATGAGGCCCAAAAGGATGCACCACTTTGTTTTGGCCTCTGCTCAACAGCTTCCCCAGCTTTGGGCTAGTCCCTACTAGGAAAAGTAACTCTCTCAGTGGGTGGGATAGTCACAGTCAGGGAGCTAAATGTATAACCTAGCAATAGAGACTAGATCCCAAAGAAACAAAAACAGGAGACTTTTTTTTTAATTAGCCAACTATAGGCTGGAAAAGAGAAGAGAAAAATATCATATTAATAATTATTGAAGGTAATAGCTTATGTTCTTTAATGCAGTTCCAACATAAATGTCACTGTAAGAAATGATATTTCATTTCAATACTAACAAATCAGGTACCTCGTGTGCTGGGAGAAAAAGTGATTGGAACTACTTTAAAGCCTCGTTAACCAGAGAAACTGCAAAAATACTTATATTCTTAGGAAAGAAGGAAGGAATGCCCCTCGCGGGTGTATTTAAGTTTCCTTCATCTTTTGGATAAATGGTAACGCTAAACAAAAAATGGAAAGATGACCTTAGAATAATAACCTCAGGACCCAACGGGGACTCTGCTTCTCAATGTATTAAAATCATTTGCAATATGTTCAGGATGGAAATTTCTATACTATTTTATAGCTCATAGACTTTTATTACAGATCTCAAACAATCAGCAGAACACCCAATTCTGGGCTGGCTTCCTCTCCCCAGGGTGGGCTCCCCATATGTGAAATTACTCACCATTGTCTTACTCACTCTCTGCCATCCTGCGCAGTTACTCAGTAATGTTTGTAAGGACAGAAAAACAAAGGGAAGGAGAAATCTATTCAGAGAGGTGTTTCATATAGATGTGGGATTGTTGATGGGAAAGCTGGCATTACACTGTTCAGTCTTTCTCTGGCCTCTTCCTACTTCAATCTTTCTCATAGAGACCTGTGTGCAGGCCATGTGGAAATTTTCACAGGGCAAATGCTGAGCTGATTAATGCAAAGCCATCCCACTGGACAAACCTCTTTCATCCTTTGTCATGTCTAACAGCCACTGTGCTTGTCTCATGGAAGACGGAGAGCTGGTGAGGACCTGAGGAACCTATAAGTCATTAAGTTTTTCAGACCACAGCTCCAAAGGACTCTGGATTTCCAGTTGATTTATTGTGAACAGCATTGATAGCTACGTAACTAGAAGCTGTTAGTCTGAATCAGTGTTTGGAGAAACAAAGTCAATGAAAATCATCAGCCTAATGAATCTGTGAGAGACACATGAAGTTGTCTCTTAAACAAGGGACTGGCCCCTTTTCATCAAGAAGTCTCCAGCTAGAAAGGCTCCTGTCTATATCCATAGTCCCTAGAGTCACACGTATCCTAAGTTTATTTTTTCCAGTCCTATGGGTTTTGAATGCCAAGGTTTCGGATGATAGAATTCCTCAGGTCCTCACCAGCTCTCCGTCTTCCATGAGACAAGTATATTCACACGTATATTCCCATTTGGCCTTTACAAAAATCTCATGTGAGAGGAAGGAGAGGAAACATTATAAATTCATACCTGCATTGACTGATCATATATGATTGATGTTATTAATTAATATCTGCATTGATTGATGACATATGAAACACACATAGGGCCACAGAGGTTGGCAGTTTGCAGCAGTGCTGGTCAGAGGAAGAGTAGCGTCTTTTGATGCCCTTACTCTTCCTTTTATTCTGCATCAATATCAATGTGGGCAAGTAAGGGTTAATTAAGTCTAATCATGTATTCATTCAATAATAAAAGGACTCCCCTCAGCAGCTGTTTAGATGACCCAGCTGTTTAACATAAGTAATGGGTCAGAATGGTTCGGTGGCCCTGTGTGAAGCAAACCCTTTGACCAGGTGGGACGTTAGAGAAGAGGGCGTCACCAGCCACTGCTTTTGATAGTCGACAGATTTCTACCAGCTCAGGGTTCCATCAGGGCCAAGAGCTTCCTGGCTGTTCCCAGAGGAGCACCGAAGCCATACAATGAGCTCTAATGCTGGCAAGGTCCCAGTATTCCTGAGGGGGAATGGAAGTCACCAAGGAATAGCTGTCAGCTTGCCTAAGTAATTTAAAAGAGTCTTGTACCACAGCACTGTCACATGTCCTTTATTTATGCTCCTCCATCAGGGGAGGGGGAACCACAGCCAGCAGAGCCCGCTGCTGTAGCCTTCCCGTGGCTCCTGTAGCTAATAGAGCTACAGTAACAACGTGATTTGCAGGGGCCCTTCCCCTGACACTAGAGCAGGAGTCCGAGACCCACTCCTCTGGGGAGCCCTTGTCAAGCACATACTTCTGTGTACTCTGGTGCCAGCAGGGTAACAGAGAGCTGCTGCTTTAGATAATCACAAAAGACAGAGAAACACAACACACATACGTACTGACAATACCCATGCCCTAACCGACACCATTTATAATGCAGAGGGAACTCATCCACTTGCAGCAAGAGGTAGCAAGAGATCCCCATGCACATAACAGGGCCAGGCAGAGGTTCCATCAACACCTGGTGTGGGGGGGGTGCATGTCCAAAGGAGGCTCCCTGCCACTTGCTGCAAGGGCAGATGACTGAGAAATCAAATCAGCGGCTACACGAATGGCTTCTCGGATCCACACAGATCGTGCTGCCAGTAAAAGCCACCACTGAACTAGTTTTACAAGGTTGGGTAGATGGGCCAGACTCTACCTGGGGACGTCTTCCTCTTTCCAGAGAGAAAGCAAGAATAAAGGGTCTGTGAGAGCCCCCCGTTACACTGTATTGCTCCTAGACAGAATGCATGTGTATCCCACGGCCTCACATACCTGATAGGGGCCCTGGTTGCAGCCACAGTAGCTGCTCTCCATGGTGTAGCTTCTGGACACCCCCATCTCTCTCCACACCACTACCCGGGCGGTGGAGTCTCGGGATTTCTCAACGAGGAAGCTGCAACTGCTCATTGTGAATGCTGGTGCCAGCTTATCAAGGATTTTAGGAAGCATCTACCAAAAAAAAATAATAATAATAAATCAAATTATGATGAATTAGGTGATTAGAAATACATATCATAAAAAATAACTTCTCAACATTTATTGAGCATTTCCATATATCAACCACTTAATATATGCTACTGCAAATCTTGTGTCACCCTAAGAAATGGATATTTGTGGGGTCTTTTATTATTTTAAAAAGGAGGAAACTGAGGCTTAGAAAAGTGAGAGAGAAATAGCCTAAGTGCGACTACAAAGTGACTGGAATGGAATCCAAAGGCTACCCTGGTCAGCTCCAAAGGCCATGACCTTTCAGACTCCATCGTTCTTCATTGCTGTGGACCACCGCTGCACACACACATCCAGGCTCACCCATTCCTGAGTTGAGCCCCATAGTAAGCTACAAACTCCAGGAGGATCTGAAATTCAGAGTGATTCCCACCAGCCTCACTGTTTTCTAGCTCTAAAAATCAAACTAAGGATTGTTCACTTATCTCAGATATATACATGCCATTGATGATCACTAAACAGGAGCCCACGTGAAGTTCACTTGTTTCCCAGAAGCATGTAGCTGCCAAAGAGAATGATTTAGTCTCATTCTGAGATTATTATTTTAGTAACAAATCTGACCAATTATAAAATACCTAAAAATCCATCCTCTCTGGGTTCATATATTCCACCTTTCCTAGGAAGAAAAACCTGATGCCAGACTACTTAAGATCCATTTGGAAGGCATCTGTATACCCTTGTCACTCTCTGGTCAACAGAGGGGAGCTTCCAATCACCGGCCTGCCCCATCCCACCAAGGACAATGACTCAGGGTTGATAGACACCAAGTTCTTGCATTAGCAGAAATATTGCACTGAGTCCCAGAACTTTTGTGACGTTAATGAGAAGTGTTCTCTCACTTCATTGTTGACAGAATATCCACAAAACTATCACACAATATTAAAATATGTATATTAGATAACGGTGAAACTTCAGGCTTTTGGACAAATTGTGGGGATGAGGTAGTGAAGTAGAAAGAGAATTTGAATTAAGGAATTATTTTAAAAGAAGTGTAGTTAATTTCTAGAACATTGAGTAGATCTCTTAATATTTCTGATTCTTACTGTCCTGATGTTTAATATACCTTAATTATATTAATATAAGGGTTAATACGATTAATTATAAATTGCATATGATATACAACTATAGATTAACATAATTACATATGATATATAAGTACATATTAACATAATGATTCCTATAATTTAGTATGATCTTTAAGTTCCCATAGCCTCTGGGCCTATGGCATCATTTGGACAGGCAAAATGAAATGCTAATGCTATCCTCACTTGATTTTCTACAATTACCGCTTAATTGATTTCAATCCACTCTTGTCTCTCTCTCCCTGTCATCCCTCAACCCATTTTTCTCCTTCAAAGCAATCATTATAATTATGGTGAAATTAGTGTTTATGTAATTTGTTGTTTATTTTCTATCTCCTCTGCAGCTTAGAAGTCCCTTAAGTTCAGGTCTGTGTCTTTTTCAAAAGAAAATCTTTGCATGTGAGGCTGTGCCACTCATAGAGGATACACCATAGTCACTTGCTGCAATAAGTAGAATCTGCTAGTCCAGACCCTTAGGGGACTGCTTATGTAGACATAAAATATATATATAACATATATGTAATTCTATATCATATATATTTATATATCATGCAACCAAAGCGATTGAAAATTCTTGAAAATAGTTTTAATTTATCCATGTTCTACTTTGTTGCAAAAGTCTAAGCTGGCATCTTTTAAATGAGCTCTCCTTTCTTATTTATATGAACCTGGTTTTCTTAGCTCATACAGCCCCTGTCCAAATGACCGCATGTTCAAATACAGTATTTTGGAGAGCTTTACTGGAATCTCTGATCCCTTCACTGGAGCCTGGAGGATGTGGGACTTACAAGGTACAATCAGAGCACCCCTCTTATATCTCCACTCATTTTATCCATTCATTAAATAATGGACTCTAAAACTGCTACAGTATTTATAGTAAAGTCCGCATTCCATATCCTTTTGATTCCACACAAATTGATCTATGTCAGAGTAAGAAATGAAGATGACCGTAGCTATGATAACTGGAGATTGTTCTGTTTTGTTTTGTTTTATAAACAGATAGGAAATAGATGGGCTCTTCCTATGAATTGATCCACCAAGGCCTTGCTCCAGTGCTCTCAGAGATTTCCCATCTTCAGTGTGGAAAGAAGACTGGGGACATTCATCTCTTCCCCTGCCACTTACTCTGTGCCCTTACATTTAATCTCAGTTTCTAAAACTTAAAAAAATCACAATAGACATATTCTCATTAACTGCTTACTGTGAATTTTCCATGTATTAATTCATTTAATCATCACATTTGAGGTAAATTCTGATATTGTCTCATTATATAGAGGCCAGACAAGTATCTTGTCAATCATCACAGAGCTAGTAAGGGAATTTTAACTCAGGCGTTCTAATTCGCATCACTCGAGCATAGTTTAACCACTGTGAATTACTGTTTCTTAAAGGAGGTAGTGCCATCCCCCGAGTATATAAAGAGGTTTAAATAAGATGTAACATGTCCAATATGCAAGACGTAATCCAATGTATTGTAATATCATGTATAATTATTATAAACACGGTTCCAGGAAAAGCTCACTTCTTTTTGTGGCTCTGTCTCACTTTTAAAAGCAGGCTTTGGCATGCATACTAGAGACTCTATTCAGGAGCAGAGCTACCACTGCAGCCCAGAACCCTTCCTGGACACTAAATAACAAGTGTCATAAACCAGGGGTCAAAGGCCGGAAGGAAAGGGTCAGATGGACCAGGACTGAGCCCCGGTCCCCCATGTACTTTCTGTGTGACTTCACCTAAGTTACTCGGCTTCCCTGAGGCATAAACCTCTCATCCGAAAAATGGGAGAATTAACATCTCCCTATTAAAGTTGTTAGAAGGAATAAATGAGATAATGTACATACCGGGCATGGCACAGGGGTGGGCACTTAGCATGGTCCCAACACAGACTCGTCAGGGATTTAAAGACTAGTCCAGAAGTAGCCCAAGAATGAGTCTCCTGCATCGTCCTGGACACAGTCCAATTGTCCGGGAGCGATCAGATCAGGCACAGCCTCAGCTGATGGGGGAAAGGATGATTCTGATCCCATTATTCCGGTTTTGAGACACTTAAAAGCCCAAGCTGGGTTTTAATTCATTTGCTTTCTGCTGACCCTTTCAGCTCTGTCTGATTCCCCAAATTCAAAGAAGAGGTAACTCTCAAAGATATGCTGACTGAACTCCCCAGACAGCTTCTAGCTCAGAGCTCGTTTCTGGGGAGGAGTCTCTGTCTAGGACTCCACAGTCCCTGAGGTCAACCCTACAGAACTCAAATGTCTTCTCTTTTCTCTGGATCAAGCATGTGGCAAGGGTGTGGCTGGGCCTAGGGACTGAAAGTCAGAATTGTGGATTGACACTGTACAGTTGGACTTTGAGCAAGTCATTTAACTTGACTAGTCCTAGTTTTTGTCATCAGACAGGGGAAAAGGGGTAATAATATTCCCTACCTTGAGTAAGAGAGTAAAGCGCTTAGAAGCCCCAATAAATGGGAGTTATTTTTATTATTATTATTACACTTTGGAGTTTGCTGATGCATGAAGGTTTGGAAGAGAGGGAAGTCACTGTACTCAAATATTCAATCTTCCAAGATTAAAAAAAAAGTTTAAAGCCTCTCTTTCCATTGTATACTTCCTTTTTTTTAATTCAAATAAACCTATTTTACAAGCACCGAACAAGGTTTTATTCTTGCCCTAATCATATTAATTGTAAACTACAGAGGTGTTTCACTCATGGTTTTGTTTCTCTCTGATTCAGCACATCCTTTATAAGGTCACTGAGGTCAAAATCTAGAAGTGTGGACTCTGGTTCCAAACCACCTGCGTCCCAATCCCAGTTCTTGGTAACTATGTGACTTTTAGACAATGATTTCATCTCTGTGTCTCCTTCCCTCATATGTGAAGTGGGAGGTTATGAAAAGTACCTATTCATTCAACAAACATTTGTTAAGCATCCTCTATTATTTTACATTCTAAAATACAGAGTAAGATTCAATGAATTAATGTCTATTTAATTTGGGAATTCATGAAGAAGATCAATGACAGAAAATGTGACTAACCAGGGACACTGCCCAGGTAGTGGTGCAGAAGACCCGATTTCAGTTCACTGTTATCCACAACTGGTGATTACAGCTCTTTATGGTTCAAATTTTAATTATTATAGAATTCATGTCATTCTGCTTTTTCAGGTTTCTCTTGAAATCAGACTTAAGTTGAAAATCATCCATGACACATGTTTTTCTCTGTGGACCATCCTACCACTGATCATATTTATCCCTCAAAATACTGCCTACTGAAGCCAGCTGGGGACATCTACCCAACTTTGCAGCAACACAGAGTTAATCTATCCTTTTTGTGTTACCTGTAAATTTCTGTTCTTATAGTTATTTATCTCTATTTTAAGTTTCCAATATTCTTCCTCTCTCCCCAGCTATTATTTTTTAGAAGTCCATGCTTTACAGAACTTTGTTACATAAATACCTATGACACTGCTTGGCACATGGTAAGTAATCAATAAACGTTTGCTTTCAAAAATACATATATCAGGTTTATGGAGGTAGGTGTACAGTTTGATGATTTTTAGTAGATGTACACAATTTTGCGACCATCACCACAATCCAGTTTTAGGACACCTTCACCACCTTAAAATTTCTTTCATGGTCATTCCAAGACTGCCCTAGGAAAAGTCTGATTTGCTTTTGGACTCCATAGTTTTGCCATTTTCAGAAATCTCACACAAATTAAACCACATATTTTTTAAATTTCTGGCTTCTTTTTATGTTCATCTGTGTTGTTGTACATGTCAGTAGCTTGTCCCTTTTTATTGCTGAATAAGCTTCCATTGTATGAATACACCATGTATAAATATACACATTATACGACTATATTGTGTATGAAAATACCATGCTTTGCTGGTGCATTCACAATCTGGCAGACCCTAGTTGTTCCCAGTTTGGAGATAAGTGTATAATGCTGCTATGAACACATACGTACAAGTCTTTATGTGGATATATGGTTTTTTTTTTATTATAGCCATTCTAGTTATTGTGTAGTGCTATCCCATCATGGTTTTAATTTGCAATTACCTGAAGAATAATTACATTGCTAATATTAGACATGTATACATTCTTTTTGATGAGGAGTCTAAACATCTTTTGCCCTTTTTAAAAATTGGCGTGCTTTTCTTATTATTGACTTGTAAAAATTTATATACTCTGGATACAAGTCCTTTATAAGATACATGATTTGCAAATATTTCTCCCAGTCTGTGGCTTATCTTTCCACTTTATTAATAGTGAGTTTTGAAGAGCAAAACTTTGAATTTAATAAAGTCCAATATATCAACTTTTTCTTTTACAGTTTATACTTTTGGGGTTCTAGGTAAGATAGCATTGATTTATCAAATAAGACAACATGAGATTTTTCTAGTAGGTTACATTCTAGAGTTTTATAGCCTAGTATTTACATTTAGGTTTATATTTTAAGTTAAATTTTATATATGGTATTAAGTAAATACCTAAATTAACTCTGCCAAAAATCAATTGACTACAGATGTGTTAACTGTATTTCTGCTCTCTCTCATCTGCTCTGTTGATCTATATCCTTACACCAATACCATACTTTCATAATTAGTATAGCTTAATCAATTTGAGCTCATATGAAATTTTGAAGTCATGTAAAGTAAATGCTTTATTCTTCTTTCACAGAATTTCTTTGGTTGTTCTAGTTCCTTTGCATTTCCACATAAATTTTAAGATTAGCTTCTCGCTATCAACAAAAAAGCCTACTGAGATTTTGATAGGAATTGTATTAAATCTATAAAAAAATAATCCATGAACTTGATAATCTCCCCATTTATATAGATCTCCTTGAATTGTTCTCAACAGTGTTTGCAGTTTTTGGTGTAAAATTAATGCACTATTTTCTGTTGAATTTGTTCCTAATTGACTTAATCTTTTTTATATTATTGCAAATGGATTTTTTGTTAATTTCATTTCTAGAGTGTTCATTTAGAAATAAAATCAACTTTCATATTGATCATGCATTTTGCAACCTTACTAAATTTACTTAATTACATTAGTTTATTTTGTAGATTTCTTAGTATCTTCTACCTAAGATACTATATGTCACCTGTGAAGACACTTCTGCTTTTTTCAAACCTGTGTCTCTTTAATATATTTTTTTGTCTTATTAAACCAGCTAGAATATCCAGAAAATGTTAAATAGAAATGGTGAGAGAAACTTTCTCACCTTGTTCCTGATCTTATGGGGAAAGAGGTTAGGTTTTTACCATTAAGCATGACTGTAATTATAGGACGTTTTTTAGATGTTCAAATTCAGGCTGAAGAATTCCCTTTCTATTCCTAATCTGTTGTGAGATTTTATATTGCATGGATGTTTAATTTTGTCAAATGCTTTTTCTGCATCTATTGAGATAATGATGTAGTTTTTGCCATTTGCCTATTTACCAGGAGAGGAACAGTATTTGACTTTAAAAGTTAAACCAATCTCACTCATGAGATAAACCCCACTTTGCCACAGTGAATAATGATTTTCATATGTTGCTGGACTTGATTTTCATACTTCTAAGTATTTTGGATAGGTGTGTGTGAGAGAGATTTGCTCTCTTTCCTTGGCTATCTTTTCTGGCTTTGGTATCAGAGTAGTACAGGCCTCATGAAATGAGCTGGCAAGTGTTTCTCCTCTATTTTTTGGAAATAATTTGGTTATAGTTAGTATTATTTGTTTCTTAAGAGTTTAACAGAATTCACCAACAAGTCCATTTGGGCCACATTTCATTTGTGGAAAGATTTTTAATTACTCATATAATTTATTTATTTAAAATAGGCCTTATCAGATTTTATGTCTTGAGTCAGTTTCGGTCGTTTATGTCTTTCTCAGAACTTATCAATTGTCGGCATACAGTTGTTAATATTCTTTCACACTCTGGAAGGTCTGTCATAAAGTCCCCTTTTATTCCTGATTTTTGATAACTTGTGTCTTCTTCTTAGTCTAACTAAAGGGTTATCAGTTTGTTGACCATAAATTTTGATACGTGTTTTTTTATTTTTATTCAGTTCAAGATACAACCTAATTTCCTTTATTATTCCCTAATAAATTAACTTATTTAATTTCTAAATATTCAGAAATATGCCTGAATTCCTTAAAAAGTTGATTTTTAATTTAATTGTGTTATGGTAAGTGAATGTGCTTGTATGGTTTCAGTCCTTTAAGATATATTGAGACTTATTTTTTAGCCTAGCACATGGTCTGCCTAGGATAATTTTGATGTCCTTTCAAAAAGAACACATATTTTTGTTCTGAGAATTGTTATATATGCGTCAATTACATCAGGTATTCTTTATAATTACTAATTTCCTTTGGCTATTATTAAGAGAAGAGTGTTAAATTATCCACCAATTTAGTGAATTTTTTCATTCTCTCCTCTCAATTCTATTTTTGCTTATATACTTTGGGGTATATATACTTGCAAGCATTCATAATACTTTCCTGATGAATTACTTCATCAGAATTAGGCTTGATGGTGTCCTACAGGTAGGTCTCTAAGACTGTTTATTTTCTTCATATTCTTTCTGCTGTTATTTTAGTTCAGTAATTTTAGATTGATCTTTAAGTTTAATGATTCATCCTCCTGACATCCCATATCTGCTAATGATCCCATCTAATAAAAGTTTCACTCTGGTTGATATTTTTTAATGCTAGAATTAACTTACTTTTCTCTCTCTTTCTTTCTCGCTTTTTTTAGATTCTAGTTATGTATCAAAACCCCCATTACCATGGTTGAGCCTTAGAGCAAATAGGACATCGAGGATAAGCTGTTGATTCTTCTCTAATAGCCTCGGGGAAGCTCTACAGCAGCAGTTATGTTTCTGGTGGACATGAATGAAGAGTATAAAGAAAAACTCTGAGATTAAAGGCAATATTGGCAGGTAAAATAGTAGTTGGTGGATTTTCACCTCTTCTAATATTCATTAAACCTGGGGATGAAGGCATTTTGTACACAGTAAATTCATATATCCAGAAAAATAATGGATTTAGAAGAGGTAAGTACCATCAAAAATTGTAATATTGTGATTCATAATAGGAAATATATATTTGTTCTTCATCCCCAGTTCCTGTCACAGGGCTCCTAAAACCCTCATGAATTCCTAAGTAATAAGAGGACCAGGAACGCTTTTTGTTCTAATGAGATGACTCTGGGTGGGCTCCGGCATGGCTTCTGGGGTAGGGCTGATCAGTAATTCTCTAGAAAAGGGAGAAGGGCTGGAAATGGAGTTAATGACTGAGCACAGCTCCCTGAGGAGGCTTCTATAAAATCCCAATAATATGGGGTTCAAAGAGCTTTCAGGTTGGTGAACATATCCACATACTTGGAAGTGATGCCCTCCAACTCCACAGGGACAGAAGCTCTGGGGCTCAGGACCCTCCCAGACTTCCCTTTGTGTATCTCTTACCTGACTCTTCATTTTTATCCTTTAATATATCTTTTAATAAACTGATCATTTTAAGTGTTTCCCTGAGCTCTGTGAGCTGTTCTAGAAAATAATTGAATCAACAGGGAAAGAAGTCATGGGTGCCTCTGACTTATAGCCACGTCAGGCAGAAACTTTGGGTAACCTGGGGACCTACTACTTGCATTGTCCTCTGAAGTTGGGGGGGGCATCTGCTGAGACTGAACCCTTAACCTGTGGGATCTGACACTATCTCCAGGCAGATAAGGTCGGAACTGAGTTAAATTGTAGGACACCCAGCTGTTGTCACAGAATCGCTTGGTGGGAGAAAAACACCGACACACTGGGTGGCAGGAAGTTTTAGAAGTGTAGCCTTTGTGTGAAAGAAAAGGAAAAAGACACAGGAGGAGAACTGTAGGTTTTTCCAGCACAATAATTTTTCTCCTTTTTCTATATAAATTTGAAATAAAAACCAGTTTTTATTTTATGTTTAGACAACTTTGCCTCTTCTAATTCTTCCTGGATCCCAGTAATCATTAGCTCATTCAATTTATCCTGACAGGAAGAAATCCTTCCTGCGTGATCCCTCCTTAGCTTCCTCTTTGGTTCAGTGGGGGAAATAGTTATGCTCTAACCACTGGCACCCCTGAAAAATAGAAAATTAGGGTCAGGAGATTACTGCTCTGCTTTTTATAGCATGCTCATGTAGAGGGCCATGGATGGTCCAATACCTTAAATTGTTCATCCCTTCATATTTATTTAAGATCTTTTCATATTCAGTATCATTTTGTTCTTCCCATAAACATGTAACAGAGGCAGTTACTATCCTCATTTTATTGGTGACAAAATGGCAGTTCAGAGAGGTGATGTCAATGACTCATAGGCACACAGTTAAAAAATGTAAAGCCAGGCATTAAAATGCAGTATCTTGTCTCCAGTTCTCATGCCCTTTGCACTATATTGTATCATATAGAAAACAAATTCAAAGCAATGAGGCTGTAAAGCCATTATTCATCTAAAATGTGAAGAAGTTGTACATGCTTCCAACCTGCTTGTATTATATAACTCGATGGTTAAAATAATCAAAATGCTTATTTAGGGGAAAAAAATAGCAGGACAGGTATCTCAAAGACAAGAATATAGATGCCAAAACATCTGGTGTCATTCTCCCCAGTGACTTACCCTGTAGCTGACATCTTCCAAGAGAGTAGAGGCATCCACAGTAGACTCTGCTTGCCACAAGGTCTCCTTGATGCTACAGCCATAGAGGAACACATTCTTCCTTTGAGAGTGGCCATGAAAATCACAGAAGACCTACAACGGCCAGACAAACAAGAAAGGAAATCCAGGTCAGGTCTATAGGTTTCTTAAATCTTTAAAATGTCAACTCTCTCAGGTAGATACTGTTTACTCAGCAGAACCAGCCATATGGGGGCTTGTTGGTGATTTCAGCAAGTGTGACATTAGTAGAATTATCAGGGAGGCAGGCAGACTGGAAAATGCTCAGGACTGAACAGGGCGTCATGTACAACTCCTTCGAGAAATCTACATGTGGTTGGGGAGGAGACAGGGTGAGAACTGGAAGAAGAAACAGGAACAAAGCCTTTCAAAAATGAAAGTTTTAAATAATTTTAAAGTCATATGAAATATACATTTTAAAGGAATAGATTAAATTTAAAAAAAGAGAAGCTGATAAATTACTATAATTTCTTTTTTTCTCTAGAAGTTGTTGTGGTAAAAAGTGACCACCAAACCCAGGGGCTCAGCAAATGAAAGTTTGTTTTTCAGCGTGTCTTCTTCATTCCAGGATCCAGCCTAAAGAAGAAGCCTCAATTTGGGATATGTTGTTATTGTGGCAGAGGGGAGAAGATGAAAGGCAGAATATGCTACGGCTCTTAAAGCTACTGAAGAATGGCAAACATCATGTCTACACCCATTTCATTGGTCAAAGCAAGTCACCTAGCCAGTCTTATCATCACTGAGGTGGGAAGTATATTCCTTCTACATAGTGGCTCTGCAAGTCATGTGACAAAAGGCAATGACGTGAAGCTCTTTTACAAGGAGAGAATGCTAATAATTGAGAAAAATAAGAAAATATAAAATTTGACTTCAGATTCTCCCCATCCAGGATGCTTGCCTCCTTGCAATGGACTATGCTCCACCTCCATCAAGAGATGGAGAATATTTCTTTACACCTTGAGTCTAGACTTAGCCATGTGATATATTTTGGCCAATGAGGATTAGCAACTATGAGGCAAATGGAATCTTATAAAGGAATTGATCACTGGGGCTTGCTGTTTAGCTGCTCCTGAGAACCATGAAACAACTGCCAGGTGAAGGAACATAGGCTGGCCTGCTGGATGATGAAAGACATGCTACAAAGTCATCCCCCATTGACCTAGCTGATATGAAGCCAACCACTAGACCTCTGAATGAATTCATCTTCGACCACACAGCCCTGACTGAGCTGGCTCACACCAGAAGAATCACCCAGTTTACCTGGATAATTCTCATGCAGCATCATTGGAAATCATGCATAGTTTTCTTTAAGCCAGTAAACGTTGGGATGGTTTGTTATCTAGCAAAAGTAGACTGCTACAACAAGCTGTCCTTGTAGTCTAAATATTTACTTCCTTCCTTTCCACATACAAAATATATTCACCTGTTCCCCAAGAAAGACTCTCTGAACATTCCATTCTATCACACCATCAGACTCTCACTCCAAGATCCCACAATAGTTTCTATACCCCTTATGTGCCTACTCCTGATCCACAAATAAAAAAGGAAAGTCATCTGCCTTCCACCCCTGTATATACAATGGCTTAATGTGGAAACATTACCCCATAAATGCTGATGCTTGAAAGAGGATGAACATGATGGTCATACAGTCACTTGCCCACAATTCTGAAATGATAATGTGCCAACATTGTGAGTCTCCTATATACTGGGTAGGGCCAGTTGGTTGGTTAGGCCCTAGTTCTGTTCCCTAGTACTAGCTCTCCAGCATTTTTTTCTCTACAGATCATTCTTCTGTCCTTGGGAGGTGCTTATTTTTTCATTTTCTTCCTTGGCCACATATGAAAGGGCATTGGAGAATGTGGTTCCATTTGAAGTCAGGCATCTATCTTTTTGGATTCCTGTTGTAGCAGCTTGGGGCCCCAAAGCTCAGTTTTGTCTCAAAAATTTTATTTCAGTCTCTGAGTTTTCATTTCAAGTCCCTTTGAATCAAACCACCAGAAAACACTGGAAATAAAATGTATGAAAGTAAAATAATTTTTCCCTTTTTCTTTTTTACTTAATTTTATTTCTCTAAAATGTAACTGAGGATCTAAAGCAAAATAATAGTAACGTAGTGTATGTTTATAGTGTATGTAAAAGCAACTTTATCCCAATAATAACACAAAATTTGGGAGAAAGAAATTGTGAATATGCTGTTGTAAGGTCATTATACCATACCTAAACAAGTAAAATACAATCTGAAGGTAGACTGATTAATTAAAGATGGGTATCATAAACAATAGGGCAAATAATAAATATATTTTAAGGAGTTTATATAATATTCAGTCATGGTAATAAATTAGAATCACAAAAATGCTCAATTAATACAAGAAAAATCAGAAAAGATAGAAAACTCATGAAACAGGTGAAACAGATAGAAAACAACTATCAAGACGGTAGATTTCAATCCAAACGTATCACACATATCAACAATCCCACTAAATGTAAAAGGTAAAATTACAGCTTTTAAAAGATGAAGACTGTTAGATTGGATACATGAGGAAGAGCAAATATGTTCTGTCTAAAAAATGCAATTTAAACTTAAAGACATAGGTTAAAAGTAAAAGATGTAAAAAGATAATATGCAAACACTAAACAAAAGACAGCTGGAGTAGACATCAGAATAAGAACTACTATCTGAGATGAAGAGGAGTGTGTTGTTTTACATGCCCATGCTGTCTGTGGTAGTTAAGTGCTACCAGTTGACCTCTATTACTCTGGGATTCCATCGTCTCCACCCAAATCAGGTACTCCATCTCAATACTGGCATCCCTTACAGACCTGACCTTCAAAAAAAGAGCAACTACAGAGTTTGAATGAAGATGCTCCTCTCACTCATATATGCCTCATTGCCTGTTGGACAGAATGTCTTCTGAGCCTCCTCATAGATGGGGGTGGGGGTGGGTACGCAGGTCTCACAAGATAAATCCACTACACATTCCTATCTCCCCAAGACTTTGGATTCACACTTGCACATTATGCCAGGGAAGTTCTGACACCTCAGCCTCATTTAATATAAGCTATTACTGAACTACAAGTTTCAGCCAACCAACTAAGTAAGTTGTTAGATCCAACATTTAGCTGCCTAAGCTAACAAATTAAGTCTGGAATTAAAATATGCATTCATATCAACAAAGTCAGCCAAATCCAGTGTTATGTGTCCTTCTTGGTTTAATACTCTAAGAATCCATTCCTTCATATGTGGCCCAGGTTTCTGATGATGCATATTATTGGCAGAGTTTTGCAATTGTTTTGGTATGGAAGCTCTTTCCTCCTGAGTTATAGTGTGTACTTATCTTCCAGATGCTCATCATTGATCCTACTTACGAGCTAAGAGGGCAAGATGGGATAGTTGTGGAAGAAAGTGGGCATCCTCTTTCAAGGCATCTTCTCCAAGTGAGGTTATCACAGGATCTTAAAGCACAGACTCTAGTCTCCTCTGATAGCATTTCCACTGATAAGTGAGGCTCAAATGACTTGGGTTTGTCCTTTGTCATTTGTTTCATTTAAGCACAGACATATGTCCCCATTTCAAGTTCCCGGGTCTCATTATTTACAAATCGGTTCCAAACCTTCATATGAGAAACTCAGCAATTAGCTTTGTAATGTGCAACCCACGCAATTAATTTTTGTTAATTCTCAGAAATACTAGTCCCCGTGACTATAGGTAATAAAATATTATTTTATGGCTGTCATAGAAGCTCTTCGGTTCTCAAATAATAAATTGAGCTGAGAGTTCAAGAATCTGATTTGGTCATTTTCTTTCTGTAAGCACTCAAATGCATTTAAAAATCTAAATATTCACAGTCTTCGTTATTATCATAGTGGTCAGTTATAGCAGTCATTTTAGTTCTGAAGGCAGTTTCTGAGCTGACAATCATCACAATAAACCGTAGCTGACAACTCGAGTAATTGTGATGTCCTTGCATGACAAGGATTACTAGCATCCCATTTCCTACTGACTAGTGCTCAAGCCAAGGACATGATGAAACTAATCTTTGCAGATTAGCATGGGACAAAATCCCATCTTTGCAAGTCTATCATTCTGAAGTGTCTTACAAAGTTAAACATGCACTTACCTTATAATCTATCAATGTCACTCTTTTCTACTTACCCAAAAAGAAATGAAAATGTATGCTCACATAAAAATCTTTATGTCAATGATTACAGTAGTTTTACTCAAAGAAATTGGATTGACATTTCACAAAGGAGAATTTCCAAATGGCTGTTAAGCAAATGAAAGTATACTCAACCTCACTGATATCAAGGAAATAAAATTTAAACACCACAGTGAGATGCTACTGCATCTAATGGGTTATTAAGACTACTAATACCATGAAAACAGATAATGGCAAATGCTGACCAGGATACTAAGCAAGCAGAAGTCATGGACTCTGCTTGTGGGACTATAAATTGAAACCATTACTTTGGAAAACAATTTGGGAGTGTCTTCTGAAGCTGAATATACAAATTTTCTATAACCTTTCCATTAGAAATTCATACATGGAGCACCAGAATATATCAAGGATGTAGATAGCAGCACTATTCTTACTAACCTAAAAGTGTAAACAGTAGAAGGGTTAATTAATTGTGGTATAATAATTCAACCAAAAAAAACCCTGTTCAACATTAAGAATGAAAGAACAAACTAGATACAGAAGAGCACATCCACATGACTTCATTTATGTGATGTTCAAAAACAGGCAAAATTAATATGGTGATAGAAATTAGGGTAGTGTTTATGTTTGAGGGTATCTCCAGGTGGCTGGTCATTTCTTTTTCTGGATTTGGTTGGTGATTACATGGTATGTTCATTTTGTGAGAATTTATCAAGCCGAACAGTTGTGATCCGTGCACTTAAAAGTAATATATGATACAAATGCATGCATGTGTTTCAAAGAGACAGAAGTCCTGATGTTTTAATGCAGTATTTCCTCCCATTCATTCCTTAGTCTCTAGAAAGGAAGCCTTTAAGGACACAGTAGGTAATTGAAGGCGTTTGTTAAATTTACTAATGACACAGAATTGAGAACAACTAATAGCAGAGTAAACAGGAAGAGTGGAAATGATAACTTGCAAAAAATGCAGAATAAGCAGAAATAGAGACACTTAACTGGAAATAAATACAACAGCCGACAGTTAGATTTGAACAGTGGTATATATTAAGGATAGAGACATTTAGCTAAAAGTAGATTTTGAGTGAGATGCGGAGGTTTTAGATGGCAGTTTGTTCAGAAAAGATCAGCAGCCATAGATGTAAAAAATTAATCTAATCACAAATTGCTTCTGGAGAAGTAAAGTGGCCATACATTTAGAGAACCATCAGTCCAATGTACCTTATCCTGATCAATTCATATCTAATACAGTGTTTTTCACTTCTGAGTGTGGCATTTTAGAACAAGCTAGGACATCTCAGCAAAGAGGAACCAGAAAGCTAAGAAAAATGGGAATGTTTGTACACAAAGAACAACTAGAGATGCTTATCCTGGAAAGAAGGCTCAAAGGGGTCTTGATAACAGTCCCTCAAGTTTCCAAGTTCTCCCGTTCAGAATATGAACAAATGTATTTGCCATAATTTCAAAGAGCAGAAGGTAAAAAGAAAGATAATGTGAACATAGATCCCAGTTCCACATTAAATTCAACAGTTGTTGAACATCTATTACTAGCAAGAAATAACTTCTATGGTTATAACTGTGTTGCAATTCTGTGCCACACTTCCAAAACTTCCATTCTCTGGAAATATTTCAGCAGAAGCCAGATGAATTGCTATCAGTGATGTAGTTGGTTGAGACATTAGACTGGGTGATGATTGAGTCTACTTTCTGGTGTACAGTAAAGTCCTACAGTTCATTGATTGACTAGGAAGGTGTTGACAGCAGGAATGGAACCCAGGACACTCAGGTACATGCATGGAGCCATAAGTAAACACACAAGCAAAAGGAAAATAAAAGGACAAATGGGTGGATGGTCTGCCTAGCTCTAATATGGAAAGACACAAACTCTTGGAGGGTAGATTAGAACTGATAAGCTCTGTTGCTTTGTTGGTGAGCTATGTACATGGGGAAGAATTCACTGATATCAGGACTGATTTCTGAAATCAAGGTGTCACCACATAAGAACACTGACTTCATCAGGAGGCAGCAAGTAGGCTTTTGAACAGCCCCAAGTAACTGTGAGAGGAGGGTTTCAAGGACTAAAGGACTCAGAACTGTTTCTGCTTACTTTCTTTTCCTCCCCCCATCCCCTTCCCCTAATTATCAATCATAGAGCGCTTCTATTACAGTGTGGGGATTAAAAATTACTTTTGAAATTCTGTCAGCAGAAAAGTATTTTCTTAACTATTTTTTCTCTTCAGTAAAAAGTAATTTTCTTTTTCATGTTATATCTGTAATTCACAGTTAAAAGCTTGTAAGAAAACAAGTGTCCCCCGCTTCTTTATATCCTGAGCTGTGGGTGTCAGAGCCAAAGTGCTATGCAGAGCTTGGGGGGGTGTCCAAGGGTCCAATGATAAGTCAAACCTTACGCAAGAAAAATAATGACAGCGGAAGTGGTGAATGAGCAGAATGAGTTGTTCTGTGAAGGGGGAGGTTCTCAGGGGAAAAAGCAGAACAGAAAACATGGCCACAGAAAAGAGAAAAATGAGAGATGGAAAGCAGAGTTGTCTGGGCCTTTGGAACGTCCCAAATCCTGTAAGACCTCATTGCACTTTTTTCCTTCAAAATGCTATCTTACTGCCTTGGTTCCTTTGAGCAGGATTCTGTTATTTCCAACAAACAGATCCCCAAGTCCAGTGCTTCTCCATCCTGTGTCCACATTAGAATCTCCTGAGGAGATGTAAGCAGTATCATTGTCAAGACCCCACCAGCAGAAAGCTTGATTTCACTGGTCTCAATGGTACCAGGGCTATGGGATTTTTCAAGTTATCCGGGTGATTCTAAGGTGTGGTCAGGGCTGAGAACCACTTCTCCGGTCTAGAGTCTAGAGCTGTGGATCTCACATGGCCGAGCCTCCAAATAGCCTGGAGGACTTGTTAAAGCGCAGATCGTGAGCTGTTTCCCGGCAATTCTGCCATTCAACTAAGTCTGGGTTAGGCCCAGAAAAGCCCCAGGTGCTAATGTCCGTAGTCCCAGGATCATGCTTTGAAAGCCTCTGGTCTAAAGGAACCAATAAAATAATTGTTTGAGGTTTAATCCTCTACCATCATGCCTTTTCCACCAACCTTTATCTCTTACACCTCAGTTTCTCTCTGTGAACTAAACACACACCATTCTTATGAAAAGTGTGCAAACAAATTAAGACTGTGTCTTAGCAACAGATTTTTCAATAAACCCAGAAGCTATGCCTGCGAGATGATAGGCTCTCCTGACATACTGAATTCAACAGGAGAGAAGAGTTTTGTTTGTTTTTTTCCCCTTGATCCTTACAGGCTCTGAAAGCCGATGTAAATGACAAATTACAGACCTATTCACCTCCAGGAATGAGCACTGTTTAGCCCCAGGAGGTCTAGTGGCCACTGAAGATTCAAAATAAAGGAAATGGAGTCATTGTTCTGCCTGTTGCTCAGATGACATCCCTAAAAATAAATGCCTTTTAATTATAAGAAACATGTGTTCCTCTTAATTGCAGGGGGAGAATTACAAGACAAATGATCAGGTTATTTCAGTTAAGGAAGCTTTTTCTTCCCTGTTGGAAGATGTAACACTGATCTCTCTTTAAGTAAAATTCTGGACCAGGAAATGAGGAAGCATGCGGATCATGGCATTCTGATATCCACAGGTCGACCACTCGTTCTCTCTTGCTTATTCATCAAGCAATTCAATGAGAATGGACTGGATGGTTGCAGTGAGGTGGGACAAATTAAAATTTTAATGGAACACATGCTGCCCTTAAGAATAATGATAACAGCAGCAGTGACACTTACTTTTTTTGAAGAAATACGATGCTTCAGATACTGTACTAAACACTTAATATAGATTTTCTCATGATCAAGTAGGTGCTGTAATTATCCCCATTTCACAGCTGGGAAAGCTGAATTTCAGATAAAATAAGGAACTTGTCAAGGCTTGCCGAAGTCTGCACTGCTAGTAAGTATGTGAGTAGAGATGTGAACCCTAGTTGTCTCTAATCCATGTTTTAAAACACCTTTCATTTTATATTGCCTCTTTAAAGAGTTTTCGGCTGGGATGAAATCATTTTGCAGTGAGAAGAGAGAGGAGGTAAGGGGAAGTTCGGAGTTCTCTGGGAACTCAGAGAAGGGATGTGGCCCAAGTCTGGAGGCATCACTCACGTCACACTCCAAACGTATGGCACCCTTAAAGGTGTACGATGTGGTATCCTAAGCCCCAGGGAGTGAGGCTACCCAAGCACATGGGAAGAGAGGAAGAAAGGGCTATGGGTCTAAAGAAACTTCAATCCTTCAGAATAAGACCACAGGGGGAATGGAGAATAGGTCTTAGGTATCTGCAGAAGTGGCCAGTGGGCAGTGGGCAGGTTGTGAATGCATTTACATGCCACTCTAGGATGTCTGGACATTTTCTTGCAGGCGGCGGAGAAGTCTTCTAAAGCACGTGGGCAAGGAACAGTATGATTCAGATCACTAATGCGGGAGTGTTAAGAACGGACTGGAGGGACTGAGATCAAACAGGAGAGGTAATGAGGGCCTTAGTGTTGGACAGCAGGTGTATGGGGTTTAAGGCAACTTAAGAATGGAGAGAAAGGACATTTGGGCAGAGAGAAAGGAAGGAAAATCTGTAGGTTCTGGATACTAAATGGATTGAGGGGCTACATGGAGGAAGAGGTTAAGAATAATACCTGGATTTCCAGATTAAGTGAATAGGCAATATGACTGTGCATTTCCCCAAGGCAAGGAACATAGGAAGAGATGCAGATTTGAAGGTTTCATTTAGTTAGGTTTTGTTTTGTTTGAGCTGGAATGCTTAGTTTTGGACTTGTTCACCTTGGGCTAAACTGATTCCCCAGTACCTCGCTTTCTCCATCAGCAAAGGATATGATTTGGATTGGATGACAATTTTGAAATCAGGCTCTTGTGCATCTCCCTTGTACCTTTTCCAGTGAATTCTCGTCTGAGCTAAATTGCAAGGTTAATTCAATTCATGCAAACACGAATTCCATCATTCCTTGCTCATGAAAAGGCCGTTCAGGGCCATATTACTATGCTGCTCATGTGCCTTCCCCATCCTTCCCTCCATCCCTTGGGACCATTCCAATTCCTTTGCAAGCCAATTGGACCCCTTGTTCAAGAGGTTACCCCCCACCTCCACACACCTCCCTGGATGTTCCCCGCTCCCCATGACTCACCTATCCCTGATTATATTTACCGCTCTACTCTGCCAGCTTTAAGCTGCTGTGATTTGCATTCCTGACATATGGGTCTTGTTCCCACTTCCCAGCAGTGAGACCCCTGGGTTATTTATACCATCGCCACAGGACAGTGAAGGCAAGCTTGGAGCTGAGAGGAGGGAAACTCTGGGGACTGTGATGCATACCCAAAAAGGTAATGCTTCCAATTAAACCAACCAAGGCTCCTGAAAGAACCACCTGGATATTCCAGTCCGTGTATGGTATTTTGCAGACAGCATTCTGCCCAAGCTCCTGAGGGGGGTAAATATCTCTATGAGGAAAATGAAGTAGGTAGTATGTTCAATTGTCCATAAAAAGCCACATCTGCAAGGCCACATTTCCCGTTTTATTGGCAGCCATGCTCTCTCTTCAGTAAGTGTTTCATCTGAGTTGTTGGCAACATCGAGTCATGGCTGAGGTTAACCACTGGGAAGTGTACAGAGTATATCTCTATAACTACCTGAAAGGGGATTTTACACCCAGTTCCCCTTCCTAAAGTGAGAGTCTTTCACTTAAATTGGGTGATTATAGGCTGAAATTCCAACACGGCCGTAGGAAAGAAACCCATACTTCCAAATCAGTTTTGGCCCCTCTAGTGGCTAATTTGGGGTGAAAACTTTCACATTGAACTCAAATGTATCAATAACTAACCAGTTATGAGATTACGCAGAGGGGAAACTTTGATTATATCTTATAAGATCTGGAGGAGGTTTTCTGCCATCCCAGCGTTATATATGATAATGTCCTTCTTTCAAAAATATTTCAATTACATTGAAAGAGCCCATGTAAATTAATGCAAAAACGTACAGTCTGATCAATATGAAAGTCCTGGAAGGAGGTTATCATCCAAATTCTTAGATGAGGTTCAACTCCTACTAAGCCAAGCAACTTGCCCGTGGCCACCCATTCAACAGTGATGTGTTTTAGGTCGACCTCTCACCACTCGGGCTCCACACGTTTCCCAAAACAAATGTTTTAGAATGTTGGACCTACCAAGGACGAAGAACAATATAGCAAGACCATCAATTAGCAAAAATACAGGAGGGCCACGTGGTGCACCCTGAGGGCTTGCCTTAGCTGAGTTCTTTTCACTTCGTCTGGCCAGCCAGACTTGATAAACACTGAGATTCATGCCAAGAGGCACCTGTGCAGGGAGTTCCCGGCAGGCTCCTCAGCAGTTAAAGTGGTTCCCCTTTCCCAGTGTTAGACACTGAAGGGAGAGAAGCAGCAGCCTGGCTGCCCCCTCTGGACACTCACTGTGTGACCTGTCAGCCTAGGGGACTGCTCAGCCCCTGCTGTCTGTCTCCTTCAGTTGCAGGTCCTGAGGCTCTCAGAGTAGAAGCATTAACCTCCCCGCTCTATGTGCCAATCCCAGTCAGAGCAGATGGGTTATCAGGACCCTGGCTTCACCGGAAGGTGGGGCCTAGACTAGTCCAGGTTGTCGGGATAAACCCATGGGATGGAGTGATACTGACCCATCACCATGTTTCCCCAGTCCACGTAAGACTTGACTCAGTTTCCTGCTTTGCACTCCTATCTCTGAGGATTGTTGCTTATCCTGACCCCCTAGTCTGGACTATGCTGTATGTTTGCAAATCCCACTTTCTAGGACTAGAACTTTGAGCTCTATGTCCAATGCCATTGGCCATGATCTCTGCTGCCATGCTCTACTCATGGATCAGTCCTCCTTGGGCATGTGCATGGGGCAGATAAAGCACAGGACCCCCTCTGTCCCCACATGAAGCCTGTTTTACGTTGTGGCCCTCATGCACAGAGAACAGACTTACAGCAAAATGAGTCCATCTGGCCAGTCCTCCGCACGTTCCTGGCCTGCTCCCCATCTCCACCAGCTCTGGGCAGAGGCACCTTCACAGAGGCTCAAGGGAAACTGATCTGGGCCCTGCCCTTCCATTTTCCCCTCTACCCCATGTCCTACCCTCACTTCATCCTGTAAAAAATGAACAGCAGGGAATTTGCCCAGACTTCTTTGAAAAATCTGGCCAGCATATGGAAGAGCCCAGATTTCCAGCCCTATGACCCGTGGAAGGTGCATTAGAGATTCTAGCAAGGGACAAAGAAGGAACTACCCTTTGCTTTTCAGCAGGAGTTTATCCAAGAAACTTTAGCAATTCACTTAGATGTAGAATATTTGTGTCTGTAAAATTACCTAAAAAAACGTGCTTTCTGATTACTTTACAGAAGGATTGTTTAATCTTTATTTGGATAGAATGCAAATTGATCAGATTTTAAATAAAGAATATGGAATCAAATTTTTTTTCACCCAGGACCTCCATGGACATTCTATCCCCTTCCTCCAAACCTGACAGCGGAATTTGTTTTATTTTCTCTACTATGTCCTTGAATTCGAAAACAGGGGAATTCTACAGTTAATACCTGAGCATGAATCAATGAAAATGAGCAAAAATAACAATTGCCCTTTTGTCACTTCTGAGGAGTAAAGTGGAGATGAAATAAATACTGTATAGAATACAGGCACACCCTGTTTGGCTGAGTTTCACTTTAATGCACTTTACAAGTACTGAGCTTTTTATAAATGGAAGGTTTGGGGCACCCTGCTTCCGGCAAGTCTATCAAAGTCATTTTCCCAACAACATGTGCTTAATTCATGTCTCTGTGTCACATTTTGGTAATTCTCACAATATTTCAAACTTTTTCATTCTCACTATATTTGCTATGGTGAACTGTGATATTACTATTGTACTTGTTTGGAGGGCACCAAGAACTTATGCCCATATAAGAGAGCAAACTTAATATATCTTATGTGTGTTCTGACTGCTCCACCGACCAGCTATTCCCCTGTCTCTCTCCTGCCCCTCAGGTCTCTCTATTCCCTGAGACACAATGATATTGAAATTAGGCCAGTTCATAACCCTACAGTGGCCTCTAAATGTTCAAGTGAAAAGAAGGGTCACACATCTCTCACTTTAAATCAGAAGCTAGAAATGATTCAGCTGAATGAGGAAGTTGTGTTGAAAGCCAAGATAGGATGGAAGCCAGGCTGCTTGCACCAGATGGTTGGCCAAGTTGGGAAGGCAATGGAAAAGTCTCTGAAGTACTGCTCCAGTGAACACGTGAATGACAAGAACATGAAACAACCTAATTGCTGATATGGAGAAAGGCTTAATGGTCTGGATGGATGATCAAACCAGGCCACATCATTCCCTTAAGCCACAGCCAAACCCAGAAGGCCCTAACTCTTTTCATTTCTATAAAGGATCATAGAGATGAGTAAGGAAGCTACAGAAGAAAAGTTTGAAGCTAGGAGAGATTAATTCATGAGGCTTAAGGAAAGAAACCATTTCTATAACATAAAAATACAAGGTGAAGCAAGTCCTATTGGAAAAGTTATAGAAAGATATCCAGAAAATCTAGCTAAATCATTAATGAAGGGGGCTACACTAAACAACAAACTCTCAAAGCAGACAGAATAGCCTTATGTTGGAAGAAGATGCCATCTAGGACTTCCATAGCTAGAGTGGAGAAGTCACTGCCTGGCTTCAAAGCTTCAAAGGACAGGCTGACTCTCTTATTAGGAACCAAGGTAGCTGGTGGTTTTTCAAAGAAGCTGATTAATTAAAAGCATATGCCAGAAAGACAGAATAAGATCAAGAAAATCATTTAGGTAGCTAAACATTCTGTTCCATTAGACCCTAGAGAAAGATAAAACCAATATATGCCCCGTCAGAAGGCAGCCTAGTTTGTGTGAACTGTAAATGGAAATTGTTTTCATCCCTGCTAACATGATATCCATTCTGTGGCCTGTGGATCAAAGAGTAATTTTGGCTTTCAAGTCTTATTATTTAAGAAATACAATTTGTAGTTATAGCTACCATAGACAGAGATTCCTCTGATGTAATCTGAGCAAAGTTAGTTGAAAACCTGGAAAGGATTCTCCATGCTAGATTCCATTAAGAACGTTCACGATTCATGGGAACAGGTCAAAATTTCAACACAAACAGGAATTTGGAAGAAGTTGATTCCATTTCTCATGCATGGCTTTGAGGGGTTCAAGACTTCAGTGGAGGACCATAACTGCAGATGTGGTGGTAACAGCAAGAGAACTAGAATTAGAAGTGGAGCCTGAAGGTGGGACTGAAATGCTGGTCTTCTCATGAAACTTCAATGGATGAGGAGTTGCTTCTTATTGATGAGGAAAGAAAGAGGTTTCTCCAAATGGAATCTACTCCTGCTGAAGACACTAAGGTTGTCGAGATGACAGCAAAGGGTTTAGAACATTATATAAACTTACCTGATAAAGCAGAGGCAGGGTTTGAGAGAACTGATCTGTTTTGAAAGTTCTACTGTGAGTAAGGTGCTGTCAAACAGCATCACATGCCACAGAGAAATCATCTGTGAAAGGAAGAGTCGATCTATGTGGCAAACTTCATCGTTGTCTTATTTAAGAAATTGCCACGGCCACCCCAGCCTTCAGCAACCACCCGACGATCAGTCAGCAGCCAGCAGCATGGAGGCAAGACCCTCCTCCTGCAAAAAGATTATGACTCACCGAAAGCTCAGATGACGGTGGGCATTTTTTAGCAATAAAGTATTTTTTTATTTAAAGAATGTACATTGATTTTTTAGACACAATGCTATTACACACTTAAGAGACTACAGTATAGTGCAAACATAACTTTTATATGCACTGGGAAACCAAAAAATTCATTTGACTCATTTTATTGTGGCATGCGCTTTATTGTGGTGATCTGAAATGCAATCCACAGTACCTTCAAGACAGTCTGTATCTTGAGGCCCTTGGAGACAAGATTTTAGGAAGGAACAGACCATTCCTTTTCTGCCCTCTCCTTTTATGCCTCTTTTAAAAGAAGCTGATTAACTAAAAACATATGCCAGAGGGACAGAATAAGATCAGGAAAATCGTTTAAGTTGCTAAAAGTTCTGTTCCATTGGGCCCCAGAGAAAGATAAAACCAAAATATGTCCTCCCCATCCCCTGGCAGAAGGCAGCCTGGTTTGTGTGAGTTGTAAATGGAAATCAATGAGCTCTTCTAAGAGCACCGAAATCCCTTTACCAATGAGCACTCACATAGTGAGAGCCAAGAGGATGGGAATCAATACCTCTCCTAATTCTGAAGCCCAGATACTTGGAAGTAGCACAGGGGCTAGACCAGCTGCAATAAGGGAGCTCACAAGTGGCTGTTGGCCTGGCTTCCTAGGAGGTGCTGGGCCTGAGAGCTTTCCTGCACATCCCTAAGCTGGGTCATATGCTTTCTGGCCCTTCTGAGGAGCTCCACGAAGAAGAGCATAGTCCATGCTACCTACCAGGTGATTATGGAACCTCTGCTTCTCTGAGCTTCTCTGTGTGCATGCCTTTAATCTGGCTGTGTCTTTTGATCTTTCTAACTTATCATAGATCTTCTACATCCTTTCTATTCTGTTCTGGCAAAGAACAGAATGGAAAGATGCTTCTGTTCAAGCGTCTTCCTTGGCTTGAAATACATGCCTCCATGATGGTCAAGTCTTACTTTGAGCAGCCTACTTTGTATCCTTTGAATGGACAGAACATTTCAAAGCTCTGTAATTCTGCTTTATTTATCTATTTCTTTATTTAGGTAAATGTGTACCTAGAGTGGCATGCATAGATCTTGAATGAGTCTGAATCGATGAGTTTTGGTGTAACTGGCACTTTAATAGAGATACACCACATTTCTACTGACCTCAAAAATCCCCCTTGGCTCCTATTATTTATCCATCAGTATTCTGGTTTCTGTCTTCATAGATTACTTTTACTGATCTTGAACTTCACATAAATAGAAATGCTGAGTAGGTGCTCTTTGGTGTCTAGTCACTCAGCATGTTTCTGAAATTTACCCATGTTATTTCCCTCAACATGTTTCTGAAATTTATCCATGTCATTGAGTATATCACAAATTCATTGTTGTGTTTTTTAAAATTTGTATTGCTGAATACTCAATGTATGAATATACCGATATTCACCGTGTTTCTGGGCTTTTGGATCCAGTATCTGGGACATATGTCCTGACCTTCTAAAAAATCAGAGAGTCAGAAAATCAGGGTTCAAGAAAAAGGAAGAGGGACCATCACGAGGTCAGTGTGATACTACATGAGGCTGTGCCAGCAATTCACGAAATGCTTCCTTTCCTTTGTTTCCTTTGCCCTATGTGGTGACTCCAAGCATAGAAAACTTGCCAGAACTCCAATTTCACAAGGCAGAAGTTCTAAGAAATCATCTTCAAGTCTGTAGAACCTCTGAGGAAAGAATTTTGTTCCATCTTACTGTAATAAAAACCAAGCAAAACTCTTACTCATCCTTCATGTCCAGGTCAAATGGCATCTCTTGTCTCTAGTGTTTCCATAACCCTGAGGGAAAATGATTCAACCCTCTCATTTGTGTCCCTACAACAACTCACACGAGGCTTTGTTAGAATTTTTACCATTTTGTGGCACACTGGTTTCTTTGTAGATCTGATTCCACTTTCCAACAAAGTATCTACGGACTTCTCAAAGAAAAAGACTATCTTTTTTTTTAATGGTTTTGTACCCCCCTTGGCTGGCACCTAGCATAGTAGGTACACACACATAGTGTAAATTAGTATACAAATAAATGATTGCCGAGATAGATGAGTGAGTGGGTAGATGGGTAGATGGGGGGATGTGTGGATGCTTGGATTGGTGGATGGATGGATGAATGGGTGGATAGATGGATAGATGGATAGATGGGTAGGTGGGTGGGTAGATGTATGGATGTATGTATGGATGGATGAATAGGTGGATGGATGGAGAGATGGGTAAGTGGATGGTTGGGTAGGTGGATGGATAGATGGAGGGATATAACAACATGTGAACATTGCCATATTGCTTATTTTAAAAAGTGCCTTTTCTGGTATTTGGCAACCCCCAGCAGTAAGTTTAGGGCTTTCTCTCACTGTCTCACATTCTCATTGGTTCTGGGAGTACGTATTATTCCAACCACCAATAGAGTAATGCCTGAGTACCATCTAGAATCCATGGAACATCCTAGCCATGAGAGAGTAGCTTCCTGAAGCTTCAGGATATATTTTCATAAGAACTCTGGATTGGGCAGAGTCACAGTTAATCTGCAACCAGGTAGCCCAAGAATCAATCTGGATACAATAGAAATCTTACCAGTATAGGACAGACCTAAATATTGAACGAGTGGCAGCAATTCTGCTAAGAGGAAGAGGCTGGTTAAACATAACCTCACAGGTAACTAGAAGGTGATGTTGAGCCCATTAGGCAGCGTTGTAACACTGTGAATAGCATTTAGTACTCAGCTGTTTCTCACCCACCTCTCAGATGGTCCGCAGGAAACAAGTCTGTGGCTGTCATGTTTACAGTTAATTAATGTTTACTTATATTTTTAAACAAGCCTCTCACCTGTCACACTTTAAAATAAATGTTCTGCTCTTAGTTAGAAGTTGTCAGAGCAAAGAGGAATCCTGTTTGTTCAGGGCTGGATGTGTTTATGTTTAAACGTTTATCAGGTAGGAACCTCTTTCCCTCAAAGTCTTTCTCTCTCCTCCCAGAGGCTAATGCTTCCTTTTCAGAGAATACACTCTAGAATACTTCTAGGCCTTGATCATGATATTGGTGTTCTGCTATGCCAGCCACGAACTTGCTTCTCAAGGGTAGACAGCACCGATTACAGCATCTCCTTGGATAGGAGGATGGAACTTAGCATGAAAATATTGCACATTTTGACCAGTGTAGAATAAGGATTCTTAAGGATAGAGGATGTACTTCGTTCTCTCTGCTTTGAAGCATAGACTTAGCAAATCTAAAGTGCTCAAACCCTGCACATTCCAAGTAAGGTCTGGCTCTTGACAGGCTCTTGGGAGATCATCTTGACACCCTTGGAATATTCAGCTAGATAAGAATGTCCTTCTTCACCTGGGGCCTTGGGCCATGCCAGATGGTTGATGGTGACAATGTAATTTAGTGGTTCTTGGGCCACTAAGTGTCAGCTTGACCTCTAAAGAGTATGGAGAGTGAGAAACTAAGATCAGCCATGCAGGTCACCATGGCTACCAACTGACCCCCCCCCAATAAAAACCCTAGACCCCAAGGTTCAGTGAAGCGTCCCTGGTTGGCCATACTCTATGTCACTGCTGGAGAATTAAGCACTACCCATACAACTCCCCTGGGAGCAGACACGGAAAACTTACATCTCTCTCTGGACTCTTCCTTATGAACATGTTACCTTTGCTGACTTTAATCTGCATCTTTTCACTATAATAAACTATAACTATAAGCACAACAACTATTCTGAGTTCTGTGATTCCTCCTAGGGAGTTACTGAACCTGAGGATAGTCAGGGACCTCTAACATACTCTGTCAAAGAGGAAGTGATAAAGAGAGATGGGGGTTTGAGGTTGGAACAGCAGATCAGAACTGAATTCTAACTCCGCCCTACGCTTTCGGGTGGCCTCAGGGAAATCATGAGGCTTCTTAATCCTTTTTGAGATTTAAACAAGATGTTTTATTAGATATTTGCCCATCATTTTAATAGATAATCATTGAATTTGTCACTGTTTTGATCACATAGTATATGTTCAAAAAGTGCTTAATAGTAGAAGTGATTATTTGGCCCATCTGTGAGCATTTTAAGCTGCTTAGGTTACGTAAACCCTCTAAATTTGGACAAATGCCTCTGTATACACTTGCAGGCAGTATGTTCAAAGTTTGTAATCAATAAATGATTATTTTCATACAGTTCCTTGGGTACCGTCACCTCCTCTCTTATCTTGAGCTTAAGGCTCTGGTTTCAAATACAATTTAAATACAACCTCAATTTACAATTGTCAGCCTGATAAACCCATGATAAGTTTAAAATATCGTAGTTGAAAATGCATTTATCACACCTTACTAGTAAACATCAGAGCTTAGCCTAGCCTACCTTAAACATGCTCGAGACACTTACATTAGGCTACAGTTGGGAAAAATGATCTAACACAAAGTCTATTATAAAGTGTTGATTGACTATCTCATGTAATTTAGTAAATATTTTACTGAAAATGAAAAACAGAATGGTTGGATGGGTACAGAATGGTTAAGTGCATTGGCTGTTTACCTTCATGACTGCATGGATGCCCGGGAGCTGGGCTCACTGCCCCTGCCCAGCATCATGGGAGAGGATCACACCACATATCACTAAACCAGGAAAAGAGCAAACTTCACAATTCGAAGTATGGTTTCTACTGAATACGTATTGCTTTTGTACCATGGAAAAGTTGCAAGATCAAAGGTCAAATGATCATAAGCTGGGGGTCAGCGATAGCCTGTTTCTTATCAATTGCACAGTTACCACAAGCTTTTATATGAAAGTACCTAGGACAGCATCAGAAGCATCCTCAGAATTTAGTAACTACTCGTTGGACATGAATATGGACACCTGGAGGATTTTTTCCAAACCCTACTTAATAGGTATATACATTTCTGTTCCGGATCAATAACTGAAGAACCAGAAACGTAGAGACCCAGAAAATGGGATAAAATGCAATTTCTTGCCCAGTTTTCACTGGTGAGTATCGGACCAATGGTTTGCCCCTGTTAAACTGTTTCCCCCACAAAATATGTTGAAGCTTAATTCCTACTACCTGTGAATGGGACCTTATTTATAAAGAGGGTCTTTGCAGATGTAATGAAGTTAAGATGAGGCCATACTCATGGTGGGTCCTTATTAGAGTGGCTCTAATCCAATGACTGTAGGAAAACAGAAATTTGTACACACACACACAGAGAAGAAAGATGGCCAGGTGAAGACAGGCAGGGATTAGCGTTACCCTGCCGCAAGCCAAGGGACGCTAAAGATTCCCACCTTGATTTCAGACTCCGAGCCTCCAGAGGTGTGAGAGGCTATGTTTCTGTTGTTTAAAGCCACCCAGTTTGTGGTACTGGTTATGGCAGCCCAAGGAAATGGATACACCCTCCATTAGAGCTTGTCACGCACTGGTCTTTGGCTTGGGTCTGGTTTTCTCACCTTGACAGAAAGCACTCCACCTCCTAGATGGTGGAAGGAACCAGCCAAGGGCCTGGAGGCAGAAGGAAGTAACTCACCACGGGACTCCGGCCCATGCCCCTCAGATAGTAGAGAAGTCCTTTGGCATGATAGATTGTCGGCTGGAGATGGGCCCTGGGAGCGAGCCATTGTCTATTCAAATCTTCCCCTCTCAGTGAGCATCTGTGACTGCAAGAACAAACAGCAAGCACATAAATATACATTTAGAAGAAAATAACTTGAGAAAATAAAGCTTGAAAGACAAACAAACCAATGAATCCAACTTCCCTCTCTCTGACTTCTGCCCAATTGGCACCAATTGCAGATGTCCAGAAATCTGCAGATCTGTCCTTAAAGCTTCCAAAGTCTGATTATTCTCAGCCCTCAGAAGAACTGGAAAGCATATTTGACTTGATATTGGGTTATCAGAGTTTTAAGACAAAGTTTGGGAAATGTGGTTCCACAGTATATGCATCCACAGAGAGCAAATTCAGTAAATTTCTGTGGTCTCTAGCACCTTCAATTCTACAAATAATTGAGTTGAGCTCAAATCTGTCATGCTGGGTGTGTTATATGTGATACTTCCAGCTGGCCCCATAACTCTTATTGTATCCCAAAGAAGAGACTAAAACTAAGGAATGATTAAATAAATGGCCCCAGATCACATAACTAAGAGCTAGGCTTTTCATGCAGGTCTGTCTGCCTCTGAAAAGGCACAAGGCTCTTTGTCCCATGGCCTGGCCTCCTCCCTACCCATACCTGACACAGAAAGCTTGACACTGACCTAAAGAGCCAGACTGTATTTTTCAAGGACATCATTACGGAATATTAGCACTAGAAATGAGCTCAAAATCCTACATCCCCTCATTTGGGAAATGGAGATGTTCACATCAAGTTACTTTACAAAAGTAGCTGGTTGGCCATGGCTACAATTCAGAGGGAAGCACACTGAGACATGGAGCTATCCAGTAAGGTCATCCTAACAGAGCACCAGCAATTACCAAGTCCAGCCCATACTCAGGGGAATCCTGCTAAGTCATTACTTTCTCAATAGACCTAACAAGTGAAGTGCCACAGATTTGAGGGAGCAGCTCCATTCACTGATGCCACTCACACCCCCAAGCTGGTACCCGATCCCACCCTTCCCACCCCCCCTGCCCTCTCCATTCCAGCTCCATCCAATTAACTGCAGTTCCCTCCGAGCACCTGCACCTACGGTCCCTCTACCAGGACTCCACACCACTCCATCCCTTCCTTTCAACTTTCAGGGGCTCAGTCCTACAAGGAAATGTTCCCGGATTCCCAGGCCATTGCATTCTGCTATTTGTTGCAATAGCATACAGAATCCCCCTTAATCAGAGCTCTTATAAAACCATTTTGAGTGGAATTGATTCATTGATTCATTCACTCATTCATTCATTCCTTTACATATCTTTCCTTCCCCGTTAGATGGTAAGCTCCCTGGGAGCCAGAACCGTCTCTTCGTTACTGTCAAAACTCTAATGTACTGACTGTGTCAGAGTTGCCATTCAGTAAATAATTTGGAATGAATAAATGCACCTGCATTTAGATGTAGAATCAGTTCCATTTTTTGTTTTTTAAAAAAAGCCACTATTTTCAATAAATCTTGGAAGTAGAAGAAAAAGGCGCAGCCTCCTCCTTTCACCAGTTTTCATCTTCATGTTTCTGAAATTATCTTTAAATATTAGTTTCCTGTGGCTTGTTAACCCCCTCTTACAGCTCACTGAAAACTGAAAATCTTCAGATTAGTCATTTATCCCCATTTCACCATTACAATATTTTGACTTGAGAAATGGTGTTTTTCATCATCCTCTCTGTCTTTTTTGTTCTTTCCTTGCACGTTTTTTTCTCCCTTCCTTTTTTTAGCAGCAATGACTTATAGAAATAGGGTTTATCTATTCTGCCTGATGACCAAGGATGAAGGTAAAATATACAGAAAATCTTGAACACTGACAGCAGTGGATTGGAGCGGGCATCCCAGATTTGCTCCTGAGCACATTTGTTGGGTTTAAATGAATTTCTTTTCCCAAAACAGGGTGTTTGCAGGCACAATATCCCAGAGCCCTGGGACTCTCTTCAACTGCTCTGTGACTCTCCTGGCCTGACCTGGATTCTCCGCAACATTGGGGATTTGTATTTTCTTGTACATTGCAAGGGAGGAAATCAGTGGAGGCCCCTGAAAAGCAGTTCTGTTCATGTGAATGAAAGAGTGGGCATTATATGTGTGCGATAGCCAACAACTCTGTGTCAGGGCTCTCTACCTCTTCTTTCCATAGGCTCTGTGGACACCAAGTTCAGGGGCAATGCCTATATAGGAATAGCTCACAGGTTACCACAGAGCAGACACACCATTTTAGGTTACAATTCCCAAAAATGGGGTGAAAAAATGAAGTTTTGTGCTGCAATTGGAATAAGCCTGAATTTTGGTTAAGAAGTCATACCCTCAATTCCCAGTTCTGCCACCAGATGGGTGATCCGGCACCTCTTTGAAAGCCAATATTCTCATATGCAATAAAATACAGATAAGCCTGACCTACCTCCCAGGACTATTTGAGGATCAAATGAAACGGTATCTATTTTAGATATCTCCATGGAGAAACATCTATTACTCTGTCTGCACCTGTGTCTGTGTGCATGTCACACTCTCACCTCCACCCACCTGCACATCCCCACCTACACCTGTTTCTACATCTTCCTCCACATTTTTAATGCTCAGGGATGCCAAACTCCAACGGTCAGACTAGGATCATTGGTTCCTTACCTCAACCTAATCTTTCTTCCTTATGAGGAATAATCAGGGAGCTAGAGGCAGGTTGATTGAAAGGGAGTAGAATCTTGGCTAGGAACCCAAAGTGAGAGGCTGCGGTCAGTTTTAAGTACCAATGGACTTGGACACACTTAAGGATGGAAGTAATGGAACTGAAAAGAAAATAATTCATCTACGAACAACATGCAAGAAAATAGTACAAACATCTGATCAGACTTCAGGCTGTTAAATAGTATAAAAGGAGGATGACATCTAAATTAGCTGGTTACGTGGAATTGGAGAGAAACTGGGCAAATGTAAGACTTAGGGAAGCTGTTAGATGGGGCAAATTTTGCTTGTTCTGCAGGAGACGAGTCAACAATGAACTCCTTTGTGGTGCACAGGTGGGGCGGACTTGGGAAACCCACGTTTATATTTGTGTTCGGGGCTCTGCACGTGGGTATGACTTTGTATCTCTGTGTGTGCCTATTCCTACAGCAGTTCCTACATCTGCACAATTGCACATGACTACAACATATATACACCTAACTGAGGAGCTTTTCCTTTTCAAGCAAATCCATTTGCTTCCAATCTCCAAATCCATTTGGCATTTTGTGTTAATAATATCGGAGATCCACGCAGCCAGAGAAACTGCTGCCGTTCTTTCCCGAGATTTGTTTTAAGCCTGTGAAGATGAAATACAGCCTACTTTATTATCGACTGTAGCATTTCTGCAATGACAGCTGCTCTCTCTATGTGGAGTGAATTAGCAGATGGACAGCTATGACGGGCTGACAGTATATTCAGGGCCTCTAATTTCTGAAAAGGGGTCATCCCTCAAATAGAGTTTGAAGTCCTGCTTTGCATACAAGAAGAATGAAATGGTGAACATTGCCACTTTTTTCCCCCACTGAAAATTGCAAATTTACAGAGGAAAAAAAAATACTTCCTTTTGGTTTTCCCAGGTGAAGTCATTTGATCCAACTAGTCTTCATTAAGAATAAAAGGGGGAGGGTTAGTTTAATGACAGTCTGGTTTAAGATAAAGCTTCTAAGGGAGTAAGTGTGCTAGATTTAGGGTGACCAACCATCTGAACTGTCCAGGAATATTGCGGTTTTAGCCTCAAAATCCCTGCATCCCAAGAACCCCTCAGTCCTTGGCAAACTGAGACAGTCCCCTTAATGCTAGATCCCAAATTCTAAAGGCTCTTTCAAAGTTAGGGTCTGGGACCAGAACTGGGCCTGTTTTATGCTGGCTTTGAATGTTTTAGGAAGGGCATGCACCCTGCCCCATCCCCAGGCACCGACACTCCCTATTTTTACCTCTGACTGCTTTACATACACCTGTGCTTGCTCTCTCTAGGTGCTTACAGCCCGTGTCTAGGAAGCTCTACACATAGTTTCTGGTACAATGTATTTCTTCCCTTAAAAAAAAGTCTCTGGTCTCCTGAAAATATGGTCATTTTATAACCAAACAAAAGCACCGCGGCTGAGATTATCAAACAGGGAATCAGCAGTACCAGTCCTAAGAGGTCACTGAACAGAAGCTACCAATCACATGATGTCCCTTCCTCAGGATAGGGTATCTGAGGGGAAAATAGCCTTAAAGACCCAATAGCCTAAAGGGAAATGGTGCCTCTGGAAAGCATTCTTGTAACATTAGCTGTGGATGTTATGTATCTGCTCAGAACAGGGTTGTCTTAGCCAGAGACGGGAAACAAGTGATACAACCAAGGACCACAACTCAGAGAAAGAGGAAAAGTGAGTAACTACCTAACACAGAATCTGTAAAGGTTCAGTTAGACAATGAAATGATTCAAAAATGTCCCCATCGGTCCGTGACTGATAAATGGGGAGATGGGACCCATCGGGCTTGATAATAACAGTGCTCTTGGTACAGCAAGCTGAACTTTAAAGAGATGGCAATGCTGAGGGTTAGCAAGCAGCTTCACCATTCACTGCACATCCTCAGAACAAGAGGCAGCTCAGATGCAGGAGGAGAATATTTATAAAGGTGAGGCAGTGCATGGAAGCTTCGGGTACACGACAGAACAGTATGGGGCATATCAGCCAGACCCTGCACCTGGAGCTTTCCAATAAACATTACGTGGATGGAGAAAAGAAGGAAAAATAAAAATCAGCTTCATCTTAAGCCATCGTTGTTGTAAAGCTAAAAACAGTCAGGGCTGCCAGGGATATATAATAACATTCAGAATGTTTTTGTCACACAAAATACTCAGACAGTCAACAATCTAGAGAGAAAGGAAATAGAAGAGACCAAACGCAGGTGTCCCCCAACACCTCCAAGAACCCAGCAGTGTGTCACTAGAAGACTGACCACCCCAGCCTCCAGGTAAGGAAAAGTGAAGTCTTTAAAAGATGGACCAGTAGAACCGACCTGAGCTCAAATGTCAGCTTTGTTCAGTACATTACCCTGAGTCGGCACTTGATCTTAGGTCTGTTGGAATCTAAGCTACTTGTTCTTTCTGCTCTTGTTTCTCAAAGTATGGTCACCAACCTGCAGCATCGGCCTCAGGAGGGAGCCTGTTAGACATGCAGGAGGTCTCCCCTAGAATCTGCACGTTAACAAGATGCCCAGGGAATGTGTGTGCACATAGAGTGTGAGAAACACTGTTTAGAGAAAGAAAATGAACACTCAGAAAGGAGACCTGTGCTTGACAGAGGACTTCACCAACACCATGCTCTCACGAACCTAGAACACAGGCTATTTAGAATCTCTAGCATCTCGGCCAGGAACAAAAATTTGGGGAGAACCCCCCCCAACTTGCCCTCCCCATTTTCCCATTATTGTGTTAGTCTCTTGCATATTTTAATTTGAAAACCAATATAGAATTAAGATGAAAATGTGTTTTCTCTAAGTTGTTTTGACAAGTCTGATTTCATAATCCATCTGATGGAAGAATTCAAACGATATTATATAATGTAAGCACAAGTTCAGCCGGTATCAGGCCAGACAGACCTGATTGATTAGGTGGTGGGCCAGTTTGGTAAAAACTGAGTGAGCTTTACAGTACCACTTCTATAAATCAAGAATATATAACCAGTTAATTCACATTTCTATATAGCACTTGCACCCATACCTAGATGACACATTCAAAAAAGGTGTCACTCCCACTGATATAGTTGATACTCTGAGGTTGAAGTCTCTAAAGCCATGTCTTGAGGTCACCATGATCTGTAAGGAATCAGCCAGACCTGGGCAAGCCGACCAGGAAACCTCAGGCTGTGTAAGCAGTTCTGATACCAGCCAGCCGATATTCCCTTGAAGTCACCTATTGCAACTGGCTGACATTTTGGACCATGAAATATTTACTGGATGTAAGAATAGCTTATTTTACTTTTGAAATTTTAAATCCATTAATAATCTTTGCACAAAGTGGTCAGAATGGAAAATTATTAATATTTCTCTAAGCCAGGCACTCATGATTATCTCCATAATGTTAAAAAAGAAAAAAATCCTTTAACATAATATGACACTTCCTCCTGATAATCAGGAAAATAAGGATTGATGGGTACTTCATATTTAACAAGTGGGTGCAAGGTATAAAATTTGATGCAAAAGACAGAAGTATTTATGTTATTTATTAATTCACCAAATCTATTTATTGTTCCAACACCTACTGTGTGTCAGCTATCTTTATCCTGAGGAACAAAGCAGGGAACAAGCCCTACTAGGAAGTTACATTCTGGAGATTCTCATTGAATAGCAGCTCAAGCAGATACCATATCCATCTTTGTTTCATTCATTTCTCAGAATCAACCCATCTGGTGACCAGCACATTCTAGGCAACTAATTCATCATTATCTAGGACATAAATGAAACCCAACTCCCCATTCTACTAATGTCAGAATATTTCTTCCCTGGGAAGCCAATATCTAAATTAAAACCATGACTGGTTTTTTTGTGGTTTTGTTTTTACTGTCAGTTCAACAGGTTTAATGATGGGAGATTGATTTTTTTCATATAATCTCCATTTTGGCAATCTACTTTGGATTAAAAGTTACTGTATGTACTCTCTTCATTACAGAGAGACCCTTGGAAAAAAAAATTCCAGGGAAAGTTCAAAACCATTAACACTGAGAAAAATAAAAATTGTTTTTTTTATAAAGTTGCAGTGAGAGCTCCATTCTCTTATCCCAAGTGCAAGACTTCGTAAAGAAGTTTACAGCTGAGCTATCCCAAAGAAGCTCAGGAATTAGGGTTCCTCAGTGGACGTAAGACCAAATAGCACCCTATGTTTCTCTACTGCAGGGAAAGAATTCATAGCTCTTTACTTGCTCTCTTTTTCCTTTGCCTCAGAGGCTTCTTTCATATTAAGGTAATTTTTCCTTATGGACCAGAAAGCAGACCGGACATTTACATCTCCCCGATGAGTTCATCAAGCCAAAAGGTGTCCCTAGAGAGTCGTAACTTTTCCCTTCCCTGCTTGGTAGTACACGTAACTAGAAAGGTGATTTTCTGCTGTCTCCAGAGGTTGGCAATATGTTTAACTCTGGTGTATAATAAAATCCAGATGAATATCTTGGGACAAGAAACACAGATGTAGAAAAATAATGTTTGGTGATTGGGGGTTTCAGGAGCTAGGAAACATTCACCTCATCCCCAAAGCAATACTGACCACCAATATCATCTCAGGTAAAGAAAAGATAGAATCATATGGGAAATCTGGAGTTCCCTTTCCTTGAAGTCCTGACAGGAGAAAGTGGAAAGACAGGAATGATAGCACATATGTGAAGAGAAAGTCGGAAAACAAATTTATTCTTGGCTTTGATACTTGCTACCATGAGATCTTAGGTAAGTACCTCAGTTTTGCCTGGCCCAGATTTGACATGTGAAAATAAAAAAATTGGATACATGATCTCTATCCAAGGTGATTCTCTTGTTTAGAAATCCATAGTTCTAGATAAAGACTTCCAAAGGAAAAGAGAGAGAGAGATACACAAACACAGGAGAGAGGACCCTAGGGGGTTGGGCTATATAGTTTTATTCTTTTCAACAGACACATAAGGAAAAAAATTATCCAACATTTGTAACCTTATATCTGAATTACAGCAACCACCTCCTGACCGGTTTTCTCATCTTTTATCTCTAATAATGTTTCTCTCCCAAGTTAAAATAATTCCGAAATGATATTCAGATACTTTCAGTGGCTTTCCATCACCTCAAGGAGGATGTGTAACCTACTTTGGCTGGCATTCAAGATCTACAAGCATGTCTCAGTTTACCAGTCCAAATTAACACCTTATTACCACCCACCACAAACCCAGCTACAAGCAAGACAGGTTTCCTGGTTGTTCCCAGAGCAAGTGGTGCTCTACCAACTATCAAATCCTCTCAACTGCTGATGAAACCATGTCTGAAGTCCAATCCTTTTCTCCTCTTTTTCTTGGTCTATGCATCTTTCCAAAATCTTCTTAAGCCCTGCCTTTCTCATGAGATATTACTGGACCACTCCAAATCCATCACAGTTTCTCCAACCTCTGAACTTTCTTAGGGAACAATGGTGATGGAAAATTAATGTGCTTCTAGTTTAGACCACCGCTAGCCACCTTGCTCATAGTCTTCTCTGCACAAAACAGCCTGAGACTCTCATCATTTCTCTGCTCAAAATCCTCTAGTGACTACCAATATTACTCTGAATGATATCCAACCTAGAAGGTCCTACTCTATTTTCTCCCCTACCCTGGCTGATTTCACTCAATCCAGGATCACTAGTTCCTTTGTGTTTCAGGCACACGCCACCCTCAGAGTATTTGCATTTACCGTTCCCTCTACCTGAAAGACTTGTTGCAGATATCCATGGCTTTCCATCCCAATTTGTATTTAAACACTATCTTTTAAGAAAGAAACTTCTCCAATCCTACCCAACCCTGTTATCCTCTATTCCCTCACATATAGTATTTTCTTCACTGCACTTAGCAGTCTCTGTCTGTCTAGTATATACCCACTTTTAGTTTAGTTTACATTCTATCTGTCCCACTAGATAGAGGCCCAGTGATAACACGGACTCTACCTGCTGTGCTCAACTACTACATCCTCAGCACCAAGAACAATTTACTGGCACACAGAGGCACTTTATCAATAGATAATGAGTGGATGGATGGATGAATGGATGAATGAATGAATGAATGAATGAATTCTCCAATCTCTAGGTCCTGGGAAGTATGTTTTCATGGTCATAGGATATTTCTATTTTCAGAAAAAGTATGGGTATGGCTGAGTATGGATGTAGTGTTAATGGTTCCTTCCCTGAAATGGTCAGGTCTCCATCAGTTTTACTGATGAAGAAGTAAGTTTAAACCTTTTCAATGGTCTAGCTCTCTAGATATTGCACAAAAAAATTTGAAGTTACTTTACTTTAGCCTAATTCCACTAAGACCCAGAATAAAATCAGATAGGTTTATCACTAGTAGCTTGTTTTCACTCTTTTATTCAGGGAGTCATTTGAGTAATATCTGAAATCAAAATATCCTTCCTGGGGCTCATGGACCAGAAAAAAGTTATCTTTGATCTACTGTATCTTTTAAAGTAAAATATACACTATATACACTATAGTCTCAACATAGCTAATATAACTTTTTTTATCTCCTTATCAAAGAATACTTGTCAATATTATATTTCATAGGAAAAAAATCTCCTATGTAAATACTTGTTTACCTTCTTCCTCACTCTTCCTCCAAGATGAGAAAACCTCAAAAAAAAAAACTTTAGGAAATCAATAGTACACATTTATCCATTCAACACCCATCTTTTTAGCCTAAGACAGGAAACAGTCCTTTAGATACTGTTGCCCCACATCCACAGGATCCAGATTGGGTAACCACAATTATCAGGAAGGTGTTGTTTTCTCCTTTTACTCTGTCATCTGTTCTAAATTACATTTTACTGGTCTCTGACAAGGATAGTGTAACAGATGGCAAGTGAAATCTAATTAGTGATGTCTTGCAAGTATGTCAAGACTCTTCAGTAAGGTTGTTTTGTTGCAAAGCCATTAGATGAGTGTTAGCTCTGTTTCCTGATCACAGGCATAAGGAATCAGAAGTACTGGTCTTTATTTTACCTAACTCAAAGATTTTCAAGTGGGAACAGACTTCTACCCAAGGGCATTTGTTAAAAACAAGCAGAGGCAACTGCTGACTATTACGGCTTTGGGAGGCAACGGGCAGCAGTTGGACAAACAATGGACTAATCACAAAATTACAAACTAAAAGCTGGGGAAAGAAATGTCCACAGGAGGATTTGAAAAGTTGTAACCTATTCCTGGGAGTAGAAATGCATAGGATTGTATGTGTGCCAGGTCTGGTCACATGTCTGTGTGTATGCTCAGGAAAAACCTGGAAAGGCTCCGGGTGCTCACCTGTGACTAACCTATTCAGAAGCAGGAAGTAAGGACCAAGGCAGAGTTATAAGCTACCTGACTGAGTGTTGAAGGCATGCCCCCAACCTGCCCATGCCCCCCAGCAAAGGCTATAGGGTTTTTTAGTCACAGGCAACTAAGAAAATCTCTGCCTAATTAAATAATCATGAAGCTAGCCAAGCAGAGATTTCAGTGAGCACACTTGACAATAATACCTCACAGAATTAGTTTAAAAAGTTGCTAAACAAACAACAAACACTGGCATAAGGGAAGGACTTAATTTCCAGAATTCCAAAATTATGCTATTTAAAATTTCTACTGTTCACCCAAAAAACTTGAGACATGCACAACACAAGACAAAATAAAACAACAAAAACAAAAAAAGAAAAGTATGCTCCATGCATAGGAAATAAAGCCGTTCATAGAAACTGTCCATGTGGAAGCCCAGATATGAGACTTACTGACAAAGATTTAAATCAGTTATTATAAATATGTTCAAAGAATCAAAGAAAACCAGGTCTGAAGAACTAATGGAAAATATGACAACCATGTTTCAACAGATACTATCATATAAATATCAATATCATACCAATAAGGAGACTGAAAGTACATAGAAAGAACCAAATAGAATTTTCTAGGATTGAATTCAATAACTGAAATGAAAAAAATCACTAGAAGTGCTCAACAAAAGACCTGAGCAGACAGAAGAAATATCCAATGAACTTGAGGCAGTTCTATTGAGATCACCCTGTCTTAGGAACAGAAATAAAACAGAATTTAGAAAAATGAACAGAGTTTCAGAGATCATCAAGATATCACCATACACATAATAGGAGTCCTAGAAAGAGCAGAAAGACAGAGAGATAAAGATGCAAAAAGAATAGTTGAAGAAATAACGATCAGAAGCTTCTTAAATTTGATGAGAAATGCTAAGCTACACATCCAAGAAAGTCATCAAACTCTAGGACAGATAATTCAGAGTCCATACCTAGACATATCATAATCAAAATGTCAAAAATCAAGGAAATTTGGAAAGCAGAAATAGAAAAAGTGACTAATCCTATACAAGAGATACACAATGAGATTAAAAACTTATTTCTCATCAGAGACAATGGGGGCCAGAAGGCCATAAGATGATATACTCAAACTGCTGGCTAAGAATCCTGTATCTAGCAAAACAATCCTTTAAATAAAAGAGCAAATAAGACAGTTCCAGATAAACAAAAATGGAGACAATGCCTTGTTACATGATCTGTCCTACAAAAAATTCTAAAGGAAGATGTTCAGGCTGAAATGAAAGGAGATTAGACAATAATGAGAACACACATGAAAAAATAAAAGCACTGATAGAGGTAACTCCATAGATAAATATCTAAGACAGCATAAACAGATTTTTATTGTAACTTTTTTCTCATATACGATTTGAAAAAACCTACATAAATAATTATAAGCTGTGTTGATGTGCATACGCTGCATAAAGATGCAATTTGCATGATAGCACAAAGGAAGGGGTAGGAAATGAGGTTACAGAAAAGCAAAATTTTGTATGCTATTGTAATTAAGTTTGTATTAATCTGAACTAGATTATTATAAATAAGATATTAATTATAAGCCCCAGGGCAAACACTTAGGAAAGAATTCAAAACAATTATAAGAGCAATGACAGATTAATTTAAATGTCATACTTTATGAGATTTAACATAAAATGTGACAGTAATGGAACAATGCACAAACAACAAAAAAGGACAGAGAAATACAGGAAACAAATAACAAAATTGCAGATATAAATCCTCCCTTATCAGTAATTACATTATACGTCAATGGATTAAAACACTCAATTGAAAGAGAAAAATGAGCAGAACGGCTTTATTTTGAAAAAAGTGCTACAGTTATAAACTGTACATGAGATCTACTTTAGATTGAAAAACATAATGACTTTAAAGTAAAAGGACAGAAAAAGATATGCCATGCAAATACTAGTCCAAAGAGAGACTGAGTGGCTAGACTATTATCAGACAAAATCGACTATTACTCAAAAAGTTACAAGGAACAAAAACAGGATACTAGATAATGATAGAGTCAATTCACTAAGAAGACATAAGTATTGTAAACATATATACACCTAATAACAGAGTACTACAATATGTTAAATAAAAACTGACAGACACAAAGTGAGAAATAGACTATTTAATAATAATAGTTGGAGATTTCAATTCCTCACCCCCACTAGTGGAAAGGACAACTACACAGAAGATCAACAAGGAAACATAAGACTTGCATAACACCATAAACCAATTAGGCTTAAAACAACTACAGAATACTTGGCCCAACAATGGCACATGCATTATTCTTCTCAAGTGCACATGAAGTGTACTCCAGGATAGACCACATGATAAGCCATAAAACAAGTCTCAATCAATATGAAAGATTTAAATTGTGTAAGGTATGTTCTATGACCAAAAGCAAGTTATATGAGAAATCTATAACAAACGGAAATTTGAGAAATTAACAAACATGTGGAAATTAAACAGTGCACTTCTAAATAATCAATAGGTCAAAGAAGAAATCACAAATGAAATTAGAAAAATCTCTGGGAGCAATGAAAACACAACATACCAAAAGGATGGAACATAGCGAGCACAGTGCTTAGAGGAAAATATATAGTTGCAAACACCTATATTAAGAAAGAATAGCCCACACTCCCACCTTAAGAAACTAGAAGAGGGAATTAAACCCAAAGCAAGCAGAAAGAAGGAAATAATAAAGATTAAAACAGAAATCCATGAAATAACGAATAGAAAAACAATAGAGAACTCACTGAACTAAAGTTGGTTTTTGAAAATTTATAAACCTTTAGTGAAACTGACAAATGAGAAAAGATGTAAATTATTAAAAATAAGTAATGAAAGGAGATATTATTATTAGCCTTATAGAAATGAAAAGCAAGTACTATGAACATTTGTACACCAACAAATCAGAAAACTGACAAATACTGAGAAAGATATAAACCATCAAATCTGACTCAAGGAAAAAGAGAAAATCTGAATATACCTATAATAAATAAAGAAATGGAATTAATAGTCAAAAAGTTTTCACAAAAATTCCAGGACCATATAGCTTCACTGGTAAATTCTACTAAACTTTTAAAGAATGAAAATTAATTCTTCACAAACTTTTCCAAAACATAAAAGAGGAGAAGCACATCCCAAGTCATTCTATGAATCTGGTATTACCCTGAAACCAAAATCAAACAAAAATGTCACAGGAAAGAAAACTAGAGACCAATATCCCTTACAAATATAGATCTAAAAACCCTCCACAAAATATTATCAAACCAAAAACAGTAAATATAAAAATGATTATATGTACTGTTCACAAACAAATGGGATTTATTCCAGGATTGGAAGGTTTGTTCAACATGAAAACCAATGAATGGTAAAAATCAATGTAATACACCATATTAATAAAGAACAAAAACAAACATTATCATCTCAGTAAACATAGAAAATTATCTTACAAAATCAAATACCTTTATCATGATAGAAAATTCTCAAAAAACTAGGAATAGAAGGGAAGTGTTTCAACCTAGTAAGTGTATCTACAAAAATCCCATGGCTGTCATCATATTTAATGGTGAAAGATAGAAAACTTTCCCCTAAGATTGGGACTAAGCCAAGGATGTCTGCTTTCACTACATGTCCTCAACACTGTATTAGAGATGCTAGCCAAAGAAATTAGTCAAGAAAATAAACTAAAAAGTATCCATTTGGAAAGGAAAAACTAAAACTATCCTATTGGCAGATAATATAATCTTGTGTATATATCTTTTATATATACAAGGTATAAAATCCTCAAGAATCTACAAAAAATAATTTAGAGCCAATAAATAATTTTTGCAAGGATGGAGGATACAAGATCAACATGCAACATCAACTGTATGTCTGTATACTAGCAATGGACAATCTGAAAATAAAATAAAAAGTAAATCATTTATAATAGCATCAAAAAGAATAAAATGCATAGGAATCAATTTAACCAAAGATGTAGAAGACTTGCACACTTTGAACTATGAAACATTATTAACCCTGAAAAAAAACACAATCTCTGATTCAGGAAGATATCTGCATCCCTATGTTTATTGCCACATTATTTACAATAGCCAAGATAGGGAAGCAACCAATATGTCCATCAATAGATGAATGGATAAAGAAGATGTGTTATATATACCCAATAGAATACTATCTGGCCATTTGCGACATGGATAAATTTAGAGGGTGTTATGCTAAGTGAAGTGAAGCAGGTGGAGAAAGACAAATACCATATGATCTCACTTATAGGTAGAATTTAAAAACAAAACAAAGTGAACTAGAAGTAGGCTCATAGATACTGAGAAGTGACTGGGGGATACCATGGAGGAAGGGTTAGGATGGGTGAGTTAAATAGGTGAAGGGAATAAAGAGGCACAAAATCACAATCATAATATAAATTAGTCGTGGGGATGAAAATACAGCATAGAGAATACAGTCAATAGTTCTGTAACATCTTTCTATATTAATAGATAGTAACTAGACTAGTTGGGATGAGGATTTAATAATGTATATAACTGTTGAATCACTATGTTGTATATACCCATGTAGGAAATAACAGAATATACTTGAAACCAATAAAATACTGTATAGCAATTACACTACAATAAAAACATTATTAAAAGAAATTAAAGAATCCATTCATCAGTATTTAAAGGGCTAATTAATGGAGTATCTGGAATACATAATGTACTTTTTCACAATTTTTGTAACTGCATTTAAAAGGTTGGTATATAATTCATATACCATACACTTCAGCAATTTCAAGTGTACAATTATGGTTTTAGTATATTCACAAAATGGTGCAATCATAACCACATCTTCTTCTAGGTCATTCCCATCACCCCAATGGAAACTCTGTACCCATTAGCAGTCACTCACCATTCTCTGATGAATGGATCAACTGATGAATGGATAAACAAACATGGCATATCCATACAATGGAATATATTGAGCCATAAAAAGGGAAGGAAGTACTAAAACATGCAATATGGATGAACCTTGAAAACACGTTAAGTGAAAGAAGCCAGATATAAAAGACCACATATTATATGACACTATTTCATGTGAAATGTTCAGAATACACAAATTCATAGAGACAGAAATTACCTGAGTAATAACCAGAGACTGTGAGGAGTGGAGAATGGAGAGTGACTGCTAATGGGTACAGAGTTTCCATTGGGATGATGGGAATGACCTAGAAAAAGATGTGATTATGATTGTACCATTTTGTGAATATACTAAAACCATAATTGTACACTTGAAATGGCTGAAGTATATGGTACATGAATTATAACCCAACCTTTTAAATGCAGTTACAAAAACTGTAAAAAAGTACATTATATATTCCAGATACTCCATTCATTAGCCCTTTAACTACTGAAGTTTTACTTTATCAGTGTATGTCTACCTATTTACACACTGAAACAGAATAATCTGTCCTCAATTTTCACATATATATGTATACATACTTACATATGTGTATATATGTATCATATATATATATATCAAGCTCCTATTTATTAATGATCTACTTGTAATGAAATGTAGAGGAACCTGATGAATAATATTAGAAATCCTTAAGCTTCACAGCTTGCTTTCCAAATTTTCTCATATACACCAAAGTGTATTCGATGCATTTAAATACATCTAACATACTGAATACACTTATTTTAGGAATCACAATAATTTTGTATATCTTCTTTCTTACCCATTGTGTGAATCTCCAACTTTCATTTGCAGAGGTCAGTAATAGTGGGTTGGTAAGCTATCTTTATGAAAGCTAACGATGATAAAGAAGCCATGAAACAAAGACAAAGCCTCCCTCCACACACCTATGTATCGTGAAAGGAATTTCTATCAGCTGGCCCCATAGAGACTCTTAACTTCCTATGTGATGGATGTCTGTCTATTCTTCAGGTGAAGGAAACAGGGATACTTTGTTCAATCGTCCATTTTGTCCAGCAGGCGAGCATGTCCACAAACCTAATTACTCAGCTTTCTCATAGCTAACATTAAAATAGCTCAAATTGGAGACTGACAAGTTCTTTAGACAAACAATGGAGTCACACTTGAAAAGCTGCTAGGTGTTAGCAGATATCCCTGATGCTATGATATGATGTTAATTAATTTGATTTCTCTGAAGAGGAAAAAACATCCCCTGTTCCTTTTATTTACATTACAATTGAATGTTTCCGCTGCTAACTGAAACTTGAGTGGGCTGGCTGCTAACCAGGTCACTACTTTCACTGAACACCTTGTTGGGAGTATAAGAAGGTGGAATGATTTATTTACAACTTTAGCTTCCTTTACTGCATTTAAAATTCATGCTTCCTACTAGCTAAATCCAAGCTCAAAATCTCAACCTATGGAACTAGTCAAGAATTGAACTGTAATGCCAATTAGTGGAATTTGTATTCTATATTTATTTCACAATAAATGGACTTCCATTCAGTGTACCTTCCTTCTTTTTAGTCCGAATCAGCATCCTTTAAAGTTCCTAACTGACCATCTTACTCTGGGATCTTTTCTTCAATTTTTAAAACATTTTCTTAGGTAAGCTCTGCTTCCGTGCTTCCATTTCACTTTGTTCTAAATTGTACATCCACAGACCTCAAACCCATATAATTCCTGTCTCCTGGAACTCCAGCCCAGACAAAACCCCCAGATTTCCTGCTTCTTTTAGGATAGAATTAACAACGGCAAGTCTTTCTACTCTAGGAAAAAGTGATCATTGCTCCCTTTGTTGAACTGTTGGATGCCAACTCTTCTGTGGGCAAGAATTTCTAGGTCGTCTATAATTGTATCTGACTATTTATACTAAATAAGAAGCTTGTTTTCTATGTAAAAATAGAATACGTAGAGGTCCCTTTACCATCTCTGTTGAAAATATTAGGAAGAGGAGCTCAGAGCTGGAGTCATTTTCTGGTGGGAATTATGACCTTGGGTCAAGAGGGTGTTTGCAGCCCTGTGTGAGCAGGGCTTGGAGTACACAGGCCATTTCTGAGGATGGAGACACGCTGGCCCAAATCCTTCCATATTTGTTTTCAAAAAACAGGGATATGCTAACTACCTCATGGTGGTGTCCCTGAGGGGCAAAGACAAATACAAAGGAAAAGTCCACGTTGGCACTTTGGCGATTGGCATGTGATCCACACTTTATTATTCCTCTCCGAAGCCCTTCCCAAGTTCCTGCCTTTGCTTCTCATAGTTTCACAGATAATAATGCTGGATAAGGGAAAATTCTTTTATTTTCCCTTATTGATGATTATCCCCAACAGCATCTTGTATTCTTTGACAGAATACACAAAACCAGAATAAAATACACTTCGCAATTGTCCAATATTGCAGAGATGTATAAGGATTAAAAAAATATATATATATGGGTACAGAAACACCTTCAGCAATAAAAGAATTATATGAACATAAAGTAATATTGTTATTTTATCACAACTTCCAGTTTCAATCTCCTCGCAGGGCCAGTTTCCAAACCCAGGAATCAATCAAATCATGTGACAAATCTGGGAGAAAAGTCTGGAAGCACACAGAACATCTCATTCAGATTTCTCACCAACAGGTGAGGAACACACTTGTCATAGCTAAAAGTTTTTGTGTTAATCCAAATTATTCGATTTTATTGAAGAAGCATTTAGAAAGCACTCTCTTTGTACCAAACACTGTGATAGGGACTGAAGACAACAAATGCAAAAGTGCCTTAAACATAATCTTATCTAGTTCCTGGTCTTGCTATTGAGGCCCAAACCATAAATATGCGAAGGAGATACAACACAGATATGGAAGCAATTAATTCTGAATCGGAGGTCAATTATAAAGAGGGAAGTGTAACAGCCATTTATAATTATAAGTTAATGTGCTATGTCTCCCTGGGATATTTCTAATTATGAAATGAAGGACTCTGTCTTCTGTTAATAGAATTTCCAATGTCTATAAAATCCTAACAGAAAGCATTTTTATTTAAACACAGAAGACTGAATATATGCACCCATCCATTATACCTCCAGGAACTCTCCCTTCCAAATTACTGTAAAGGATTTTTAAAATATTTATAAATCTTCAAACACACAAAAAAGAGGAGAGAAGATGACACACATGACATATCTCAATATTGAGAGATTGAAAGCAGATGGCCTAGTGAGGAGTGATTTAGCACATCAGATATCCCTCAAGCTTAGATGCCAAAGGGATGTGAGCCAATTCACAAAAGAAGAATATCAGACATTGGGTACAAGTGTCTTTGACTGTGAAACATATAGAAAACTTACAAACAGGGTATTAGGTGAAAGTCTGTATGAAAAGCAATCAGAGCCCCAGATCCCATCACTGAGGTTATGTGGCTAAGCAATCTTCCCTTCTCCTTTATGTTGGGAGTCTGGAGATTTATTCTCAAATGACTGAACTAGGTGAGCCCCAAACAGAGGGACATTGAGCACAGATGGGAGGGGGTGAGATGTCATACTGAAAACAGGAGGACACACTACTGTAAACATTTTTTAAATGCCCTTGAAAATTATCCAAAAAGGCAGATTTCCTTCAAATGAGTGTCAATTATACTGTGAGTAGATTTAACATTATTAATAATAAAAACCAAATAACTGAAGAAGAAGAAGAAGAGAAAAAATTCAAAATGCTAAGGGAAAACAATTGTCAAATTAGAACTTCATATCTAGGTAAAGTATCCATTCATATGAAATGAAATAAAGACATTTTCAGACATAAAATTTAGAGTTTACTTCTCATAAATCAGAACTGAAAAAACTACTAAAGGATGTGCTTTAGTAAGAAACAAACAAAGCACACAGAATATGCAACTGGGTAAATTTAAGTAACTGCTGAACTTAAATAGTTGACTTTGTTTCAAATTACTGAAATTCAAGTGAAAAACAATATCAAGGAAGGTCACAAAGAGTATTCAACAGCTAGTTACGTTTGCTAATGTCCTTATCTCAGTTGGGAAAGTTACAGAGATACTGCATAACCAGATAATTTAAGAAACTCAATTAACTTTCAAGATCTATTTTTACAATGCATGAATGCTTTTTGTTTCTGAAATACTAAAAATGTTTTGTTTCTTTGTATGACAGTTACATGAATGTTCATTTATGATAAACTGATTTTTGTCTTGTGCAATTTTCTCTTTGCATATTGTACTTCAGTATTTTTTAATTAAAAGAAAATGACAGTAGTAACAAAACTACAATTAGTAGCTTCCAAACTGGCAAAGGGAGAAAACAAAAAAATTTTTTCAAAAATTTTTAAGCCAACAGAAGTAGGAAAGGTGGGATTAGAAGAGGAAGCAAAGTTGAAAATGATGTTAATTAGCATAAAATGGAAGAAATTAATCCAAATAGATCAGTGCTCATAATAAATATAAAACTAAGTAATCTTTTAAAAGGCACTACTGTATGTTAGATTTTCTAAAAATAAGCAAACAAAAACCCCAGCTGTATAATCTTTAGAAGATGAATACTTAAAACACATTACCAGAAAACAACAACAACAAAAGAACTTTGAGGAAAAAAAAGGATTCACTGGGTATATTTTTTATTTGACTTGGCAATACTAGTATTAGGGGGAAAATTTAATTCAAGGCCAGAACATTGGCTAGGGTAAAATAGTCCCAAGGACAAATAATATTGAGAATTTTTTAATAGACTTCATTTAGAAATTGATAGATCAAATTTTTAAAAAGTAGGATAAAAATTTAAATAGCACAATCAAAATGCTTGATGTTAAATAATTCTGCCCCCAACAGAGAATATGTCTGACTTCGTACCATATACATATTAAACATTCATAAATTTTGTTGACTACTGTGTCATAAAGAAGACTCAATAAATATTAAAGAACTACTCCCATGGAGTCCAGATTCCCTAATCACAATGGAATTGAATTAGAAAGGAAACATCACTCGAAGTTTATAAGAACAATGTTCCAACAATAATAACCATCTCTGCCACCATCACATAAAAACAGAAGCTAATCAATTCATGGATTAAAGAAATAACATTGAAAATTATAAAACATGTAGAAATAAAATAAGGCTTTTCAAATTCAACTGAAAAGTTCTATTTTAAAAAACAAGGTAGAGTTAAATAGAATAAAATGAGTTTTGTTCAAATCAAGGACCAGGGTGGGGAGGGGTAAAAATAGAGTAGACCCAAAGAAAGAAGATGAATGGAATACACACAAAGAATAAAAAATAAGGAAACGAGAAAAGAAAATAGGAGGACTTCCAGAAAGATGGCGGTGTGAGCAAGGCGGCAGAAATCTCCTCCCAACACTATATCTATCTACGAAAACACAGCAAATACATCTATTCCTAAAAGAGAGACGAGAATACACAGGAAAGCGCACAGCGTGCAGCTACACCCAAGAGCACTCGGCACCCCAAGAGGCGGGTAAGATACGGAGCCGTGACCCGGCGGGACCCGAGCACTCCCCCACCCCAGCGCACCGGAGGGAGGAGAGGATTCAGAGCCGGGAGGGAGTGGAAGTACACCCCGTGAAGTAGCCAGCCCCGGTGATCTGCGCGGGGAGCGCTGACCCACATTGCGCAGTGCAGCGGAGATTGGAGAGACAGAGTGGCAGGATCTGAGCGGGGAACATGCCAGGGTGCTTGGAGCCAGCTCCTGGGAAGGAAAAAAAAAAAAAGCACGCGCTTTCTTCAGCGGTCTTAAAGAGACAGGAGCCCAGCGGAGGAGCTGGATCACCCTAGCACACTCAGCCCAGCAGGCTGGGAGTCCTGGGGAGTTTCAGATGCCTTAGCTGGCGACTGAGGAAGCGTAGCCATACTTAACACTTCTCACTGAGATCAACAGCCTCCTATTCGTTCCCACCCCTACCAGAGCGATAAAGGGCCCTGCAGAGCGGCGCAGTCACAGCTGTGGAATAGTGGGGCAATAGTGCCACCTACAGCATTCCCACAGAATCAACGTCCGGTGGGCATTTTGTTTTGTTTTGTTTTGTTTTTGTTTTTTCTTTTCTTACTTTTTTCTTCTTTTCTTTCTTTTTTCTTTCCTCTTTTTCTTCTTTTTTTTTCTCTGTTTTTTTCTTCTCTTTTTAAAGTCTTAAAGAGCCCAGCTGACATACGTGGCAACTATCAGTGACCAATTCAATAGCCATGAAAAGACAGAGGAATATGGTTCAGACCAAAATCAACCAGACAACCCCAGAGAGGGAGTCTGAAGGGATGGAAATGCACAGTCTTCCTGAAAAAGAATTCAGAATAAAAGTCATAACCATGCTGATGGACCTACAGAGAAATGTGCAAGAGCTGAGGGAGGAAGTGAGGGAACTGAGGAAAGACAATGCAGAAATCAGACAAGCGATCGACGGGCTTAACAGCAGAATGGATGAGATGCAAGAGACTGTTAATGGAATAGAAAACAGAGAACAGGAGTACAGAGCAGCTGAGGCAGAGAGAGATAAAAGGATTTCTAGGAATGAAAGAATATTAAGAGAACTGTGTGACCAATCCAAACGGAACAATATTCGCATTATAGGAGTACCAGAGGAAGAAGAGAGAGAAAAAGGGATAGAAAGTGTCTTTGAAGAAATAATTGCTGAAAACTTTCCCTCGCTGGGGAAGGAAGTAGTCTCGCAGTCCACCGAAGCTCATAGATCTCCCAACACAAGGGACCCAAGGAAGACAACACCAAGACACATAGTAATTAAGATGGCAAAGATCAAAGATAAAGACAGGGTATTAAAGGCAGCTAGAGAGAGAAAAAAGATCACCTACAAAGGAAAACCCATCAGACTATCATCAGACTTCTCAACAGAAACCTTACAGGCCAGAAGAGAATGGCATGATATATTTAACGTTATGAAACAGAAGGGCCTCGAACCAAGAATATTGTATCCAGCACGATTATCATTTAAATATGATGGAGGGATTAAACAATTTCCAGACAAACGAAAGTTGAGAGAGTTTGCCTCTCATAAACCACCACTACAGGATATCTTAAATGGACTGCTCTAGATGGAAGCACACCTAAGGCTAAAAAGATGTCACCAGAGAAAATAAAATCATAGCAAAGAAAGCAGACCATCCAAATACTAACTAAAGGCAAAGAATAAAACACCTATTATAGAAAGAATGGAGGAGGAGGAATAAGAAGGGAGAGAAAGAAAGAAACATCAGACTGTGTTTACAATAACTTAACAAGAAAGTTAAGTTAGATTGTTAGATAGTAAAGAAGCAACCCTTGAACCCTTGGTAACCACGAATCTAAAGCCAGCAATGGCAATAAGTACATACCTATCAATAATCACCTAAATGTAAATGGACTGAATGCACCAATCAAAAGACACAGAGTAACAGAATGGATAAAAAAGCAAGACCCATCTATATGCTGCCTACAAGAAACTCACCTCAAACGCAAAGATATCCCCAGATTAAAAGTGAAGGGATGGAAAAATATATTTCATGCAAATAACAAGGAGAAAAAAGCAGCTGTTGCAGTACTTGTATCAGACAAAATAGACTTCAAAACAAAGAAAGTACCAAGAGATAAAGAAGGACATTACATAATGATAAAGGGGTCAGTCCAACAAGAAGATATAACCATTATAAATATATATGCACCCAACACAGGAGCGCCAGCATATGTGAGACAAATACTAACAGAATTAAAGGAGGAAATAGACAGCAATGCATTCATCTTAGGAGACTTCAACACACCACTCACTCCAGAGGACAGATCAACCAGACAGAAAATAAGTAAAGACACAGAGGCACTGAACAACACACTAGAACAGATGGACCTAACAGACATCTACAGAACTCTACACCCAAAAGCAACAGGATACACATTCTTCTCAAGTGCACATGGAACATTTTCCAGAATAGACCACATACTAGGCCACAAAAAGAACCTCAGTAATTTCAAAAATATTGAAATCCTACCAACCAACTTCTCAGATCACCAAGGTATAAAACTAGAAATAAATTTTAGAAAGAAATCAAAAAGGCTCACAAATACATGGAGACTTAACAACACTCTCCTAATTAATCAATGGGTTAACGACCAAATCAAAACAGAAATCAAAGAATATATGGAGACTAATGACAACAACACAAAGCCACAACTTCAGTGGGACGCAGCAAAGGCAGTTCTAAGAGGAAAGTATATTGCAATCCAGGCCTATTTAAAGAAAGAAGAACATTCCAAAATGAATAGTCTAAGGACACAATTACTGAAATTGGAAAAAGAAGAACAAATGAGACCCAAAGTCACCAGAAGGAGGGACATAATAAAGATTAGAGAAGAAATAAATAAAATTGAGAAGAATAAAACAATAGAAAAAATCAATAAAACCAAGAGCTGGTTCCTTGAAAAAATAAACAAAATAGATAAACCCCTAGCCAGACTCATTAAGAGAAAAAGAGAATCTACACACATAAACACAATCAGAAATGAGAAAGGAAAAATCACGACGGACCCCACAGAAATACAAAGAATCATAAGAGAATATTATGAGAATCTATATGCTAACAAGCTGGAAAACATAGAAGAAATGGACAACTTCTTAGAAAAATACAACCTTCCAAGACTGACCAAGCAAGAAACAGAAAAACTAAACAGACCAATCACCAGTGACGAAATTGAATTGGTAATCAAAAAACTACCCAAGAACAAAACCCCTGGGCCTGCTGGATTCACCTCTGAATTCTACCAGACATATAGAGAAGAAATAACATCCATTCTCCTTAAGGATTTCCAAAAAATAGAAGAGGAGGGAATACTTCCAAACTCATTCTATGAAGCCAGCATCACTCTAATACCAAAACCGGGCAAAGACCTCACCAAAAAAGAAAATTACAGACCAATATCCCTGATGAACGTAGATGCAAAAATGCTCAACAAAATATTAGCAAACCGAATTCAAAAATACATCAAGAGGATCATACACCATGATCAAGTGGGATTCATCCCAGGGATGCAAGGATGGTACAACATTCGAAAATCCATCAACATCATCCACCACATCAACAAAAAGAAGAACAAAAACCACATGATCATCTCCATAGATGCTGAAAAAGCATTTGACAAAATTCAGCATCCATTCCTGATTAAAACTCTCAACAAAATGGGTATAGACGGCAAGTACACATCATAAAGACTATATATGACAAACCCACAGCTAACATCATACTTAACGGCAAAACGCTGAAAGCTTTTCATCAAGATCGGGAGCAAGACAAGGATGCCCACTCTCTCCACTGTTATTCAACATAGTACTGGAGGTCCTAGCCACAGCAATCAGACAAAACAAAGACATACAAGGCATCCAGATTGGTAAAGAAGAAGTCAAATTGTCACTATTTGCAGATGACATGATACTGTACATAAAAAACCCTAAAGATTCCATTCCAAAACTACTAGAACTAATATCTGAATTCAGCAAAGTTGCAGGATACAAAATTAACACACAGAAATTGGTTGCTTTCCTATACACTAATGATGAACTAACAGAAAGAGAAATCAGAAAAACAATTCCATTCACAATTGCATCAAAAAGAATAAAATACCTAGGAATAAACCTAACGAAGGAAGTGAAAGACCTGTACTCTGAAAACTACAAGACACTCCTAAGAGAAATTAAAGAGGACACTAACAAATGGAAATGCATCCCATGCTCTTGGCTAGGAAGAATAAATATTGTCAAAATGGCTATACTACCTAAAGCAATCTACAGATTCAATGCAATCCCTATCAAACTACCAACAGCTTTCTTCAATGAACTGGAACAAATAATTCTAAAATTCATATGGAACCACAAAAGACCCTGAATAGCCAAAGCAATCCTGAGAAGGAGGAATAAAACAGGGGGAATTACACTCCCTGACTTCAAGCTCTACTACAAAGCCACAGTAATCAAGACAATTTGGTATTGGCACAAAAACAGACCCACAGACCAGTGGAACAGAATAGAAAATCCAAACATTAACCCAAACATATACAGTCAATTAATATTTGATAAAAGTGCCTTGGATATACAATGGGGAGATGATGGCCTCTTCAGCAGCTGGTGTTGGAAAAACTGGACAGCTACATGTAAGAGAATGAAACTGGACTACTGTCTAGCCCCATACACAAAGGTAAACTCAAGGTGGATCAAAGACCTGAATGTAAGTCATGAAACCATAAAACTCTTAGAAAAAAAACATAGGCAAAAATCTCTTGGACATAAACATGAGCAACTTCTTCATGAACATATCTCCCCGGGCAAGGGAAACAAAAGCAAAAATGAACAAGTGGGACTATATCAAGCTGAAAAGCTTCTGTACAGCAAAGGACACCATCAGTAGAACAAAAAGACTTCCTACAGTGTGGGAGAATATATTCATAAATGACGTATCCGATAAGGGGTTGACATCCAAAATATATAAAGAACTCACGCACCTCAACAAACAAAAAGCAAATAATCCAATTAAGAAATGGGCAGAGGACATGAATAGACACTTCTCCAAAGAAGAAATTCAGATGGCCAACAGGCACATGAAAAGATGCTCCACATCGCTAATCATCAGAGAAATGCAGATTAAAACCACAATGAGATATCACCTCACACCAGTGAGGATGGCCAACATCCAAAACACAAACAACAACAAATGTTGGAGAGGATGTGGAGAAAAGGGAACCCTCCTACACTGCTGGTGGGACTGCAAATTAGTTCAACCATTGTGGAAAGCAGTATGGAGGTTCCTCAAAAAACTATAAATAGAAATACCATTTGACCCAGGAATTCCACTCCTAGGAATTTACCCTAAGAATGCAGCAGCCCAATTTGAAAAGGACAGATGCACCCCTATGTTTATTACAGCACTATTTACAATAGCCAAGAAATGGAAGCAACCTAAGTGTCCATCAGTAGATGAATGGATAAAGAAGATGTGGTACATATACACAATGGAATATTATTCAGCCATAAGAAGAAAACAAATCCACCATTTGCAACAACATGGATGGAGCTAGAGGGTATTATGCTCAGTGAAATAAGCCAAGCCGAAAAAGACAAGTATCAAATGATTTCACTCATATGTGGAGTATAAGAACAAAGAAAAATACTGAAGGAACAAAACAGCAGCAGACTCACAGAACCCAAGAACGGACTAATAGTTACCAAAGGGAAAGGGACTGGGGAAAATGGGCGGGAAGGGAGGGATAAGAGGGAAAAAGGGGCATTTCGATTAGCAGATGTAATGTTGGGGGGGCACGGGGAGGGCAGTACAACTCAGAGAAGACAAGTAGTGATTCTATAGCATCTCACTACGCTGATGGACAGTGACTGTAATGGGGTTAGTGGGGGGGACCTGATGAAGGGGTAGTTTAATAACCGTAATATTGCACATGTAATTGTAGATTAATGATAATAAAATAAATTATATTAAAAAAAAGAAAAGAAAATAGAGATGATCAGCAAACTCAAAATAAGACAGAGAAAAATGACTAGTAAGTTAAACCTCCAACAGTACTACTACATGAAAAAATTACTCATGGCAATATACTAATCAGGGAAACACAATATAATCTGATCCTAAAGGAACAATGCACTAAGAAACTCAAAACCATGAGTATCTATACCCCAACAGCAAAACTTCAAAAACACAAAAGCAAAAATAACTGTAAGTAGAAATTGACATGATCACAGAGGTGGAAGTTGATTTTTGTTTCATATTCAAGGGTTTGGGAAAAAATTACATTCAAGGGTTTTTTTTTTAACCTTAGGGTGCTTTTCTGGGTGGGGTGTGTGTGTGTATATATTTGCTTTTATTTAATGTCTATAAAAACATTGTAAGTTAGCCCTATATAGGCACAGAAAAATTGCCCAAAGAAAGCCAAAAGAAAACCCAAAGCAGAAGCAAATAGCTAGATGATAGATACATAGATAGATAGATAAATGATAAACAGATGGATAAATGTCAACACTAGCGTCAGGATAGTTCTAGTTTTGGAGAGGAAGGGATGGAAATTAGTTTTTGAATGGATACAAAGGGGGCTTCCACCCTTATATACAATTTTTCCTTGTTTAAAAACAAAATCCTGAAGCAAATACAGAAAAGCCTTAAAATTTGTTAAATATTAGCATTAGCTTTACATGTATTCTCTTACATTATCTGTGCATTACTATATGTTTGAATTATTTTATAAACGAACAAAACAAACATATGAGTCATAATAGCTCCTGGTTTCCCTGTATGACATGAGAGTCATTTAGACTTATTTTCAAAGCCTGTTACTACATATGTATATATATATATATATACATATGTACACACATACATAGTATGACTAGTAGTCTAGTAGTCTAAGTCTAGTGTATATATATATATATATATATATATATGTATGTAAGCAAGGATAGTTCTAAATAAAAGTGCTACTTGAGGAGGACCGTGAGATAGCAGGCAGCAGCCTCAGGTAGTCATGGTGCAGTGTGTCTGTAGGCAGTCTCAGTACTGGATCCAGTCAGCAGCCTGGAGGGGATGGAATCAAAGTGCAACACCTAAGAGAAGAGTTTATAATGCTGAGCAGGGTATGAGGACTAGACCCCGCCTCTACCAGGACTCTGCCGTGCTGATCAGGATGCCAATCATAAATCCAGTGTGTTGGGTGGACCGTTATTTGTCTCCCTGGTAAACCATTATTTGCTCTTGCTCGATCCCAACATTTCAGGGGAGGCCTATCTCACACTTAGCTCCAGGGCTGAGCACGTGACTCGGGTCTGGCCAATCAGAGTGTCACATTCCGTCACACATTCCTGGGTGCACAGAACTCAAAGCAGTGTCAATCAAAGCCTTCTCCAGACGGCTGCTGAAATTTTCAAGGAGGAGGAAGATTATCCAGAAACCATGAGGACTAAAAATCTACATTTTCACTCCATGTAGACCTTCATCATGACTTCTTTCACAATGAGTTAATGTTCCATTTATATAAATTTCCCCCACTAGTCTATGAGCATTTTGAAGCCAGTACGTGTGTCACCTCTAAGTCTCCAGCCCTCATCAATAAATGGAAGCAAAGTCCACTTCAAAGGGCTGTTGTGAAACAAAGAGAATTCATGAATGTGTGGTATTTGGCCAGTTCCTAGAACATAATATTTTTTACAAATATTATTTTCCTTCTGTTCTCTATACTGCCACCTCCCACATACACCCAAAACCCAGCCTAAGGCCTAGAACTGAATATATCTCCATTAAATACTTTTTGAATAATCACTAAAAAATTATTAACTTTAGTGCTTTATAGTTTACACAATGCTTTTACTCACATTCGTTTATTTAATCACCAGTATAAATATATGCTCCTTCACTGAGGACATCCAATCAACCTCTTTCCCCTAATGATTATATTTACTGACTTCTAGAAATCTTGCCCCTTCTGTTTCCTCTGCCACAGATTTGATATATCCCTTTCCTCAGAAGCTAAAAGTGTTATCTTTTAGTTTTAAAACTTTCCCCTCTTGGAGTAACGCCCCCATGCAATTACCAGAGTGTTTGATCAGAAATGCACTTTTGTGTCATATCCTGCCTGAAAGCTTCACTGGATCCCAGAGTTCTCTGAATAAAGTTAGGACTCCATAGCAAGGCTCACCAGGCTCTCTGTGGCCCGGTCCCTCCATGCTCCTCCATCCACATGCCCTGCCACTAACTTTCTATAATCAGCTATTGCCATTACTTGTAGTTTTCCACAGCAACCATGTCCTCCTGCTTTCTCTCAAGCTATGGTCATGATCTAAACAACCCTTCTCTTGTATCTTTGCTTGATGCCATTAATCCACTCACAGCTCAAGTATCAAGTCTCAGAGGAAGTTTCCCTGCACCCTCAGACTGAGCAAAACGTCCCCCTCCTCTGGCCCTGTAGAACCCAGATCATATCCCATGTGATCCATACCAAATTACACTGAAACTGTCCTTGTATATGACTCTCCAATACACTGTAAACTCTTAAAAAGAAAAGATGATATTTTTGTATAACTGCAGTGCTAGACAGAGAGTCTAGAAAACATAAATGCTGGCTAGAATTCTGCCAAATTGAATGGAAGGGAGCTCAGGGACAATGATGCTATTGTGATCGCCCCGATCTCACATGAGAGGAAATTGAGGCTGGGAGAAGTTAGAGCACAAGTCACCCACAGCCTTGGAGCCTGTAAGTGATGCAGCTGTGGTGAGAACACAGGCTCTCTTCTTCCAAAGTCTGTGCTATTTAATAAGGCAGATGCCTCTGTGGAACAGGCTATTTCAATATTCTCTTTATTTGCAGGATTTTAGTCTAATCTTGAAGTCATTTAACCAGTTTGCAATCATTTTCCTTATCTATAACTCAATGATAAAACCAGGAAGGCTAAATGGCCACCGCCAACAGAGGCAAATTGCAAATCCTTGAGCTGGGTCTGTTCTAGAATGTGTGTTGTCATGGGAATGAATAAAAAGTATCTGCCTGGAGAAAACTCCATCTCTACTTATCAAAGTTAAAAATTCATCCAGATGCAAAAGTTTCCCCACAGTGAACCAGATACTCATGACATCCTGGTCCTGAGAATGGCAAAATATTTTAGAGGCTGCAAAATAATAAAAAGAAGAGGAGAAACTCGGTGTCACTGAGCAGAGGGTTAAAGAAAGAGTCACCCGAGGAAACTGTGAAAATGCCTACAGGTGTCAGAGGTCCCATATGTCCATCTACTCGGGAATCCATTGGGAAAAAACTTAAGTTCTCAGGGCAAAAGCAGCCTGCACCCACCCCACAGATGGTGGAAGAGCCGAGGAGGGACCCACACCTGATTATGCTACATCCGGGGTAACTTCTCAAGTGTAAAGATAACAGAGAGCGTGAGATAAGGAGAGAGGCTGACATGTCTCAGTGGGATGCACAGATGCCTTGTGGGACAACGGGACTTCGGAAGTGCCTTATGCTGGAGCTTTCCGAGACAATACAACCAACTTGCGCGAAAAACTGTGAGCCCTGCAGCATGCCCTTACGCATGTTTTCACTGAAGAGGATGATTCCATGGGATGCTTTGTTTACTTCCCCACACTTACTCCTTAATCTTTCTTTTTAAGCATATGACTTAGATCATCAATCAGAAAGTACCACCCAACATCCAAGCTCCCAAGGCAGACACAATTTCCCTACTTTCTTTGACATCCTAAAAAGGGACACGTGAATCCCGCTATTAGTCAAATCTAGACCAGAGGCTAACATGCTTTTTTTGTCAAAAGTCAGAGAGTAAATATGCCAAGCCTTATGGGCCTGACCATCTCTCACAACCACTCAACTCAGCTGCTGCAATGAGAAAGCAGTCACACACATTATGTAATGAGTGAGCATGGCTGCGGTCTGATAAACCTTTATTTACAATACAGTCCACAGGCCAGATATGGCTCGCTGGCGGTCGTTGGCTGACCCCTGATCTAGACTCCAATAATCCAGGTGGGGGATCCATCCAGGTGCGGATGTCATTGCTCCTTCTGGTTGAATTCTCTGCTTCCAATCAGTTGCTTATTTTTATGCTTTATGGTCCATTCATGAATGTGCCGGACAAAAATGACAACTCACTAAGAGTCACATCAAGTAAAGTGATCTCTGTATGGAAACACTTTGAAAAATCTTAGAAATGTAGGGCATTACCAACAGCACAAACAGATCCAACCAGACTCGACTGGAGTTCATTCAGTCACTGGTCATTGAGCAAACCTTATTTTTAAATGTATGTCAGATGTCAGGTACTGTGTGAGACCCTGAAGATACAAAGACAAATCAAAGGCCCCCTTTTAAGAAGCTTTTAGTCTAGTGCAAAAAAGCAAACAAAAAAAAAACCAAAAAAGCAAAGTGGAGTGCCAGGGGCCCGACACGCCTTAGACTAGCCCACACGCACTTTCCTTTCTTGGTCTCCTTGATCACACATCCTCTCCCCCCTGACCCACACCCCTTCGGCTAGTGGAACTGGTCAGTCCAACAGACTGAAAATTACACTCCAGGGAGTAATAGAACAAAGAGATCACTCGGCTTTTCAAATCCACAGTGAATTGACAGCTTTGAAGGCCAAATTTCAAGCAGAAGAAAACTATAAGTTTGACTATTTTTTCCCCAGATTAAGAACAAATGCTTGGAAGATTAGCTACAGAGAGGGGAAAATGACTCTTCCGTTAGAAGACGTTCTGCTACAAAGGAAGAGGGAAGCCCTTGCAAGGTTTGGGAGAGAAGGTGAGGTAGGATGAATGCTCTCCCATCACTGGAATAAGCCCCACAGGGGAAAGGGACGAGTTGCAGCAGGTGTTTGGAGAGAGGAGGGCATGTATGTAGAGATGAGTGGGAAAGGGGGAAGGGAGAGGGGGAAGGAAGAGAGGGAAGGAGGGGGATATGTCAGAAAGTTGAAGAGAGGAAATGAGATTCTGCTCTGAATCTCAAGAATGGTGTTGCAGTTCTGGATTCCTTGCGACCCCCTTAGATCTCATCTTAAACCTGCATCTGATTCTTATTTCCTGGCATTATCTTTCCATCATGTCCCCTCAAACTTCAACTGATCTATCTCCCTGGCTCAATCCTTCCCTGGATTTACAAGTCTGGAGCTGGGTGAGCTACTCACTAAGAAGTGAACATAGATCGCAAGCTGGAAATGGACTTTGGCAGCAATCTTGGGGGTGGGACAAAGGGAAGTGCTTTTCAGTTGCGATGGAGGGCACGATTGCCGGATTACAGCACAGAATATATATCTTCTGGTGACTTCCCAGCTGCAGAATCCTGGCTGCAATTAGAAACCTGTATGTCTAGTCATTTTATCATTTTTATACATTTAGGAGCTCAAGTGTTTGTTCTAGCAGGCTGCAGCTGGCTTGCTGTCAACCCCCAGCTGTTGTTTAGCTGAAACACAACTAAAATCGTGGGCCAGTATGACCGGAAACCAAATTGGAGGCCGAATTTTAAAAGTCCAGGATTAGTTAACGATCACGATTCTCATTCTTTGCTTCGACCAGGTGAAACCCACTCATTTAGAAGAAAGCAGAGGAGGGGAACTTGAAACCCATCCAGAAGCAGACGGGCCCAGCAAACCAGCGTTCTCCCAGTGATGACTCAAGGTCCAACGCATACCATTCCATTAGGCAGGTTTCTGGTTTGCCCCGCTGTCCAGGCGTCACCAGTTGGAAAACTTAATTCCAAATAAATAAGTCTGGCTGCTTAGAAAGATAATGCATTCCATGTCCAACTTTGAAGTAGTATTGTTGGACGAGTCCTTAGACAATCGCTGGAAAAATAATATTGATCTTGCAGTTGGGTCCTTTACAGATGGGATTGAGGGGCCCCTAAATGCAGGGCCTTGCTGTCTGGATTGGACCTCCTTGCCGACTGAGCCTTCATCTCCCTTTAGGGTGAAGCTACTTTATTTAAAAAATAAAACGGGACCTTTTCAAATTTTTAGCTCATTTCATTATTATAAAAGGCATCTGGATTTCTAAGAAGTGTCCTTATGAGATGCATTTTCTACATCAGTCCAGCCTAGTGCAAAATGTTCCTGTTTAGCCTATCATGCCACATCATGTATTAGTTATTATTTTCACTATTCATTCCACTGCTCCCTGGCAATGGGGTCACCTCCACTGTCGGTACCACAGGATAGAGACTTCAGCTGCCATGAGGCTGGAAAACAACTGCCCTTGGAGGAAGGAAGCTCCTTTTTTCAAGCAAAGAGCTACACAGGCAGGGAGGATATTTCAGGTGGACTGAACTCTTTTCTGGACAAATGTTGCCCCTGTAGCCACCCCCCTGTGACCTGACCTTTCCATGCCTTCATTTCAGATGATAGAATGCCCTCTTGTGCCAGTTCTAGAAGGTGAGGGGAGACTTCAGATCAGAGCAAGAAAAAGCTGGCAGGGGGCAAAGGGCTCATGGAGCTGTTAAAAGCACAAAGCACAGGGTGGCTACAGATGCTGGCCAATTCCATAAAATGGGCGTGCATTACCATTTGAGTCCTTGGGGCCAAAATGATACAGAGGTGTCTAGCAGGTTATGTAAAAGGAAGAATGTGGAAACAATGAAGGTATGGTTGGTGTTTAGGACTCAAGCTGGGAACTAGGCCACCAAGTAAAAATATTATCAAGTCACCAGGAATCAGTGTGCAGAGATCCAAGTTGAATAAAAACATTAGCAGAAAGAGGATAAATATAGACAGGCATAGCTGAGACCCAAGTGCCCACAAGCATGGAGACATAAGGTGGAAGAGATGCCATTTGAATCTCAAAAGACACATAAATATTAATTGTATTGACCAATATCTTAATTACAGGAATGATATGGAGAAGATAAAATTATAAGAGAGATTCTAAATAATATAAAAAGGTATGTGCAAAGCTGTCCTCAAATTTTGTACTCATAGCAACTATATGTACCATATTTAACTTTCATCCATGCAGCAAGCAGTTGTCTCATGCCTGCTCTAGGAAATGGATTGTTCCAGGTGCCTAAACAGACACTGACCGTATCTTGAAAGATCTCACCATCCTGGCAGGGAGGCAAGCATAACATGACCGTAATACAATGTGACAGCAATTATGATGATGTGACTAACAAAACACAGGTAGGGAAGAATACCTTTTATCTAAGTAGGGCACTGGAGAAGTGGGATGAATTAGGAAAGGTGTAACTTGAAGACACGGATGGGTCTGATTTGGCCTGTGGGCCGTAACTTGCCAACTCCTGATACATAATAAATTGCATTTAATTTTTGTTCCATGTGCAGATTCATTCATTTAGAATTAATTCTTATTCTGCCATTATAGTAGAGAATTCAGGAACTACTCCAGGTAGTTTTACAAAAGCACAAAAGACATGAACTGAGAATTGCAGAAAGACTCCTCTGTTTAGAATGGACAGCTCCCTCTACAGCTCCAAGTTTTGAGTTCTTCTCTGAGAATTCCTTTCAGCTCCCCAAATCAGCCCTAACATAGGTCACACCCCTTCCCTGGGGTCAACCTACAAGATCATCCTCTAAGCAGGAACATAAAGGTTTGGCCCCCTTGCCTTGGGGCTTGGAAGGGTATCTCCGCTGTAGAGCAATCTAAGGAAGTAGCAGAGGCCTCTGTTGATAGCGTCCTGTAGTTCATTCAGCGCCTCCCTCTTCCCAGTCCTGCTGCCTTTACCCCACCCCCTGCCGGGTGGGTCCTGAGCACACCCACCAGTAAGCTTTGTGCCCACAAACCCTGTCTCAGAGTCTGCTTCCCACTGAATCCACCTGCCACTTGGGGCCACTCTTGTTTCCTTTAGTTCTTCAAACGTGCCACTTTCTGTTCCTACTTCAGGGCCTTTGAACATGCTGTTCCATCTGACTGCTACACCTGTCCCATCACTGCCTCCTTCTCCTCCTTCACATGTCAGTTCATATTTCTCCTCCTGGGAGAGAAGTTATTATCTATCCATCAGCAACCACTACTGTGAACTTCAGAACTCTTACTTTATTTCTCCCAGAGACTGTGTCTGTTTTACTCACTACTATATGCTAGATTCACAGCAAAGTCCTTGGGATTCAGTAAATATTTGTTGGATAACTGGATCTAACACCTCCTCTAGTTGCCACCTTAGACACAATGTATCACAAAATGATAAACTACAATCTTAATTTTCTGGAATAATATTATTTTCTTGTGCTTATCCTGAGCATGCTGTCACCAGGCCCAATCAAAATTTGACAGGATCACCAACACATTAGCCAACACCTCACTCAGGATACGCTGATGGCAACACTGGGCACTATCCACTTTGCCGGTTTTTTTGCACTCAGCCTCTGCTCTGCTCTTTGTGAGGAGTTCTCAGAGATCATTGAGGTTCAAAGTTTGTTGCTCTACAGCTTTACAACCCAAAAGCAGGAAGAAACTCACAAAGACAGGGGTTCTAAGTAAGCTGGGGAGTGTGGAGAAAGTAAGGCAGATTGGAACAATCTAAGAAACTCCTCAAACTTTTTCAGTTACCCCCCCAATGATTCTTACCTGGCCTCACTCAAAGCTTTGAAAATGTTCTCTGAGTAACTGTAGAGCATCTATCCTGGTTGAGAAGCACAACCATGGAGTTTGGAGGAAATGGACCCCAAGAGAGGAGAGAAAAGCTTTAGAAGTTCTTGAGCAGATACAGAATAAATTGATAAAAGGCTGTCCTTTAAATGCATTTCCTATTCAGGCACTAGCATTTCAGAATGCCACAGGGAGCAAGCCTGCGTGGAAATATAGAAGCCTGGATCTGAACTTACCACGTGTGTTATGTGCTTTAAGAATAAACTTGGGCTCAGAGGAGACCTGGTCATAGAAGCAAAACATTGCCTCCTATGCATTTTATACATGATCCTTTGCATTTTTAAGTTTGGAAAATACCATGGTTTTTTTTTTCATGTTTACTCTACTTTGGTCTACATAAAAAGTGGCCTGGCCATCACCAGACACATGGGACAGTAAGGTCTCTACAGATGCACAGGTGAAACTGAATCCTGGCTCTCTGCTGTGTGATTCTTTCCACCTCAGACTCCCTTAAAAATCACACAAAGGCTGCTGCTGCTTCCTCGTCTCCTCTCTCAGCTCCCCCTCATGGTTTCTGCTTAAGTCAGTGCCTTCTTGCAATTACAGGTTCTCAATTACACACACTTGCCACTTGCTTGAGGGGACAGAACGTGTGTTTCCTCTCTTGGCAGCTGTTCAGGCCAGATGTTACACTGGCAGGCTGTGATTGGCTGGCAGATAAAAGAGAACGGCTCTTCCAGGATAGGGAAGCGGGGAGATGTAAACAAATTCCATTTCAGCACGGAATCAGCAGGTCCTCGTTAACCTGATTGGAAATGTCCTTCAAACTTCTACTGGAAAACAGGGAGGGCATCGTCACGAGATCATTCAGCTGAATACGACTGCTCCCTCTCCAGCTAAAATAGGAAGAGGCTTCATTTGAAGATGCCACCACGGCATTCAAGAGGAGCTGGGATTCATTGAGGCTGCATCTGGACTGGCCAGCAATAATTGTAGGGATGCACAAGTTTGTTTATTTCACAGCTAAATGTTTATATCTCAAAAGCCAATGAAACTTCTCTGTAATCACTTTCGATTGCACTCTGAATGCACTTGAACCTTATTTCATCTGCCCCAATCTTTCCAATGTGTTTCTCAGCAAATGACAATAGACAGTGATTGGGGCAGAGTTACACAGCCTCCCCCATTTTCCCGTGCCTCCGTGGGAAAAGCGGGAAACCGAGGGAATGAATTTTGGCTTGGCTGCTGAAGTTTCCACTGGGATGGTTAAGACTGTTTAAAATAAGATAACTGATACAAATTCTGGTTAAGGTTTTGACTGCAGACAGCCCTAGTGTAAATGTTCTGGGTGTGAAGAGCTACCTGTGGGGCACAAAATAGGCAAAACATGTCACAGAATAAGCCAAACTAATTTTCCCCCTTTGTCCTCTTTTTGTAGTACATAGTTGAAATCTGTAGATTTTCTCTGCATTGCTACCCAATATAAAATACAAAGGGTCCAGCCCGGGTGTTAGTGCCATTTGTTTTCATTATGACACCTGGAGTCAACAGATGAAATAGAAGGGGAGAAAGCCATTCATTCCCAATAGATTATGGGAAATCATTATTTTTTTAATCCAATGCAAAGTTAATCTTTGTAAGGGATTAGAAATTTATCACGCACTAGGCTGGCACCTGGAGCTACACTCCTGGGAGTAAAACATGGCAGAGACCATCAATCTCTATGATTCTGGGCAGGAGTCGATAATAATAATTAATAACCACTTGTGTGTTCTCTAGCTCTCTTCATCTGGGATCTCGGAATATTTTACTGACATGAATTCATTAAGCCTCAAGCCACACCTGGGCATTCAGGAAGTGCTTGAAGGTTAGCTCTGTTATTATTTTATATTCATATTGCATCCTTCCTCCCAGAGGCACGAAAAGATTATAAATATATTACCAAAGTAGGTTAACTCATCACAGCTATAGGTCAGGTATACATGTCTTCTTTCTCCTTAGACTGGAAGCTGCTAAGTGGGTAAGGCTGAAACAACACAGCAGAAGTGGACTTCTCTCTAGCACTATCTATACATTACTTTTCTACTCAATGTTTAACCTCTCTAGAAGCAAACACGACTTTCCCTCCTTCCATTCCACAGCTCAAGTATATTAAATGAATCATTTGAGTGTAATGCAGTATAATTTTGGAGCCAAAAATATCTAAGTGGGATGATAAATGGGGATTTCAGTAGGGTGAACAATGAATCACATGACCATGGAGGTCCTACCTACTTCTAAGATGATGGCTTGGCGGAATCTGCAGAAAATCATGTGCAAAATAGTAGCTCTGCTGGACATTCATTGTATACACCAACCCAAGCCCACTGCACCCTGGGTCTCCCAGATATGAGGTAATAAGAGACCCGATCAATTCCACATACCCAGTGTAAAGCAGTGCTGAGAGCATGAGACCTGGAAGCAAGAGATGTACGTTTTATTCCCCTGCCCTATAATTTGCAAACTGTGTGGTATTGGACAAGGTATATGATCTTACTCGTCTTTGACTTCCTTATCCATAAAGTGTGATTTAAAATGCCTTCCTGAATCATTATGGACATTCAATAAAACGTTAGGCAGGGACTTCCAGGAAGAGGGCAGTGTGAGCCTCGTGGCAGAAATCTCCTCCCAAAACTATATAAATCTATGAAAACACAGCAAATACAACTATTCCTTAAAGAGAAATCGGAGCACACAGGAAGGTGCACAGCGTGCAGCCACACCTGGGAGGACTCAGCACCCCGCGAGGCTGGTAAGATACAGAGCCGCGACGTGGCGGCACTCGAACACTCACCCAGCCCAGCGCGCCGGCGGGAGGAGAGGATTTGGAGCCGGGAGGGAGTGGAAGAGCAGGTCCACGAAATAACCAGCCCCGATGGTCTGCGCCGGAGCACCGGGAGCGCTGACACACATCGCGCGGTGCATCAGACATTGGAGAGGCAGAAGGTGCAGGTTTTGAGCCTGGAAGGTGCCGGGACTGTGCAGCCAGCACCCAGGGACAAGAGAAAAGTGTGCGCCATTTGTAGTGGTCTCGGAGAGGCGGGGGGCCCAGCGAGGGAACACCATAGCCCCGCGGGCTCAGCCCTGCAGGCTAGAAGTCCTGGGGAACTTCGGTCCCCTTCGCTAGTGACAGAGAGAAGGGAGCAACCACGCTGGAACTTTATACAGAAAACAATAGCTTCCCATTCATTCCTACCTACAAAAAAAGTGGCGCGGCTGCGGCTGCGAATTAGTGGAGCAACAGCGACACCTACAGCACGCATAGAGAATCCACTCCAGGTGGGTTATTTTTTTTTGGCTCCTCTGTTTTATTTCTTGCCCTTTTTTTTCTTTTTTCACCTTCCTTTTCTTTCATTTCTTTCTCTCTTCTTTCTCTCTTTTCTTTCTCTTCCTTTTTTTTTTGCTTGCTTGTTTTTGGTGGTGCTTTTTTTTTGCTTTTTTTCTCTTTTCTTTTTAAACCTTAAAGAGCCCAGCTGACATACGTGGCACCTACCAGCGACCACTCCTGCCAACATGACAAGACAGAAGAATATGATACAAACAAAGATCACCAAGATTCAGAGCCCCTCTGAGAAGGAATCTGAAGAGATGGAAATGCAGCATCTTCCTGAAAAAGAATTCAGAATAAAAGTCATAACCATGCTGATGGATCTACAGAGAAATATGCAAGAGCTAAGGGAGGAAGTGAGGGAAGTCAGGAAAGATAATGCAGAAATGAGACAAGCCATCGACGGGCTCAGCAGCAGACTGGACGAGATGCAAGACACTGTTAATGCAATAGAAATCAGAGAACAGAAATACAGAGCAGCTGAGGCAGAGAGAGATAAAAGGATCTCTAGGAATGAAAGAATATTAAGAGAACTGTGTGACCAATCCAAAAGGAACAATATTCACATTATAGGAGTACCAGAGGAAGAAGAGAGAGAAAAAGGGATAGAAAGTGTCTTTGAAGAAATAATTGCTGAAAACTTCCCCATGCTGGGGAAGGAAATAGTCTCACAGTCCATGGAAGCCCACAGATCTCTTAACACAAGGGACCCCAGGAGACAACACCAAGAAACATAATAATTAAGATGGCAAAGATCAAAGATAAAGACAGGGTATTAAAGGCAGCTAGAGAGAGAAAAAAGATCACCTACAAAGGAAAACCCATCAGACTATCATCAGACTTCTCAACAGAAACCTTACAGGCCAGAAGAGAATGGCATGATATATTAAACGTTATGAAACAGAAGGGCCTCGAACCAAGAATATTGTATCCAACATGATTATCATTTAAATATGATGGAGGGATTAAACAATTTCCAGACAAACGAAAGTTGAGAGAGTTTGCCTCTCATAAACCACCTCTACAGGACATCTTAAAGGAACTGCTCTAGAGGGAAGCACTCCTAAGGCTAAAAAGCTGTCACCAGAGAAAATAAAATCATAGCAAAGAAAGCAGACCATCCAAAACTAACTAATGGCAAAGAATAAAACACCTAGTACATAAAGAATGGAGGAGGAAGAATAAGAAGGGAGAGAAATAAAGAAACATCAGACTGTGTTTACAGTAACTTAACAAGAAAGTTAAGTTAGATTGTTATATAGTAAAGAAGCAACCCTTGAACCTTTGGTAACCACGAATCTAAAGCCAGCAATGGCAATAAGTACATATCTTTCGATAATCACCCTAAACGTAAATGGACTGAATGCACCAAAGACACAGAGTAACAGAATGGATAAAAAAGCAAGACCCATCTATATGCTGCCTACAAGAAACTCACCTCAAACGCAAAGATATCCCCAGATTAAAAGTGAAGGGATGGAAAAAGATATTTCATGCAAATAACAAGGAGAAAAAAGCAGCTGTTGCAGTACTTGTATCAGACAAAATAGACTTCAAAACAAAAAAAGTACCAAGAGATAAAGAAGGACATTAAATAATGATAAAGGGGCCAGTCCAACAAGAAGATATAACCATTATAAATATATATGCACCCAACACAGGAGTGCCAGCATTTGTGAAACAAATACTAACAGAATTAAAGGAGGAAATAGACAGCAATGCATTCATCTTAGGTGACTTCAACACACCACTCACTCCAAGGGACAGATCAAACAGATAGAAAATAAGTAAAGACACAGAGGCACTGAACAACACACTAGAACAAATGGACCTAACAGACATCTACAGAACTCTACACCCAAAAGCAACGGGATACACATTCTTCTCAAGTGCACATGGAACATTTTCCAGAATAGACCACATACTAGGCCACAAAAAGAACCTCAGTAAAATCTAAAATATTGAAATTCTACCAACCAACTTCTCAGATCATAAAGGTATTAAACTAGAATTAAACTTTAGAAAGAAAACAAAAAGGCTCACAAATACATGGAGACTTAATAACATTCTCCTAATTAATCAAAGGGTCAATGACCAAATCAAAACAGAAATCAAAGAGTATACGGAGACAAATGACAACAACAACACAAAGCCACAACTTCTATGGGACGCAGCAAAGGCAGTTCTAAGAAGAAAGTATATTGCAATCCAGGCCTATCTAAAGAAAGAAGAACATTCCAAAATGAATAGTCTAAAGACACAATTACTGAAATTGGAAAAAGAAGAACAAATGAGGCCCAAAGTCACCAGAAGGAGGGACATAATAAAGATTAGAGAAGAAATAAATAAAATTGAGAAGAATAAAACAACAGAAAAATCAATGAAACCAAGAGCTGGTTCTTTGAAAAAATAAACAAAATAGATAAACCCCTAGCCAGACTCATTAAGAGAAAAAGAGAATCTACACACATAAACACAATCAGAAATGAGAACGGAAAAATCACGACGGACCCCACAGAAATACAAAGAATCATAAGAGAATATTATGAGAATCTATATGCTAACAAGCTGGAAAACATAGAAGAAATGGACAACTTTTAGAAAAATACAACCTTCCAAGACTGACCAAGCAAGAAACAGAAAAACTAAACAGACCAATCACCAGCAATGAAATTGAATCGGTAATCAAAAAACTACCCAAGAACAAAACCCCTGGGCCTGATGGATTCACCTCTGAATTCTACCAGACATATAGAGAAGAAATAACACCGATTCTCCTTAAAAGTTTTCCAAAAAATAGAAGAGGAGGGAATACTTCCAAACTCATTCTATGAAGCCAGCATCACTCTCATACCAAAACCGGGCAAAGACCTCACCAAAAAAGAAAATTACAGACCAATATCCCTGATGAACGTAGATGCAAAAATGCTCAACAAAATATTAGCAAACCGAATTCAAAAATACATCAAGAGGATCATACACCATGATCAAGTGGGATTCATCCAGGGATGCAAGGATGGTACAACATTTGAAAATCCATCAACATCATCCACCACATCAACAAAAAGAAGAACAAAAACCACATGATCATCTCCATAGATGCTGAAAAAGCATTTGACAAAATTCAGCATCCATTCCTGATTAAAACTCTCAACAAAATGGGTATAGACGGCAAGTACCTCAACATCATAAAGACTATATATGACAAACCCACAGCTAACATCATACTTAACGGCGAAACGCTGAAAGCTTTTCATCTAAGATCGGAAACAAGACAGGGATCCCACTCTCTCCACTGTTATTCAACATAGTACTGGAGGTCCTAGCCACGGCAATCAGACAAAACAAAGACATACAAGGCATCCAGATTGGTAAAGAAGAAGTCAAATTGTCACTATTCGCAGATGACATGATATTGTACATAAAAAACCCTAAAGACTCCACTCCAAAACTACTAGAACTAATATCTGAATTCAGCAAAGTTGCAGGATACAAAATTAACACACAGAAATTGGTTGCTTTCCTATACACTAATGATGAACTAACAGAAAGAGAAATCAGAAAAACAATTCCATTCACAATTGCATCAAAGAATAAAATACCTAGGAATAAACCTAACAAAGGAAGTGAAAAACCTATACCCTGAAAACTACAAGACACTCCCTAAGAGAAATTAAAGAGGACACTAACAAATGGAAAT
>JAVSCE010017365.1:0-30416 GCA_032199065.1 Smutsia gigantea
TTAATGATAATAAAATAAATTAAATTAAAAAAAAAAGATATTTCAAACATAAAGCATATTCATAATGCAGAAGCCCATGTACTAACCCACTCAACTTTAAGAAATTTTCATTTTTTCATGCTTGAGAACTTTTATAAATCTTTTTTACTATGTAATAGTACCTACAATATTACATATTTAATGTGCACATAAAATAAAAATGCACACTTGAGAACCCACCCAACCTCAGAACTAGACCCTTATGGATACTTTTGAATCTACCTATGTTCATTCCCATCTCATCCCCCTGCTCCTTTCTATCTGCATCTTGCCCTCTTCAAGAAATACTATCTTTTGCTTAAATAACTTGCCACATATGTACATAGTTCTGGCTATTTTTTATTACCTAATAAATTCAACAAAACCTAGTGACTTAAAGCATCAGCTATTAAATTATATCTCATGATTTCATGAGTCAGGAATTCAGGCAGCGTTCAGTGGGTGATTCATCTATTTCACACAGTGGATGGGCTGGTCTGGAAGGCCCACAGGCCCCACTCAGGTCTGGAGCCTTGGTGGGGATGGGTAGAAGCTGAGTTCAGCTGAGACTGTTTGCTGGAGCATGACCTCCAGAACGACGGATTCTGGGTAGTAAACTTTTTATATGGCAGGCTCAGGGCTTCCAGAAAGTGTCCCAGGAGAGCCAAACAAAGCTTAAGGCTTCTTCTGACTTAGCTTCAGAAGTCCTGGAACATCACTTCTGCTGCAGTCTATTGGTCCAGCAAGTCTCTAAGGCTAGCCGGAACTCAAGAGGAGAGGAATTTGCTCCACCTTCTAATAGGAGGACTAGAAAAGAATTTTTGCCCACATTTAATCCATCATAGCTCCTAGACAAAATGTTTTTTAGTATTTTTAATGCCAGTAGCAGGGGCCCTGCACATGCTGAGCATTCCACAGCAAATGTTACTTTCTCAATTAGGCTTATCCCGATATATTACTTTTACTCTTAAAAATTATTATTATGGAAAATTGCTAACATATAAGTAGGTAGAATAGTACCGTTAACTCCACATATACCCATTACCCAACTTCAGTAATTACCAGCTCATGGTCAGTCTTGCAGCCATATCCCCACCTATTTCCCCCTGCTCTCATATTATTTTGAAACAAATCCCATACATCAAGCCATTTTCATCTGTCAAATGATTTTGTATGTATTTCTAACAGACAGGACTTTTAAAAAACTTAACCACAATATATTATTCCACATTTTAAAAACTACAATTTCTTGATATCAACATATATTCATGTCTGTGTTCCAATTTCCAATTGTCTCATAAGTGTGATAAATGTGTGTGTATTCTGAAGTTTGTATATTTGAGTTGCAATCCAAATGAGGTCCATACATTGCTACTGATTGATATTTAAGCCTCCTAATTCATAGGTTCCCCCTTCATGTCTTTTCCTTGCAATTTATTTGTTGAAAATACCAGGTTGTTTGTTCTGTAGATGAACAATTGATAGTATCTTAGATTCAATGAAACACAGGATTATTTTTGGTTTGTTAAACCTAAAAACTTTCCACATTTGCCATTTTTCACTTAATGAGCATAGTACTCCACTTTCTTGGCACTTGAGACCATAGAGGTTATTGTTGGTTGCCTCCCCAGAAGCAATTCCCCATTTCTTCCTTCTTCACTGAATCCTGATTTTGTTCAGTGTGTCCCAAGGGAAATGGACTCTAATCTTAGCTCCAGAAGTCTGCCTGATTGGGCAAAGGGCAATCTCATCCCCAATTGCCAATGACTGGTTTAAGAAATAAACATTTGAGCCCATTCTAGCTAGTGAGAATTAAGGAGATTTTTCACTTTAAAGAGAGAGTTGGCACAGAAAGCCTTTCTCGAGGAAGCTTGCACTCAGATGACTACTGGCAAGCCCTCACCTGACCACAAGGAAGAACAGCCTCAGGATGAAGCTGAGTAGTGGGATGGAAACCACAAGGGTCCCTGGCAGCATAATAGAACAACGAATCAAACTGATCAAGCCTGAGCTACCTCTGGACTTCCCAGAGCCAATAAACCTTATTGCTCAAGCCAGTTTGAGCTGGGGCATCTGACTGGAAGCCTAGAACATCCTAACTGATACAAATACCAATTACTTAAGATGACTCCAAACTACCTGTCCAGCTTTCTCTCTTACCACTCCCCTCTACATCCTCTCTGCCTCACCAAAATAGACTACTCACCATTTCCCACAGTGCTCTGAGGTTGTTTTTACCTATGCCTTTGCCCGAGCAGATGTTTGGCTGAAACTTTCCCCCCAGCCTTCCTTCCCCTATTATTTACCTGCCCAAACCTTTCCCATTCTCCAAAGTCCCATTTCAAATGCAGCTTCTCCCTGAAGCTTCTCTCAGAATGCCCTCCTGCCTCCCCATCCCTGTTCTGAGATGTCCCTCCTTGACTTCCCACTGCAGTCGGTGCGCCCTCCTCTGCAGTACTGAATGCAGCCTCGCCTTGCATCAGAATCACTAGGACACTTGACCGCCTCCCCTACTACACCTGAAGCCACCTCGAGGGCAGGGACAGTTTGCGTTCATCTCTATCCCTGAAAATGCCAACACAGAGCCTGGGACACAGGAAGACCCTATAATTATCTACTGAATGGAACAATGCCTAATATGATTGTTCCTTGAAACTATGTGACGTCAGACTACTGTTTTCTATGAAGGCTCAGTGACCTTTCAAAGATATTGTTATGTCTATGTATTTGCAAGTAACACATGTAAACACATTTTGAAGATGGGGAGGGCAGACTCAACTGAAGACAACGTCTTCTGCCAGGTTCCAACCAAACATCAGGTGGCCCCCCTTCTGGACTTTGTTTAACCACAACTAAATAACTAGAACAAGGGTGCCAAGAGTTAACAGAATGTTTTCAGAAAGGTGACTTTAGAAGTGCTGAGCTTCAGGAAGTCCCTGAGGAGGAACAAGACAATTTTAATAAAGAGGCGGTTTGAGCACTGGTGCTGGCATCACAGATCCTGGTTTGGTTATATTCCAGACATGTCACCTTAGCCAAGTTCCTTACATTCTCTGACACTCAGCTACCTTGTCTAAGAAAATGGGGGTAATAACAGTACCTGCCTCAAAGTGCTGTTGTGAACAGCAATGAAACATGGCATGTAAAGGACCCACCCTGTAGCATGCGCTCAGTAAAGATCTAACTGCCGTTAAAAACAAGGAAGATGACACTCACTGGGTAGGTGGGGGAAGAAACGGGAAGAAGGGGAGTGGGAACAGGATAATGGGGATGGGGGGAGAACAAAATATCTCTGCATAGACCTTTTTGTATAGACTCTTACTATGTTTCACCATAATTAACTAATTCCAACTAGGATAAAGGGAGTCAGGGTCCTAAATAGAATACAAACGGTAACAAAGGAATCAAACTGTATTACAGGTAACACAGCTACACGGAAACGGATGGAGAAAACAAGTAATTTTGAAAAACAGTATTTTGATTGGATACCATAAGGCTTACAACAAAAAGATCTGTCCATGAATACTGGGCTCTAGTTAGTAAATCTGTTGCGGGCATACATAACTACTTCATGATACTAGGATTGAACAAATAAACAAACAGAATCACATTCTCACTGTCAAAGAGAAAAGTTAAAAAACAAGGCAAAGGGGAAAGCTAGGCTGAATCCTGCAGTGTAGATGAGAGTGGAGACATCAGGATGTTTTGCATATGTATACAGAAAGACAGGTACAGAAGTAGACATAGACGTGTGTGTGCCTGGGTTGGTGTGCATGCTTCCATTTCCTAGTTCTGTCCACTGGGAGGACCTAGAAGCAACGACACTCCTAGCATCCAGATCCTGGTTTCTAACACCATTCTTCAATAACATAACCAGGGCCCCTTGGAGTAATGGCTGATGCCAGACCAGGGCAGGGAAAATACAAGGTGAACCTGTAATGTCTTGTGGTGCCAGAATCTAAGTAAGTGCTCAAAAAAGGGTGAGGGCATGACAAGAGGACACAGGAGCCAATGTGAAGATGTGGGGCAATCGTTCCAGAGGCAATATTCCATGGGAAATATAATTGAACCTTTGATTATGTTCAGAGCTCTCAAATATTTTCATAATGAAAGGAATAGAAAAAGTGTTAGGAAAGGAAGTCCTATTGAAAAGCTACTAAGTTTGAAAGTCACTTCAACCATGAATCATAATGAGGAGGCTCATTATATCCATATTGTGTAAAGAGAAAACTTGAAATTTAATCTGGCAGTTTTTATCAGTAATGCTTGAAGTTACAAATAATAATGAAAAACCATTAAAAAATCATTACTCTTTCAAGTGGTTTGAAGTATCTATAAAATTCACATTTAAAAATGGCAAAGAACACACATACTCCTTCATGCCAGAAAGCTATTTTGTCTGGAGCTGCCCACGGGATCGTAAAATAAACCAGCAGAAAAATTTGAGGATCACATTGGAAGAATGGTGTAATTGTCTTTGAAAATGCTTCCTAGTGCCAGAGGAAGTCAGTTTACATTCTTAAAGATCATCTGTGACCTCAAAAAGCTGTATAATATAAAAGTCATTTGGAATTATTACCTTCAATGAGTTTAGTATTTTCCTCCATGCTCAGTGTATTAGTTTCCACAAGAGCTAGGCACTAACGATTAAGTGGCAGTGAACTAAGAGGGTAGGTTGTGGAATAAGATTGGCTGGGTTCAAATTCATCTGCCACTTCTAGCTGTAATCCTTGGCAAATTATGCAACCTCTCTGAGCCTGCATTTCTTCATATTCAGTAAATGTTAGCTATTATTAATAGTTTGTTGGGTTTTTTTGCTCAACCTGAAAAATATGTTTTGCTTCTAATTCTAGGTAATTGGATATAATTTTAAAACATTTTATTTGCTTTTAAACTATCATTTATCCAACGAATATTTATCAAGCACTATTAATTGGCCAGGCACTCTTGAAGGTGTTAGGGATGTAGCAGTGAACAAGACTGGCAAGGTCCTTCCCTCATGGAGCTGATGGTCTACTAGAAGAGACAAACAATAAGAGAAATAAAGGACTAAAGACCAATTTGGTAGGTGCTTATAAGTTAACAGCCCTGCGATGGACATCACCACACAGGCTTCACAGACAAGGTCAACTGCAGCCTGACTCAAGTATCAAATGAACACTTTGTGATCCTCCCAGAAACATGGTAAGGTAAGCAACCTTGTGAGAAGCTGTCCCAAGGCTATTTGTCAACCTACTCTTGATCTTGCAGGGGCTGCCTCAAGGCAGTTTCTCATGTCCCCCGAGGTCTGGTAAGGGGTGGGACTTTCAACCTTGCCTCCCCACTTAAGGTAGAACTGCAGGCTATAAAATCATTCAGCTGGAGTATGGAGCGAGCTCCTCCACGACAGGGCAACCCACTGCTTGTCATCTGTCCTCTCTGGTTTGGTGTCCTGGGACGCAGGAAGCTGACATCATGCTGATCTTGCTTATGCTGTCTAAGTAGTAAAGTATCTGTATCCACTTGGGCTTTGTTTCCTTCCTGCCTGGCTGAATCGACGGCAGGGTGAAGGTCCAACTTAGCAGCTGTAGTAGTTGTTGCCACTTAGGGACTGCCTGACCTCTTGACTGTGTTAAGGATCACGAGGAAACTGAAACAGAGGTAATACGATGGAGGGTGACTTTGTGGCTGTTAGAGAGGGAGATCACGGACAGGTTCACCAAGGTGCTATGTGAGCCAGCCAGGTGGATCAGGGGGAATCAAGTAGTAGGCAGAAGGAACAGCAATTTCAGAGGCCCTGAGGCAAGAGGGAGATTGGTACGTTTGAGAAACAGAAAGAATATTAGCGTGGCTGAAGTAAAGCAAGCAAGGAGGAGGATTAATGAAGTCAGACAAGTAGGCAGGGACTGCTTTATACACAGGATTACAGGGCACAGGTCAGCTTTTCAAGCGTTAAGCAGGCAAGTGATATAATCTGATCCATATTTTTAAAAGATCATCATCCAAAAAAAAAAAGAAAAGAAAAAAACAAGAGTAAAACGAGATTACCCCAATTGCAATGTAGGGGTTGAAAGGGAAGAGGGTAAGAGTGGAGGCAGGGAGAGCAATTGATGGCTCCTGCAGCGGTCTAGCGAAAGTGGTGGACGACAAAGAAATGGAGCAACTCCAGAGCTTGCCCAGCATGCTCGTAGTATAGTGATGCAGCAAGGCTGCTTAGAGCAGTGAGGTGTAGAGTAGATTATCATTGTAAAGGCTTTGGCTTTCACTCCAAAATGGGGAGCAACAGCAAACATTTGAACTGAAGAGAGACTCAGTCTGATTGTTCTAATTAGGATCACATTGGCTGCTGGGTTGAGAGATAAGTGTGTGTCAGTCAGTGGGAAGGGGGACAAGAATGGAAGATGGAAATAAGGTTGGAGGCTATTACAATAATCCAGGGAAGAAAGGATGGCCAATTTGTCCATAGTAGCTTCCCTCCAAAGAAGAAATACAGTTGGCAACAGGCACATGAAAAGATGCTCCACATCACTAATCATCACGGTAATGCAAATCAAAAACACAAAGAGATATCACCACGCACCAGTAAAGATGGCCACCATCCAAAAAACAAGAAACAACAAATGCTGGCACAGTTGTGGAGGGAAGGGAACCCTCCTACACTTTTGGTGGGAATGTAAGTTGGTGCAACCACTGTAGAAAGCAGTATGGAGATTCCTCAAAAAACTAAAAATAGAAATACTATACAACTCGGTAATTCCATTTCTAGAAATTTACCTGAAGAAAATAAAATTTGATTTGAGAAGATAAATGCACCCCACGTTTATTGCCACATTGTTTATTATAGCCAAGATATGAAAGCAACCAAAGTGTCCATCAATAGATGAATGGATAAATAAGATGTGGTACATATGCACAACGGAATATTATTCAGCCATAAAAAAGAAATCTTGCCATTTGTGACAACATGGATGGACCTAGAGGGCATTGCACTAAGTGAAATCAGTCAGACAAGAGGAATATGTTATGGTTTCACTTATATATAGAATCTGAAAAAGAGAAGAAACAAATCAGGAATAGACTCATACACACAGAAAACAGATGGTTGGTTACCATGGGAGGAAGGAGGAATGGGTGAATAGGTGAAAGGGATAAAGGGGTACAAACCTCAAATTATAAAATAATTTAGTCACAGGGGTGGAAGTACTGCATAGGGAACATATCTCATAATATTGTAATATCTTTGTATGGTGACAGACAATAACTACACTTATCCTGGTGAGCATTTAATAATGTATATAATTGATGAATCACTACATTGCTCATTTGAAACCAATATAATTTGTATATAAAATATATTCCAAAAAAAAGACAAGAGATAGTAAGCATTGACAAGGATGTGGAGAAAAGGGAACCCTTGTGCACTGTTGGTGGGAATGTAAATTGGTATAGCCATGATGGGAAACAGTGTGGAGGTGCCTCAAAAACTAAAAATGTAGGTATCATACAATCCAGCAATTCAACTTCTGGGTATTTATGTGAAGAATGAAAACACTACTTCAAAAACATATATGTACCCCTATGTTCACTGCAGCCTTATTTACAATAGCCAAGATATAGAAGCACTCTAACTATCCATAAATAGATAAATGGATAAAGAAAATATGGGGTGTATATATATATCCACCCATACACACACACACACACACACACACACACACACACACATTACTCAGCCATGAAAAAGGAAATCCTGCCGTTCATGACAACATGGACGGACGTGGAGAGCATTATGCTGAAGACAGAAAAAGACAAATACGATATGATTTCACTTACTAGGTGGAATATAAAAAACAAACGAACAAACATACAAAAAGCCAGAAACAGACTCAAATACACAGCACAAACTGGTGGCTGCCAGAGGGGAAGGAGGATGAGGGTATAGGCAAAATAGGTGAAGGGGATTAACAGGTACAACCTTCTAGTTATAAAATAAATAAGTCACAGGAACGAAAATACAGCATAGGGAATATAGTCAATAATACTGTAATAATTTTGTATGGTGACAGATGGTAACTACATTTACCATGGTATTTCATCATGTATACAATTGTCAAATCACTGCTGTACACCTGGATTTTATGAAAACTCTACTTCAATTAAAAAAATTTTTTAAAGTAAAGCCCTGAGGGATTACCGAGGTGTGACATTTAGGACCATTTGCTCCTATACTAAATAACTGAATGATCCAGGAGGCTATAACTTTTTCCAATACCTTCCTCTACCTTGACAGAATGTTATCCTGAAAATTACTGCTACTTATCTCAGGATCTCTTTCCCCTCATCTTATAAACAGACTACATATACCCTATTGAAAATTGCCTGATAAATGAAATTATTAAAATTGTATGTCCCGAAAAAGACGGCGGCGTGAGAGGTGAGACAGAGGCTTCCTCCTAAAACCTCATATAATATGAAAATAAAGCTACATCAACTACTCTTGAAAGAGCAACGGGAAAGAGGACGGCAACAAACTGCATACACCTGGAGACAAGACCAGCCCTCACAGAAAAGGGTAACGTACTAAAGCTGTGGTCCTGCAGGATCCAAGCCCTTCCCCCACCCCAGCTCACCGGCGGGAGGAACAGGAACGGAGCAGGGAGGGAGTGGAGATGTGGGACTGCTGAATACCTAACTCTGGAGATCTGCTCTGGGAGCACAAACCTACATTACATGGTGCTTGCATGATACTCTTGTAATTAGGGGGTTGGAAAGCTAAGACAGGCAGAATTCCTGGAGAGACTAAGAATCCAGCTGCTTGTGAAAGCAGGGATCCATACCCAGCTGCTCGGGGACAAAAGAAGGGCGGGCAGTCTGAGAGACTTCCTAACAAAGAAGCCCTTAGCAAGAGAGCTGCTAAAGGGGCAAGGATTGCACGGAGCTTACTGCTCAGGAGAAAGGACAGGCAGACAAAATTGTCCAGGTGCACTCTGCCCAGCAGGTTGGGAGCCTTCATGATCTTCAGGTGCTCCAGCTCCGTGGCTGCCTACACAGCTCCAAGAACCCCTTCTGTGACAGGCAGACTAGTGTGCCTTTCTTCTGGCCAGCCCCACCGGGCTTCCAAACAGGGAAATCCTTCCCTGGTGTTAGGCCAGCCAGAGGGAAGATCTGTCTATAGCAACTAAAAACGCAAAGCAAAGAGGCTTATACCTGTGTGCTCAGCCCACTGGTTCAGGCAGTGGAGACAGGCATAGCAGCCAGGAACCAGCAAACAGCCCTTTCCTCCCCAGAGGCAATAATACCACTCCCCTACAATCCCGGCATTGCTTCAGGGGCTGAGCAGCTCCAGGCGGTACAGCTTTTGGGCACTAGAGGGCGCCATACACAAATACGAAATGCCAAAGGAACCTGGTCCAGAGTAAAATTATGAACACAACTCCTGAGAAAGATTTAAGTGATATGGACCTTATGACTCTCCCTGAAAGGGAGTTCAAAATAAAAATCATTAACATGCTCATGGAGGTACGGAAAGATATTCAAGAACTCAGGAATGAATTCCGGTCAGAGATCCAATCATTGAAGAACACAATGGACAGTAATAAAGCAGATTGGATATGGTGGAGGAGACAATAAATGAAATACGAACTAGAGAAGAGGAATACAAAGAAGCTGAGGCACAGAGAGAAAAAAGGATCTCTAAGAATGAAAGAATATTGAGAGAACTGTGTGACCAATCCAAACGGAACAATATTCGCATTATACGGGTACCAGAGGAAGAAGAGAGAGAAAAAGGGATAGAAAATGTCTTTGAGGAGGTGATTGCTGAAAACTTCCCCAATCTGGGGAAGGAGATAGTCTCTCAGGCCATGGAGGTGCGCAGATCTCCCAACACAAGGGACCCAAGAAAGACAACATCAAGACATATAGTAATTAAAATGGCAAAGATCAAGGATAAGGACAGACTATTAAAAGCAGCCAGAGAGAGAAATAGGATCACATACAAAGGAAAACCCATCAGGCTATCATCAGACTTCTCAGCAGAAACCTTACAGGCCAGAAGGGAGTGGCATGAAGTATTTAATGCAATGAAGCAGAAGGGCCTTGAACCAAGATTACTTTATCCGGCAAGATTATCATTTAAATTTGAAGGAGGGATTAAATAATTCCCAGATAAGCAAAAGCTGAGAGAATTTGCCTCCCACAAACCATCTCTACAGTGTATTTTGGAGGGACTGCTATAGATGGAAGTGTTCCTACAGATTAACAGCTGTCACCAGAGGTAATGAAACCACAGTAAAGAAAATAGAACAGCTAATTACTAAGAAAATGCAAAATTAAATTAACTATTTGCAAAGTCAATCAAGGGATAGACAAGCAGTACATAATATCATACCTAATATATAAAGAATGGAGTAGAAAGAAAAAGGAGGAAGGAAACAAACAAACAAACAAACAAAAAAAGAACCTTTAGATTGTGTTTGTAATAGCATATTAAGTTAGTTGGTAGACTTTTAGATACTATGGAAGTTAACCTCGAACCTTTGGTAACCACGAATCTGAAGCCTGCAATGCCAATAAGTACATACCTATCCATAATCACCCTAAATGTAAACGGACTCAATGCACCAGTCAAAAGACATAGAGTCACTGAATGGATAAAAAAACAAGACCCATCTATATGCTGCCTTCAAGAGACTCACGTTAAACCCAAAGACATACACAGACTAAAAGTGAACGGATGGAAAAAGATATTACATGCAAACAACAAGGAGAAAAAAGCAGGTGTTGCAGTACTTGTATCAGACAAAATAGACTTCAAAACAAAGAAAGTAGCAGGAGATAAAGACGGACATTACATAATGATAAAGGGGTCAGTCCAACAAGAAGATATAACCATTATAAATATATATGCACCCAACACAGGAGCGCCAGCATATGTGAAACAAATACTAACAGAATTAAAGGAGGAAATAGACAGCAATGCATTCATCTTAGGAGACTTCAACACACCACTCACTCCAAAGGACAGATCAACCAGACAGAGAATAAGTAAAGACACACAGGCACTGAACAACACACTAGAACAGATGGACCTAACAGATATCTACAGAACTCTGCACCCAAAAGCAGCAGGATACACATTTTTCTCAGGTGCACATGGAACATTTTCCAGAATAGACCACATACTAGGCCACAAAAAGAACCTCAGTAAATTCAAAAATACTGAAATTCTACCAGCTAACATCTCAGATCCCAAAGGTATAAAACTAGAAATAAATTTTAGAAAGAAATCAAAAAAGCTCACAAATACATGGAGACTTAACAACATTCTCCTAACTAATCAATGGGTTAACGACCAAATCAAAACAGAAATCAAAGAATATATGGAGACTAATGACAACAACAACACAAAGCCACAACTTCTGTGGGACGCAGCAAAGGCAGTTCTAAGAGGAAAGTATATTGCAATCCAGGCCTATTTAAAGAAGGAAGAACATTCCCAAATGAATAGTCTAAAGACACAATTACTGAAATTGAAAAAGAAGAACAAATGAGGCCCAAAGTCACCAGAAGGAGGGACATAATAAAGATTAGAGAAGAAATAAATAAAATTGAGAAGAATAAAACAATAGAAAAAATCAATGAAACCAAGAGCTGGTTCTTTGAAAAAATAAACAAAATAGACAAACCCCTAGCCAGACTCATTAAGAGAAAAAGAGAATCTACACACATAAACACAATCAGAAATGAGAAAGGAAAAATCACGACGGACCCCACAGAAATACAAAGAATTATAAGAGAATATTATGAGAATCTATATGCTAACAAGCTGGAAAACCTAGAAGAAATGGACGACTTCTTAGAAAAAAACAACCTTCCAAGACTGACCAAGCAAGAAACAGAGAAACTAAACAGACCAATCACGAGCAATGAAATTGAATCAGTAATCAAAAAACTACCCAAGAACAAAACCCCCGGACCAGATGGATTCACCTCTGAATTCTACCAGACATACAGAGAAGAAATAACACCGATTCTCCTTAAAGTTTTCCAAAAAATAGAAGAGGAGGGAATACTTCCAAACTCATTCTATGAAGCCAGCATCACTCTAATACCAAAACCGGGCAAAGACCTCACCAAAAAGAAAATTACAGACCAATATCCCTGATGAACGTAGATGCAAAAATACTCAACAAAATATTAGCAAACCGATTTCAAAAATACATCAAGAGGATCATACACCATGATCAAGTAGGATTCAGCCCAGGGATGCAAGGATGGTACAACATTCGAAAATCCATCAACATCATCCACCACATCAACAAAAAGAAGAACAAACACCACATGATCATCTCCATAGATGCTGAAAAAGCATTTGACAAAATTCAGCATCCATTCCTGATTAAAACTCTCAACAAAATGGGTATAGACAGCAAGTACCTCAACATCATAAAGGCTATATATGACAAACCCACAGCTAACATCATACTTAACGGCGAGACACTGAAAGCTTTTCATCTAAGATCGGGAACAAGACAGGGATGCCCACTCTCTCCACTGTTATTCAACATAGTACTGGAGGTCCTAGCCACAGCAATCAGACAAAACAAAGACATACAAGGCATCCAGATTGGTAAAGAAGAAGTCAAATTGTCACTATTTGCAGATGACATGATATTGTACATAAAAAACCCTAAAGACTCCACTCCAAAACTACTAGAACTAATATCTGAATTCAGCAAAGTTGCAGGATACAAAATTAACACACAGAAATGTTGCTTTCCTATACACTAATGATGAACTAACAGAAAGAGAAATCAGAAAAACAATTCCATTCACAATTGCATCAAAAAGAATAAAATACCTAGGAATAAACCTAACGAAGGAAGTGAAAGACCTGTACTCTGAAAACTACAAGACACTCCTAAGAGAAATTAAAGAGGACACTAACAAATGGAAATGCATCCCATGCTCTTGGCTAGGAAGAATAAATATTGTCAAAATGGCTATACTACCTAAAGCAATCTACAGATTCAATGCAATCCCTATCAAACTACCAACAGCTTTCTTCAATGAACTGGAACAAATAATTCTAAAATTCATATGGAACCACAAAAGACCCCGAATAGCCAAAGCAATCCTGAGAAGGAGGAATAAAACAGGGGGAATTACACTCCCTGACTTCAAGCTCTACTACAAAGCCACAGTAATCAAGACAATTTGGTATTGGCACAAAAACAGACCCACAGATCAGTGGAATAGAATAGAAAATCCAAACATCAACCCAAACACATACAGTCAATTAATATTTGATAAGGGAGCCTTGGATATACATTGGGGAGATGACGGCCTCTTCAGCAGCTGGTGTTGGAAAAACTGGACAGCTACATGTAAGAGAATGAAACTGGACTACAGTCTAACCCCATGCACAAAGGTAAACTCAAGGTGGATCAAAGACCTGAATGTAAGTCATGAAACCATAAAACTCTTAGAAAAAAACATAGGCAAAAACCTCTTGGACATAAACATGAGCAACTTCTTCATGAACATATCTCCCCGGGCAAGGGAAACAAAAGCAAAAATGAACAAGTGGGACTATATCAAGCTGAAAAGCTTCTGTACAGCAAAGGACACCATCAGTAGAACAAAAAGACATCCTACAGTATGGGAGAATATATTCATAAATGATGTATCCGATAAGGGGTTGACATCCAAAATATATAAAGAACTCACGCACCTCAACAAACAAAAAGCAAATAATCCAATTAAGAAATGGGCAGAGGACATGAATAGACACTTCTCTAAAGAAGAAATTCAGATGGCCAACAGGCACATGAAAAGATGCTCCACATCGCTAATCATCAGAGAAATGCAGATTAAAACCACAATGAGATATCACCTCACACCAGTGAGGATGGCCAACATCCAAAACACAAACAACAACAAATGTTGGCGAGGATGTGGAGAAAAGGGAACCCTCCTACACTGCTGGTGGGAATGTAAATTAGTTCAGCCATTGTGGAAAGCAGTATGGAGGTTCCTCAAAAAACTCAAAATAGAAATACCATTTGACCCAGGAATTCCACTCCTAGGAATTTACGCTAAGAATACAGCAGCCAAGTTTGAAAAAGACAGATGCACCCCTATGTTTATGGCAGCACTATTTACAATAGCCAAGAAATGGAAGCAACCTAAGTGTCCATCAGTAGATGAATGGATAAAGAAGATGTGGTACATATACACAATGGAATATTATTCAGCCATAAGAAGAAAACAAATACTACCATTTGCAACAACATGGATGGAGCTAGAAGGTATTATGCTCAGTGAAATAAGCCAAGCCGAAAAAGACAAGTATCAAATGATTTCACTCATATGTGCAGTATAAGAAGAAAGAAAAAAACTGAAGGAACAAAACAGCAGCAGACTCACAGAACCCAAGAACGGACTAATAGTTACCAAAGGGAAAGGGACTGGGGAAGATGGGTGGGAAGGGAGGGATAAGAGGGAAAAAGGGGCAGTATGATTGCAGATGTAATGTTGGGGGGCCATGGGGAGAGCTGTACAACTCAGAGAAGACAAGTAGTGACTCTATAGCATCTGACTACGCTGATGGACAGTGACTGTAATGGGGTTGGTGGGGCCGACTTGATGAAGGGGGTAGTTTAATAATCATAATATTGCACATGTAATTGTAGATTAATGATCCGAAATAAATTATTAAAAAAAAGAATACTTAGGAGAAGCTAACAAAAGAATAAGTGATTAAAAAAAAAAGAACATATGGGATGTGAACAATTTCCAGGGATGTGTTGTTTTAATTTGTCTGATTTTTCGCATAGTATTCAAGATCAAATAGACAACATTCACCGTGTTATTGATAAGTTTTCACAAATGCCTGGATTGTTAAATTGGTTTTCTTAGTTTCATTGGATATGGCCTATAATTGTAGGTCTAATACTGTTATGCATTTGTATTCCTGTTCTCCTAGTGTGTGTGCGGAAGGCAGTTGTTGGTCTTTTAAAGCCAATACAAGCATACGCTACTTTTCAAGAATTAACTTCAAGAAATAAGTGATTCCTTTTAAACAACTTTGTGAAATCATATACTGATTCCCCACCTGCATTTGCTGCAAGAAAATAATCATGTATATTGTGATTTTATCCAGAATTATAGCTGCTGGCCGTCCTCTCTTTCATATTTTATCTCCCCGTTTGGTCCCAGGAGATGGCTGGTTAGCCAGAGACGGGTAAGATTCCTCATGGGAGGAACAACCTAAGACAGGAGCAGTCGTAAGGGACCTCAGGTGAGCAACATGGGGGCCAACTGAGGTGAGGCATAGAACCTCACCCCTCCAGACGAGAGAGACATTGCCTGTGACAAGCTATGTCACAGGCTGAGCCCAGCTAATCATTATTCTGGTACCTTCCACAAACATATGCATATGAATTTGCATCAATTAAAACAGAAAAGGGGGAAATGTGGGATTCACTTATAATTTAAGTATAAAAATCATATGAATAATCATAGTTGACTTGATTGATTATAGTAACTGAATTAGTTTCTCTGATATGACTGCCTTTGCATTGTTCACCTTGTGAGAACTTGTTCACTATGTTCCTTGCGTTGTTCACCTTCTGGGAGCTTGTTCACTGTATTGGAACTTGTTCGTTGCATGATGAGCAATAATGTCTTGTGTATTGAAAAGTTGTTAAGAGAAAAAACTTCAAAAGTTCACATCACAAGAAAAAATAATTTGTAACTATGTATGTTGAAGGATGTTAACTAAACTTACTGTGATAATCATTTCACGATAAAAAAATGTAAAAAAAAACATTAAAAAAAATAATAAAATAAATCAGATATCTGAAAAAAAAAATTGTATGTCCCAAAAGCTAGTTAAGTAAGGTCTGAGGAGTATTCTTATAAGAAAAGTGTATGAGCTTCAGGAAGCCTTTCCTTCCTGGCTGTTGGCTGGGTTTCTTGCCAGATTAGTAAACCAGCTAAAACATTACTTAACTACAAACTGAAGACTTTGGGCAAATCAGAAGGGGAAACAGTTCAGCTTCTTCATGATATTGTAGCAAGAATCAGATATTGGGTAAAATATCTGCACATACTAGTCACATACCTAACGTCTTGAAACATTCAACAGCAACTAATGTATATGGAACGCTTGCTATGTCCCAGGCCATGTCCTGTTTCACCTGCAGTATCACATCTAATTAATCCTTGCAATAAGCCTGTGAAGGAGATAGCATTATTGCTATTAATCAGTTGTGAAAACAGGTTCCAAAGGTAAGTAACTTGATGTCACATAGCTAATAACCAAAGGTCAGGATAGTGTAACCCAGAGCTCTTAGTCAGTCATTCATTCAACAAAAATCTTCTGAGCTCCTACTATCTTTCAAGTATTAGGTATACATCAGTGAACAAGACAGATAAAAATTCTTGCACTCCTTATAGAGCTTACATTCTAGAAGATGTAGAGGGGGAAGATAAACAGTGAGCAAAAAATACCAATGTAAATTACACAGCACAGTTGCCAATAGCCAACTATTTTTACTTACAAAAATGGTAATTTCATATGGTTCAACCTGTAGAAGGTGGTAAGTGCAACTGAAAAGAGGAGGGTAAAGAGGATAAGCAGTAGGAGGCAGGTTGCAGTTTTAAGTACGGTAGCCTGGCAGACCTCAGTGAGGTAACATGTTGAGGGGAGGAGAGGAATCAGGAGTTATCTTGGATGCTACACTCACATGTGATAACACAGACCTCAACATCACAGGGGCTATGAAGACCAAATGAAATTACAATAGTGAAAAAGTTTTATAAGTTAGGAAGTTTAGGACTATAACAAATTATTATTTAGTATTATTTGAAGTTCCTTACTTTGCTGCTGGGAATTACAGCAAGCTTATTAAGGCATATATATATATACCTAGATGGCTTGCAAAGTTACCAGTTCATACCTTACCTGGAGTAGAGAAGTATTTTTGATGTAAAGAAGAGTTTTGATGTAACACTTTTTTTCCTGCTCCCAGAAAAGCTTTTGTTGTTGTTCTTTAGTCAATAAAGTATTAGCTACACAAAGCAGGTAACAGTACATGTCTGAAACAAACTGTTGAGAGGCAGATGAGATTGTAATCTAAAAAAAATTTAACAGAATTCCAAGAGAAAGCCATGTTACTTTAACATAGTAAAATGTAAGAGTATACCAGGTATCTGAAATTTAATGTCTCTGAAGTAGGTGAGAATTTTGGTAGCTCCAACAACCCGTTCTACCAGATAATCATTATTTGCTCTCCTTGGTAAAGATTACAATTAAACTAGTTACTAAAACTTAACAGACAAGGAAAAGGTAACCAACAGAAAACTATACTAGGTTAATGTGTAGAGAAATGATAGGTGTGCATAGTTTCTTTTAAAGAGACAGCCTTTATTTCAAGGATTTTTACATTGAAGGATTCAAAAAGTGGTAAGGTTTTTTGAAATTTACTGATTTGTATTTAAAAGGAACTGTTGACAATGATTCACTGGAAATAATCTGAACAAGAGGAAAAAACACAGTCAATAATTCTGAAACACTACTAAAATAATACTAGGACGTATGGTTTCCCTGACATAACAATACCTCTTAGATGCTACCATTGATATGAAAACTAACTGCTTCTTACTTTTCTAAACACACAGTGGTATAATTAACAATATTCAATCACTTCTGTTCTTTCTTGAATATATAAAAATTAAAATACCAATTAGAAAACTAATATATCTTCTCTTTAAATGTTTCTTACAGATACAATTTCAATATTTTCATTCAATAGTGTGGTTTAAGAGATTTCACAAGTCAAACAATAATCCACCCAAAGGGACTGATAGTCTATAGGTTCATAGTGCAAATAAGAAGTTCAGGAATGCAGCAACTGACGTTTCTAAAATACAAAACAGATAAAATTCTTAGAAGATACATGCAATATGCTCTACTTAAACAGCTGGCCACAGAACTAGAACATTTGAGAATTTTACTGGTTATTTCAATGGGACTCCAGATGTTTCCAAACTCAACTTGAGTGCTCATTTTAGGCTTTGTATTTTGCTTTTCCAGTTTCACTAATGACACAAACGTGCTATAAGATAAAAATCCAGAAATTCACATTAGAGAAGAGTATTCTGAAATGAAAGGCAAGCACAGTATTTCTGTGAATTTTACACAAATAGTATTATTCTGAAGGTTTTTTTACTAAACAAACAGAAGTTTGTGTAGTCTTCCTAATCTTTCTCACCCATGTTCATAAATGCATTCTCAGGACTCCTGCCTCCAGAGTAGGAAGCAGGTATTTGAAAGACAATGAATTAAAAGACTTAAACTATTGTATTTATTTCTTACTTATGACTACATTTATCATCTGAAATAATAATGGGACAGTTATTGTATATTAAAGCTGTTCAGCTGTTTCAGCCAGCAAGAAGTGTCATCCTAGCTGGCCATGTTCCAGTTCTAAGGAACGTCTGTACTTGACTACAGTTTTATGTGACTAATGGGAATCATCAGTGTGTTCTAATTATGAGGTTCTGGAAAGAGAAAACAGTTCTTCTCCTTTGTAAATTTTTATGTGAGTTCTGAAGAATGAGATTGAGAAAAAGCAGCCGTACTTACATTCAAATCCCTGAAGTATTCATTATAGTCAAGGGCATATCCTACAACAAACTTGTCTGGAATTTCAAATCCAACAACTAGAAAGAACCATAATTCCACAGTTAGAGTAAACATCATTTTCAATCTAGTATTTGTAAATGTGTCTTCTCTATAAATACTCTCTAAAGTAACTCTAAACCATTAAATATAAAATTTACTTGGGTTAAAGATGATTCAGTCATTGACAAAAGTAATTCACTTACAGTCTGGTCTATAGCCAACACTTCGAGGAGTCCTCTTTACCAGCAAGCTGTTAATTACAAAATGTGACATGTGACATATGGAGACACTACAGGGCATTACAAAAGAGAACACTAATGTTCTGAAATATCGTTTCACCTTCATTTAGCATACTATGGTCTGTTTTAACATACCCAAAGAAAGACTATGAAACAGAAAGCTAAACCACAGGGATCACTGGGCAGGGGCAGCAACAAGTTCACACCACAGATGAGGCCCTTATTGATCTGTTCCTGGAACACAGGGGACTGTTCTGAGAGCTATACCCTGACTACTCATGCACCCACCGAAGGGCAGCTAATCAGGAGGATGAGTGGGTGGGGAGTGCCAATGAGCAAAGATGGAAAGAAAGTTAAGGGCTCTCAGTCCAGAATCCCTGGACATACAATCCCTAAGCAAGAAAGGGGCGTGGGAGAGGTGAACTTCACCTTTACAGACTTTTAATATGTGGCTTCCAGAGAGTAACTAGGTTAAAAAGTAGCTTAATGCTAAAGGAGTTAGTATTTATTTTTGAGAGAGCAAAACCTTCAGGTAGGATGAGTCTAACTCTAACAAAGGTCATTTCATAACCCAAGTACTGCCTGCTGAAATTTTTCAGCCATTAAAAAAAGCTGTAGTGTTTTGAAAGCCTCTACATATGTTAAGGATAATCCCCAAAAACATGATTTTATACCTTTCTAGATAAATACATTTAAAGAGTTAGAAAGGACCTAAAGTGATTCTCAACCATAGCTGCCTATCAGAATCACCCAGGAACCTAAAAAAACAAATGAAAACAGATACCCAGGCCACAGCCCTGACCAGTTATATCAGAATTACTGGGGTTGGGACACACATACATTTTTTGTTATTTTTTTAATTTCTCAGGTGATTCCCATGTGCAGCTGAAGTTGAGAACCACTGGCCTAAGCCTTAGCCTCCAAGGGAGCATCTAATCAAGTCCCTCATGATTCTCTTCCAGTCATTAGAAGATACATTTGTACTCAATTTCCATTTAGAAAGAAAATAACAAACCAGTCACAGCAAAAACCCTTCCCTCTACCTGAACTCACTCAGAAACACTGCAGAAAAGGTATAACAATTTACTGTAAGCTGTATTAAGAGTTCAGGAGAACTTAGTACCTCATATGCCTGCAGATCTGAATGTTTAATAAAGCTCCATCCATTAGGCATGATTCTAACTTGTTTTTGAAGCAATTTCTATAACTTAGATGGGTAACCACTCCAAAGAAGATACACAAATGGCCAATAAGCAGATGAAAAGATGCTCATCATTAGTTATCAAAGAAATGCAAGTTAAAACCACAATGTGATACATCTCACCAACTAGCATGGCTATAATAAAAAAAAACACAGACTGTAACAAGTGTTGGTGAAGATGTGGAGATACTGGAACCCTCATACATTGCCAGTGGGAAGGTTAAAAAAAAAAAAGAGCAGATGCTTTGTTAAAGAGTCTGGCAGTTCCTCAAAACGTTAAGAGTTACCGTATGACCTAGCAATTCCACTCCTAGGTATATGCCCGAGAGAACAGAAAACAGGTGATCAAACAAAAACTTGTACACAAATGTTCTTATCAATATTACTCATAAGAGCCAAAGACTAGAAACCCAAATGTTCATCAACAGATGAATGGATAAAATGTAGTATATTCATACAATGGAATATTATTCAGCCATAACAAGGAAAAAGTATTGATAGCACTACAACATGGATGAAGCCTACAACATGCTAAGTCAAAGAAGCCAGATACAATGGACCACATATCATGAGTCCATTTATATGAAATTTCCAGAACAGGCAAATCCATACTTTCATGTTAGTGGTTGTCAGGGGGTAGGGGAAGGGGTGAATGACTGCTAATGGGTACAGGGTTTCTTTTGGAGGTGAAGAAGGAGCTCTAAGACAGTGGTGATTGATGTACAGCTCTGAAGACAGTAAAAGCCACCGAACTGTACAACTTTAAAAGAGTGAATTTTATGGTATGTGAATCATCTCAATTAAAAAAAATGAGTAATCATTTATAGAACCAGCTATACGTAATGTGCTAAAAATCTTACTATCCTTCCTACGCCCTAAAAAGCACAACTAAGCAGTTGCTCACTGCAATGAGATCCATCAACACTGTACAGCCAATAGGGAACAGTGCTTGGCAGTTTAAAAGATTTTTAAAAGATGGCTGTGATCAGCAGACTTTGTCTCATTGGCTGCTCAATCCAGGACTTGTATTGTGAGAGGCAGCCTGCAAGTCCTTGCAGGCTGCCTTGTAGATATTAATTTTTTTATCCTCAGTTTATATATAATTTAATTTCATAAATGTTACTCACCTTATCATTAACTTGTCAAGTACTGAAAAGAAAAAATGTGAACAAATTCTCCATGAATAGTTAGAAGTTACAAACTTTTAAGAAATTAATTTTTCAATTGTGTGACTCTTGCTAGAAACTACCAGCTCTGGATGATTTTTTTTAATGTGATTATATTACTATTATTAGGTATTTATAGAAATTGCTAATTTGCATGTATAATTTTATATATTATGATTTATATAAATAAATTATATTAAAAGTTACTAAGCAGATATAAAGTTAAATGGTAATATTTTTTGAATTTTTTATTTTGAAATAATTACAGATTCACAGAAGTTGCAAAGAGGAGGTCAAATGTGCCCTTTCTCCAGTTTCCTCCAATGCTAGTATCTCACGTAACTAGTTATGGACATTGCTGGACTGACTTTATCCAGATTTCACCAGTTTTATATGCACTGGTGTGTGTGTGTAGTTTATGCAATTTATCATACATGTGGATTCATGTAACCACCACCACAATCAACACAAAGAACTTCCCATCACACAAGGCTCTCTCTCATGCTAGCTCTTTATCGTCACATCTACCTGTCATGTCCTAACCCCTGGCACCCACTAATTTGTTTTACATTTCTTATCACTTTGTCACTTTAAGATTATATAAATGGTATCATACAGTATGTAACATATTGACATTGACTTTTATCAGCACAATTCCCTGAGGTTCATCCAGGTTGTTGCCTGTTATCAATACTTTGTTCCTTTTTACTGCTGAGAAGGATTCCATGGGAGGATCTACCATAATTTATTTAAGCATTCACCTACTGAAGAACATGTTGGTTTTTCCAGTTTTAGGCTACAAATGAAGCTATAATGAACATTCATGTATGGGTTTTTGTGTAGATATGCTTTCATGATCTGGGATAAATGCCCAGACATGGAACTGCTCAAGTCATACGGTAGTTAAATGTTTAGTTTCTTAAGAAACTGCCAAACTGTTTTCCAAAATGGCTATACCATTTGATATTCCTATCAGTGTACGGAGTTAATTTTTAATTTAACTTTTAAATTTAAAAGCTTATCTAGTCATTCTTAGCCCTGAATTTAAAAAAGAGTAAGCTTTATACTTACTCTTTTTATGTGTAAAGCACAGATATGCATACATTACACAAACATATATATATCTGTGATATTAAAATTCAGTGGTGAGGGAGAGATTTTTTAAAAGGTTGAGAAACACTGACTCAACAACTCCATCAACAAGACATGCCCTAAGTATTCTTTGAGCATTTCACACCTCCAGCAACACAAAATACCTCTCTCATGAGACAATCTATCTCAATTCTACAGCACATTCAAGGAGAGAGGCACAAAAGAATATCCAGAGGAATAAACTCTATGCCACAGCAGATTGACATTTAAAATCGTAAAGAACATGTAGAGGAACAAGCAAGTGCACTGACTGGTGTACAGGATACTACTTAGTACCCCAGAGTATCATCTACACACACTCATCACACCTGTCCCAAATCCATCTAAGGTAAAAATTCACTGACAATACACTTGCACCAACTATCAGAAAAGCTCCAAAGGACAAACTGCTAACATCTGACTCATTAGAAGGCTGGCTTACTCTGATTCAAAGATGCTCAACAATACTTTGATCTTTAAAATGGGTTTATAAGAAACAGTTAATCTTTAGGGGGGAAAAAGTAGGATCACTGTGTGACCCCTAAACAAAAATTGCAGATTGTTCAAAGATTTAAATATAAAAAAATGAAACTGTAAAAGTTAAAAAAAAAACATCCACCAGGGATTTTACCCTACCAAGAACTTAAGATAGTAAAGCATGAACTCTTGAGCCTGGTTGCCTGGGTTTAAATCTCACCTCTGTTGTGTACTAGCTCTGTGCCTTTGGACAAGTCCCTATGTCTTGGTATCCTTATTTCTAAAGAGGGAATAATCGTGCTTCCTCAGAGTTGTTGGGGGATTAAACTATAATTAAAAATAAACACAGGTAGAACTTAATAAAGCAAAAGCCAAACAGCACAGGTAGGAGGCCACAAGGTGGGGCTGGTTTAGAAGAAGGGAAGTAGGTATTGTAAACTTTCAATGTAGATACAAAACAAGATGCAGCATACATCACCACTCCATCACTCAATTCCACCTGCTAACCCCTCTGTGGGAGCCTTGGTCTCAATTTTGCAAAGGGGTCCCAAAGGACAAGTTGGTATCAGTATTACCATGCTGAAAAATGAAATGTTTATTAGGCAAAAGGTGACTGCAATGAAGGGCTTTATTAACACATGACAAAATAATTTATAAAGGATATTTACTGAGTCTTATTTGAAATTACATTATACTTTATGAAGATTAAATGACAGTTGCGAACATCTACTCTTACAAAGAAGCAATTTACTTAATCCTCTTTCAAATGTAGAAAATATCCTATGTGAAAATGTCATATACATACCTTGCAACCTTGACCATCTTTGGATTATGCTGCTTGACTAAGGAAAGCAAGGTTTGCATTGTTTTGCCAGTGTCAATTATATCCTTTAAAAAAAGACATTTAAATGGTAAATAAAACCATAATAGCTTTAAATTCAATCATTATATAAACACAAAATACCAAAACCCCATGTATAATTGGAAAAATGCCATTTTTTTCAGTGCAGTAATTCTCACAATTCATAAACTGAAATATTCTGGCATCTATAAATCATCTGGCTCTCAGAAAGCAGTAGGAATTCCTCAGGACTGGATTTTGTAGGCACCAGAGGTCACTGACAGTTAATTTGGATATATATATGCAAGTATGTCCACCCATGTTTTATTAGAGAGTTATTCTGCTGCTCTTCATAGATATTTTCATAAAGTCAAGATCAGGATTGTTCTCCCCCTAACTCCCGGATGCAGGTGGTTAACAGACCACAGTTTGAGAAACACTGTTTTATACTTTATACCATCTTAAAAGTATCCAAATTAATAAGGCTTTACTATATAAAATGATTTCACATGAAAGTGAATCTTAGCTATTTAGTCAAAAGTAGGATATTATTCAAAACAAACCCATCTCTAATTGGGAAAATATTTCTTAACTATAACCCTAATGCTCTTCAATGAAAATATTCTCTACAAAAAAAAAAAAGAAGAAAAAGAGAAAAATACTTTCTACAGATAGTACAAAGTAGTGCTTCACAAAGTGGGGTCTGGGTCAGTGAGTGATCAGAAACTTAAGGGCTGGAGACTTGTCAAAAACGCAGATTTCTGGGTAGACAGAATTCTGATGGCCACCAAGACTCCTGCTCCCTTGGTGTACACACCTAAAAGAATCCCCTCTCCCTTAGTGTGAGCGGGACCTGTGAAAATGATGGTAGTCACTTCTGTGATTGGGTTATATTATACAAGATAGCTGTAGCACACTGGAGAGTCTCCTGCTGGTTTTAAAGAACTCAGCTGCCATGTGAGAGGGCCATGTGCTAGACATGAGGCTGGCCTTTAGGAGCTCAAGGTAGCCCCTGGCTGGCAGCCAGCAAAAAAATGGGACCCTCAGTCCTACAACCACAGCAGCTAAATTCTGCCAACAACCTGAATGAATTTGGAAGTGGACCATGAGCCACAAGTGAGATAGGAGCTCCAGCCTTGATTTAGCCTGATGAGACCCAAGCAAAGGACCTAGCTAACCTATACTCAGGCCCCTGACCCATGGAAACTGATATAATAAATATGTGCTTTTTTTAAAGTTTATTTTGATATCATTAATCTACAATTAAATGAGTAATATTATGGTGATTACACTACCCCCTTCATCAGGTTCCCCCCCCCAACCCCATTGCAGTCACTGTCCATCAGCGTAGTGAGGTGCCATAGAGTCACTACTTGTCCTCTCTGGGTTGTACAGCCCTCCCCGTGCCCCCTGAACATTACATCTGCTAATCGTATTGTCCCTTCTTCCCCCTTACCCCTCCCTTCCCACCCATCCTCCCCAGTCCCTTTCCCTTTGGTAACTATTAGTCCGTTCTTGGGTTCTGTGAGTCTCCTGCTGTTTTGTTCCTTCAGTTTTTTTTCCTTAGTTCTTATACTCCACATATGAGTGAAATCATTTGGTACTTGTCTTTTTCAGCTTGACTTATTTCACTGAGCATAATACCCTCTAGCTCCATCCATGTTGTTGCAAATGGTAGGATTTGTTTTCTTCTTATGGCTGAATAATATTCCATTGTGTATATGTACCACATCTTCTTTATCCATTCATCTACTGATGGACACTTAGGTTGCTTCCATTTCTTGGCTATTGTAAATAGTGCTGCAATAAACATAGGGGTGCATCTGTCTTTTTCAAACTGGGCTGCTGCATTCTTAGGGTAAATTCCTAGGAGTGGAATTCCTGGGTCAAATGGTATTTCTATTTTGAGTTTTTTGAGGAACCTCCATACTGCTTTCCACAATGGTTGAACTAATTTGCAGTCCCACCAGCAGTGTAGGAGGGTTCCCTTTTCTCCACATCCTCGCCAACATTTGTTGTTGTTTGTGTTTTGGATGTTGGCTAAATATGTGCTTTCTTAAGCTGCTGAATTTGTGGTAATTTGTTAGGTAGCATTACCCCAGACAAAATGAATCAATCTGAAGTGGAATTAATGAACTTTTGAAAAAATTAATGAACTTTTTTGAAAATTAATGAACTTTTGAAAAACGTAATCAGTTCACAGGGATACTCATGTACACAAACCCTTTGAAAAGTGTTGTTTATTTTTTAATCTATAAGCTAAAGTTTTTAAAAACTTTAACAGCAAAAAGTGAATTCAGGGTTACTGTTACTCTAGGGCCTTAAACCACTATACATGAGAGTGAGAACTCATTCTATTGCTGAGAGCATAAAGCATAAAACCACTTTAATGAGTCACTGGCAATAATGGTATAATCAAAAATGTATACAACCCAGACATTCTACTTCTAAATGCCTGTATCTAGAGGGAACTCACACATGTGCACACAGGGCACAGCAAAAGGATGCTCTTAGCAGCCCTGTTGGAGCAAGAAAAATTGGAAGCAAACTATTTGTAGGGCAATAAATTGGCTGATTCATACACTGCAGTGCTATGTGGAATTTTAAGGCCAACAACTGCAAGTCTCAACACAAATAACCTCAAAACCAGTTTTGAGTGGAAATAAGTTGCAAAAGAATATGAATAGTGTGACCCTACATAAATTTTTTAATACACAAAATATTTTTTGCATATGGATACATATATGAAATATAAGCATAAAAAACATGCATGGGAATGATAAATACAACTTTAAAACAAAGAAAAAATTCAGGCCAAGAAGGGAGGAGTAATTAATATACCCCAATTTTTCCATTATCCAGTAAAAATAAATTACTATAAGTATTTCTTACAAAAAGCAATCTTACTCCCATATAACAAAGTAATTCCTCCCTGGCTTTCCTTTCTTTCCCTGGCTTAAGTTTAGGATTGTGCATACTAAGTTAGAAAATCATAAACACTATATTAAAAGTATATATAACTTACTTCAACAATCAAGACATTCTAGAAGACAAAAGAAATGAAAATCAGTACAATGAATCAGACAGTGTTTCCAATTATAACTCAAATCACATCATAACAAACTCTAAGGAATTATCCAAATATCAAACACTGATTTAAACAAGTGGGTCATCTGTTGGGATTTGAAATTCTTAATATGAAATTTTCACCGCAATGAAATCTTTAAAAATAAAATTTGACCCATATGTTCATTCTTAAAAAGTTTTTATTACTTTAAATGGAGGTCTAATCTTGGGCCAGTCATGACATTTCTCTGGCCCTTAGTTTCCCATATGTAAAATGAGGGACCTAAATGAAGTAGTATGCATCTTCCAACTGCAATATTCAAGAATGGTAACTCCAAAATCACTCATTTAACTTACCATATGGAATGCAATTCAAAACCCATTTTCTCATTAGGCTGAAACTGATCTGCATTTTCTGGATGTGCTCACATTCTTTGACTAAAGAAATACCAATGCTTCCTCCCACCATAAACCCTCAACCCCAATTTCTACCTCAGAATTTTAGAGCTGAAAGAACCCTTAGAGAAAATACCATCTAACAATTACCTCCAAGTCACAGAAGAGTCCTATCTGTTCTTATACTAGTTGTAGGAATGAGGTACCATGTCACATACTGGTTATAATTGCTGTCATAGGAAGACTCATGCTTGTATGTTTGTTTGTTGTTCTCATTTCTCTGTCAGACACCTATAATATCAGAATTTTAATGTTCTGTATGTTCTTTTAAGTCAGTGGTTACCAAGGTAGGGCACACAAGATCCACTGGGTTGCAAGAAAGAAACTCCACCTTGTTTAATAAATAATCTGGCATGTTTTATAAGATATGTAATATTATTACCACAGTAAACATATAATTTATTCCATTCCTCATATCACAACTAATTTGTCTCTTTTCAAAAGATACTCTAATCTAAACCTTTAGTAAAAGTGAATATAATCAATTAATGGGTCAATAATTACTTCACAATCTACTATGTGGTTGTTTCAGAACATTTTTTTCCACCCTAGCTAGCATATCTGAAGGATAACATTTTTCTGTCAGTAACTGTGGCTCACAGCTGCAGCTACTTGCACCATGGGATGGCACTGTAATTTGAGCACTGAATTATGAGACAGAGAAACTGGATTCTAGTCTTGACTCTAATACTAAGTACCTGTACAACCTTGATTAAATCATAATCATAGACTTCTAGTAGAATGAGACAGTTTATACAAAGTCCAGAAAGATTAGATATTTATCCAATACAAAATTGTAGTATCTAGAATATGACATAAAGAATGAGAATTTCTACCATTATTGAAAGCTTATTTTATATCAAATAGCTACATCCTTAACTTTATAAATGAAAAAAAATGAGACTCTGAAGTCAAATGGCTTGCCTAAAGTCCTAAAAATAACCAAGTGATAGAGATTAGGAGTATTTTCAGGGTCCAAAGCCCATATTCTCAACCACTAACTGGAAAAAAGGGGGAAAATTATATACACATGTATCTGCACATACATAGTGCCTGAGAAAGATAAACTGAAATAGTCTAAGTACCCATAATCTTACCACCAAGAAATAATTTCACCCAATTTATGTGTCTTGATTTTTTTCCACAATAAACGTGCTTTACTGTAACTATCATGAAAATGAAGTTACTTTAGAAACAGAGACCTTTTAAGATCACAGAGCTATGTAATGGGACAGAACCACTAGGTTGGAAAGGCAAGGTCAAATGGAATCACAGAAGGCTTTGAAAGCTGGCCCCTCCCAGCACTAAAAACTGGTTATAGGAGTAAGGGCTTCAGCTTACTTCTAAATATAGGCAAAGCATGCTAAAGCGGAAGGAGAACAGGTCTAGCAGAGGCATACAGGAGACAGAAAGGGGAAAGAATCAACAGATTATAATTTCTCCTTTGCAGTTTTCAAAGATGCTGAGGACAAGATTAGTTTGGCATGACCCTAATACAGGACAACAGAATTTGACACAAATGTTGTATGTTAAAGTTTCCTTACAGATATTCAGTTAAGTAAGCTATAAATATTGCCATCTAAAAATCAGAGGAAGAAAAGAGCTTTGGAGCTAGACAGACCTGCATTCAAATTCAAGCTCTACCAACTACTGGCAGTGTGCCTTTGCACAAGTCCTTCAACCTTGCTGAGTCTTAGTTTCCTGATCTGTAAAATGGGAACAATAATATTTACCACATGGGATTGTTGTGAAATTTTTATGAAATTATGCTTTATATTTAGCACAGTATCTATAAATAAACAAATTACTGGCAGTTGAAAAAAATAACATTTCATCATTTATCACTGGTTACTCAAAAATCACATCAATGTATAGAATAATAATATTCAAATATCTTAATATCTCCATTATTTCAGCCAACTGTCTATACTGGAAGAATTCTGATATATTTAGGAAACTTTTTGAGATTTCTTAAAAATAACAGTATATTTCCACTTACTGAGTGTTCTAACTACCAGAAATTATTGTAAGAACTATTGCATTATTTCACTTAACCCCTTAAACTCTGTGAGGTGGCTGCCATTATCATCCCCACCTTACATATGGGAGACAGGTGAGATTAAATAACCTGCCCAAGTCACATAGTTAGGAAGTACTGAACCAGGCTTTGAACCAAAGCTGTCCATCTCTAAAACCCACTTTCAGCCATTACATTATATCGTTTCTCTATCTTTTAAGAAACTATGGGTGAATCTATTGCTAAAAAGAACACTTTTCCACCATATATATATATTTTTTTGATGGGAAAAAAACTTTTACTAGTGGACACCAGGCATTACAGTGAGTGAAGCCACTCCCATTTCTACCCCTTGATTCCTCCATGTGTAAATCCTAGCAATGGAAGAAATGGCACCATATATCGGATGCTGATGAGATGATATGCCACCTCCTGGTGGGCACTGTTCTGCCCATAAGGCTTTGACACCTACTTGATGCCATAACTAAATCTTCAAAAACTGCTCCATCATTTTATCAAGCAAGTTGCTTCAGGATGGTGGGGAGCATGGTAAAACCAGCAAAGTCCACGAGCATGGGCCACTACGAACTTCTTTTGCTGTGAATAAGTTCCGTGATGGGAAAAAATAACGGTGGACTATTGTGATAGTGAATAATGCCGCAACCATGGCCACTTTGTTCATGAGCCCATCCATCAATGACAGGAGTAGCTGGGAGAGGTGACTGATATTAACAAAATAAGTCAAATTATCCACAAGTCATTGGAAGCATGATCTTTGGTGAGGCAACTGTCTTGAGTCAAGGCAACCAGGGAAAGGAGCCATATATTTTTTTTTTTGAAGGATTCCAAATTAGATCCCCAGAGGCAGAGAGTAGTACTTGGCAATATGGACTTTAATGTTGTGTTCTGATGACTCTTTGCTATACAACCTAGGCAAAGATACCTAACCTAGATTGCTTACAAGGGTTAAACAACCTTTGTTTAAGTGCATAAATAACTAGGTAAACTGCCTCTTACTGACTGACTGAATGCATACTGTTACTAATTGACTCAGTATGAAGTGCTCTTTTCTTTCCCTTCAAGATACATACCTTTCCAGTCAGAGTTGAGAGATCATCTCCACCAATAACT
>JAVSCE010017366.1:0-32655 GCA_032199065.1 Smutsia gigantea
ACTGACTGTTGACTACTTGCAGAGTCATTTGTACCATTGTGCCCAAATCCCTCAGAAGAATGACCTGATCCCGGAGAACTTCTGTACCCTGAGGCTTTGATGTATCTCTTCATTCCATGTCCCTTGGGTGATCTTGTCCCTGGCCTACATCAAATGTGGGTTTATACCCTTTCTTGATTTTGGTGTAGACCAGCTAGCTTCCACCTAGGTAGGACTGTTCCAGTTAGTCTTAACCAGCTTCCTTTCTCTGCACCAATCAGGTTTATGCCCAGATTCTCTTTTTCTTAGTAGTTGCGGCTTGCCTTGTACATGGGGCAGAGTAATGAGTGCTAAGGTACAAGTACACAAGTATCATTGGCAACATCTATTGATGTCACTAGAAAGCCATCAAATAAAACTTTTAGTGTATTAAAATGACTTCTCTTTTTAGTGTCTTTCTCTTCACACCAAGAAGCAAAGCTTAGCCTATGCTTTCACTAATGAAGCTATCAAATCAGGGTGCAAGTTCATATCTAATGAACTTAAACATCTGAGGCATGGTGTACTATTGTTTCCAACTGCATCTTAACTGTACTTATGGTTTGCATATCTACAAATAAATGTGCTGTATCAATCTAAGATGTTATTATACTTCTATTTCTTTGAATTGTATCTCTCCATTGTACTACACAGTATACTATCAGAGAAAATCCCAGCAGTAGCATGATTTTCCTTCTCTGCAGGAAGAGCACTAGAGTAGGTGGCAGGTCCACCTAGATTTTCTTTCTCTTGAATTTTTGACTTCTGGAAAATAATTTAACCTGTTAAATTTGAGTGATATCCATTTTCAAAACTGAAATATTTGCAAGGGCCAGAAGACTTGGAGGAAACAGGAATCTTAAAACTTCCTGGAGAGTTTTTTTTTTTAAGAAGATAAATGAGTTAATTGGAATTGCAATCACAGGAAAAGGGAAGAAGATTTTTGAATCTTAGTATCCTTTTTCTTACCATCACATCAGCAAATTCTGACTATAAAATTCCTCACGTAGGCCTGATAAATAATTTATGACAAAAATGATTGTGAAAGAGCCAAATTAGCTGACATCTAAAAAGCAGATACCAAATTCCCTAAATCTTGTTTCTTCCTGCCTTCCAACTGCAGTTTAGGGTGAAGCATTAACTATGCAAATGAGTAAAAAAGAAAAAAAATTCTTAGGGGTAAAACAAAGTTAGTAATGGAGAGAAAACTGTACCACAGTCACATCTTTATTTAGACTCCTTGCTTTTTATTTGTTTAATCACATATTTAGTGTAAAGTACATCTTTAGTATCTGGGAGAAGTTATTAAATCTGAATCTGTGTTTCCAAGCGAGGAAGATACTTTTTATCCTCTGGAATATTAGGTGGTATATAGACTGGATCCAATCTCAATTCATTACTGTTTTGGAATAAATCACTGACATCATCTCATCTACCTTAGGAAAGCAGTAAAAGTATTCTGGCTTCTTAGAGCTTTTCATAGTACCTGGACATGGATATTAAATCAGGGGTGGACAGAGAGTCTGTAGGGATTGGAAGGATTAGGGACAATTTGGTGGTGATCTGAATTTCTTTATTTTATCTGAGCTGAAATAAAAAGTTGTTTGGTTATGTAAAGACTTATTTGGAAAACTTTCAGTGGGAAAAATACAAATACATAACACTTAACTAAATTTTCATTACAACACCAAGGATTTTAGAAATCAGAGGAACCTTAGGCATCTTCTAGTTCTTCTAATTTTACATAAGAGAAACCAACCATTTCTTAGGGAAGATGCAGAGGTAATTTCTGTCTGGAATTGAGGGTTATATGACTTCTGAGGTTCCACTCAATAAATTTTTTGAAATTGAGTCTAAAGAAGTTAAGGAAATTGCCCAAGATCACCTAGCCAATTGTGTAAGAGAGAGTCTAGAGTAGATTCCAGTTTTCCGGATTCCTTGTCCATGTATGACTCTTCATACTTAAGGTGTTTGAAACTCAAAACAGTGAAGCACTTTGGGTAGTACATTGAGAAAACAGCATAGACCTGGCACAATCAAATACTTACCTTTGAGTGTCTTTTAGTTCCCAGTGTGGTGAGTCACATAGTAAAATAATGTTGGCATACTGAAATATCATATCAGGCACTAACTAAAAGGAAAAGAAAATCACTCAGATTAATTTTGTGATTTCCTCTGAATCTTTTGACAAATGTAACCTTGAACGCTGATCTGCTTTGAATGCAGATTCTCTCATGACAGTTGATATATTTGGTGGATAAAGCAGAGCTCCTCCTACATAAGGACTTCAGTTCTAAGGTTGTTTAAAATCCATTAAGCTAAGAAGCTGTTCATTGAGACATTTCAGTGGTATTGCCAAAGAATTTGATTATACTGGACACATTATTCATTTATGGTAAGTCTGGAACGTAAGTTTTGGGGAGGGAGTCTGGGGGTGAGAGGTAACTTGTTTTGAATAATTATTTCACTTTCTTCATCTTTTAAAAATGAGTCATAAATCTTTTTTGTGGCAAAAATAGTTTGACTTGATATAGTATTAATTTGGAGAGATGCTATTTTTTTTTGCATGAAGCTAATAGGTGCTGGATAATCAGTATGAATAACACTACTGCTTTTAATACTTGTTTCTTATTAGTCTTTATTTCCTATAAAAATCATATCTCTTATAAGCAAACCTAGTCCTTTGGAAATGGTAAGGATAGTTGCATTTTAGAGTTAAGATGTTTTCTGAGATAATTTCCTCTGTGATTTTTTTCTATAAATAAATAGTAATCCTTTATTTTGGACTAACTTTTCTCTTAAGCTCTGAAATAACTATAAAGCAACTCTAAAATGAATGATTTATATGATGTTTTGATTTAATTTATGGAACATGCATATCCTCTGTGTGGTGATTTCATTTATCTGTATATTATGATTACAAATATAATAGAATTATTGAAATAAAAATTCCAATTTTCACTGCTTTTGCTTTGAAGTGAACTAGCATCTTACATACTTGATGCTTGTTTTCCTCTGAAAGAATGCATAATTAAATCTGACCGTCACTTTTACATACTGCATTTGCTTGGTATGCTTCCAGATGAGTTTTTTTTTTTTTTAATATGTAAGAGGGTTTGTAAAACTAGAACATGAATACAGGGGATCACCAGCTCTTTTTGATAGAAATTTTAGTAAACTATAGAATGTTTTAGAGAATTTAAATAAATTGCATGAATTTATTATTATTGTTCTTCTTATTCTAAGTAGAGAATAATAAACTAAAGACGAAGAGATCTGATTTTCAGTTGTAGGTCTCTTCCATATAGCCATGTGACCTTGGGATGGACATCCTATCTCTCTCCTTCTCAGTTTCTTCTGTATCATGAGCCAGATATCCTGACTCTACCTAATGTTATGAAAGGCAATATAAATGTTAGAAACGGGTTTTTAAAGAGCAGGTTTAAACAAATGAGAGGCAGATCAACTCTTGGATCCTTTTTTTTTTTCTCAATACTAAGATCTTACCTGTGAAAGAAAAGCTGCTTTCAGGATATTTTTTGAAAATCAGAGAAATATCACCTGTATTTTGCTACAACCTGGAGGAGTTGGGGGTGGGGGAGTGGCGTTGCTTGTTTTGATGTATTTTTCAGTGTCTTCAAGATATTGATTGGGGGTGGCTCCTAGATGTGGGAGAAGTAGAAAGCCAACTGAGAACAATTCAGTTATTACACCCATCTATGCTGCAGACATTTTACTTGTGGTATCCCATTTAATCATTTCCTAAACTGTGGTGGCAAGTATTGTTGCCTTCATTTTATAGATATGAAAATAGCCAAAGTATCTTTCTCAGCTCTGTGTGGCTGCAATGTATGTGCTCTTTCCATTAACCATCCAGCTGCTAGGGTCTCACTGAGCCAAAGGAGAAGATACACTCTTTGGAATTAAGCCTTCCATTGTTTCTGTGGGATAAAGATGTATGCTGGGGAGATGAATAATGAATAGGGTCATAGAGTCATTTGGCAGGTGCCTACATGGTATGATTTGGGAGGCAATTGACAGATGACTGCCCACAAATATTACCTTCGTTGGCCTGTCACAGTCACCTTGCCTGAGATTTTACCAGTAAAGTCATGGCTTTGGATGTAGGAGGTTTTTTAAATTTGTTTTGTTTTTCATTGGCAGTGGGTAGGTTGGGGGGACTTTCAAATGCACATATCCCTAGGAGGGTCACATATTAAATCTTTTGTCACTTAATACTTTATCAGGCAATGGGGAATAAAAGAAAGAGCTCAGATTTTGGAGCCTTAAAGACCTGGAATTGAATTCTGATTCCACCACATCCTACTGTTTGACTTTCACGTGATAACTGGAACTCTCACAGCTTCATTTTCTTCTTGAGTAAAACAGATAATAATGCATATGCATAGGTCCTTATTATGATAAGCATAATATATTTAACATCTGGTATGGGTCACTGTGGTAAAGTGAGAAGAGCAATGGAATGGAAAGCAGGAGACTTGTTCTGCCATATCTGTTTCATTCATTGAGGTAAATATTTATTGAGCATCTACTACGGGTCATGACTGTGCTAGGCACCAGAGATATAACAGTGAACCATTTGAAGTCCCTGCTTTCTTATATTTTAAGTTGTAGTTTGTTGCTAACCCAGCTGTATCTATACCTTGTCATTTAGAGAAGGATTAATGTTCTTCACATTATAGAGATTGGAAACTAAGGGGTAAATGATAGAATGGTGAACAAAATAAATATCCCTGACCTCACTGAGTTTATAGTCTAATGGAGTAGAATTTAATCAGATAATCCCACAAATTAGTGTAAGATTCAAGCCACTGTAAGTCTTTGAAGGAAAGGTTGTCATAACTTTAAAAGCATGTAACTGGGGCCTCATTTCAACTTCTCTGAACAAGTGACATCTGAGCGGTGATCTGAAAAGTGAATAGGCGCTAACCAGATCATCCTCTACATGTGCTTACTCAGTCTTCTGGATTTCCCTCAGCTCTTTCAGACTTTCTTTGATGGCTGTTACAAACTTTCTCCTCTCTTTTTAAGCCTTCTGCTTAGCTATTACACATTTATTATCAGGAGTATACTTGTCTATGAGACTCTCCCTTTTACTAAACTGTGAGTACCTCTTAATGCACTGCAGAATTTCATTCCCTAGTGACTTCAGTAAAGCGTACAGAGAAGACTCACACAAACCAATCTGAGAGAAGGAGTATAGAAAGCTTATAGAAGGGAGGTACTATGTGGTCTAAATCTCAATGAGAAGAGGCAATCAATGACAAGCCTAGGTAAAGCAGGATTGGTATCACAGGACCTGCATATGGAAAAGCTTAAAACAGGCCCTTGTCTTTCAAGATGTATAGGTAGGTGGTGAGACTAAAAGTGCTGAAAATGTTGGTTCAGCAAAACAGCAGTAGACTCATAGACACTGAGAGGTGAGGGAGGGTGAGGGAGATAAAGGGGCACAAAAATTCTCAATCCTAACATAACTTTTTCATGGGAATAGTAGTACAGCATGGGGAATATAGCCAAAGGTTGTGTAACATCTTCCTGTGTTGACAGATAGTAACCGCACTAGTGGGGGTGAGGATTTAATAATATGGGTAACTGTTGAGCCACTGTATTGTATATTTGAAACCAATACAAGATTGTTTATCAATGATACGTCAATAAAAACAAAGAAAACATTGGTTCCAGATAATGAAAAGTGTTGATTCCCATGCTAACAGGTGTGTACTTTATTTTATGAGAGGTAATAGAGCATAGAGGTTAGAGCATAAACTCTGGAGCAACACTTAGCTGGCTTTGAGTCTGGCTCCATCACTTATTAGCTATGAGAGCCTGGGATAATCATTTAGCTTCTCCATGCCTCATTTTCCTTATTGGTAAAATGGGATGACATCAGTACATACGCTGTAGTGCTGTGGTGAGGACTAACTGAATTAATACAGTGATGTGCTTATAAAAGCACTGGCACACCATGAATACATTGAATTGTAAGCTATTATTGTAAGTAATCATGGGAATCCAGTGAAAATTGCAATGGAAGGATTTGTGTTTTGAAAAGGTCACATGACCACACCATGTCAAATGGCCTGATTCTGATTCTTTGAAGTTGTTTTTTAACAGGGAAGGTCATATGCTGAGGTGGGGGTTCAAGGGAGAGGAGATGAGAGGATTGAAGATACTGGAAAAAGTTTGTGATTATTGTCAAAAATGGAATAAAGTTGAATAGAGACATGTAATAGTGTTTCTGAGAAGTAATGTGGGTTTATTTAAAATTGAATGTTATAAATTTATCATGAAACTGATCTATTGTGGAACTTCTTCCATCAGCCCTTACCTGCCTCATATACAGGCACAGAAAAAACCTGAGAGTTGGATTCATTTAGTGTTGGGATTTTATTAGGAAGTTATAAAAAGGCAGAGGGGGCAGGGTTAATTTAGGGTATGGAAGCTAATCTGGATTGAATAAAGAAAGGAAGAAGGCAAAATCTGACAAATGATTTTGTAAAAAACAGTCAAACCTTTGCGAACATAAAAATTATCACACTGGCAGTACTTAAAAATGTAAGCCAGGATGAAAGGAGATTATGGGACAATCATTTAACTTCTCTGGCTTCTGTTTTCTCATCTGTAAGCCATGGTGATACATGGTGGAAGCCATGTATGTGTATATGTGTGTAAATTTGTACATACATCTCATTGTCTTTTGGTAGTAAGTATCAAGAAAACCTGGGGGCCTAGGAACTCAGGAGTATCCCACCCACTTCTAAGGAATGAAACGGGGTGGAGGGTAGGTAGTAGTAGTCATTATAACCCTCCCATGGATGCTCAGTCAAAGGAAGACAAAACCATGTTCTATAGGTGTGATTCAACACAAGTAGTTCTCTTTTGACTTTGGTCATCCAGCAGTGAGTAATCTCTAATTATGGACTCAGCCATCTCCCTTATCTAGCACTTTTGCAGGAAGAACTGTACATTTGTGTTAGAATTAGTGCTGACTCATTGAGAGGAAACTTGAACTCCAGGGCATTTTGATAATCACCACACAAAAAATATGTGAGGTGAGCTGTAAACTTCTGGAAAAGATGAAGTAGCATAAGATTAAATATGTGTGAGTGCACCAGCAGAGCATCATTCAGAAAACTGGCAGCAGCTCGTGATGGCGGAAGAAATGTCATGGTTCCCGATAGCAGCTCATACTAGAACCTTCAGGCTGCCAGAGAAGGTCCTCCAGCACTTATATCCTCTTGTTTATGACAGGATTTTAAAGGCTTCAAAGGGGTACAATGAAGTGTCACCATGAAAAGTTCCTACTTTAGTATTTTGCGGTTACACTATTTGAAGTGGGGAGGTTCAGTGTGGTTTTTTCCCAGGTATCTATCTAGTCAGAGACTTTAACAAGGAAAGTGCTATATCGCTTAAAAGTGATCCTTTACAAGAATGAGATTCTTACTAAAAGGCTGTAGAAAATGAGGGTTGGATTGTATAAGTACATACTTTGACTACTTAGAAATTTGGGCTTAAAAGGTTATGAACCTTTAAAATATTTCAATACACAATGCTAAATACTACTCATTAGATTACAGGTTCTGCTTAAACAAGTGGTTTATTTTGCCCTCACAAACTGTCTGCAGGTAGCTAATCCGGGGCCTCAAGAATATACAGCTTTACTGCATGAAGTCAGGGGCCCTGGGCTACTCCAGACTTGTTGTTCTGCCACACCTAGGGTGTTTTCCCTCATCTGCTTGATCCAAGGTGGCTCATTATCAAGACCACATTCAAGCAGCAGGATGGAGAAAAAGAGGAAAGGGAGAAAAGGTCCACTTCCATTTACATCTCTTAGGCCAGAACTTAATCACATCATATATAGCTGAAAGGATGTTCAGAAATATCATCTTTATTTTGTGCGGCTGTGTGCCCAGCTAAAACCTGGGGGCTCCGTTACTACTGAACAACAGGAGAAGGAGTATTAGGGAACAGCTAGTAATCTTAGCTGTACCACCTCCAAAAACAGCTCGTACCAATTCACATTTCTACCAGAAGCCTGAGAGAAGACTCAAACTTTATTAATTTTGCTCGTATAATGACTTAACTTTAAATTTATATAATCTAATTTTTTAAAGACATTTTTTAGAAAAGTTGTAAGTTCACAGCAAAATTAGGAGGAAAGTAGAAAGTCCCCATATATCCCCTGCTCTCACACACAGCCTCCTCCATTATCAACATCCCACTGTGGTACATCTGTTACAACTGATGAACCTATATTAACGTAATCCTTATTCAAACTCTATAGTTAAGATTAGGGTTCACTCTGGTGGTGTACATTCCATGCATTTGGGTAAATGTATAGTGACATGTATCCACGATTACAGTATCTACAGAGTATGTTCACTGTCTGAAAAATCCTCTGTGCTCTACCTGTTCATGCGTCCCCCTCACTCCAGCCCCTGGCAACTACTGATCTTTTTACTGTCTCCATAGTTTTGCCTTTTCTAGGATGTCATATGGTTGGAATCATATAGTATATGGCCTTTCAAAATTGGCTTCTTTCACTTAGTAATGTGCATTTAGAGTTCCTCTGTGTCTTTTCCTGGCTTGATAGCTCATTTCTTTTTAGCACTGAGTATTTCTCCAGATGTACCACAATTTATCTACAGGTATCTTGGTTGCTTCCAAGTTTTGGCCATTATGAATAAAGCTGCTATACATATCCATGTGCAGGTATTTGTGTGGTCATAGTTTTCAACTCCTTTGGGTAAATACCAAGGATCGTAATCACTGGCTGGTATGGTAAGAGTATTAGTTTTGTAAGAAACCACCACACTGTCTTCCAAAGTGGCTATGCTATTTTACATTCCCATCAGCAATGAATGAGATTCCTGTTGCTCCATGTCCTCCCACCTTTTGTCAGTGTTGAGGATTTTGGCCATTCTAATAGGTGTGTAGTGAGTAACTGTATTGTCTGGTCCTTCAGTAGACTTGAGAGCAGGGGACACTGTGTCTTGCTTTCTTATCTGTACAAAATAGGTACTCAGGAAAAGTCTGTGAAATGCAGATCTGGATGGATGCCTATGACCATGTCAGCACCAATACAGCAATCAAAGGACAGGTGATAAAAGTAGAGATGGCATTCTACTTTGATGAAAAGACTCTAGAATCACTTAGGAAACATTGCCTAACTCAGGCTCAAAAGCAGCTATCAAAAACAGAGTGTAGGTGAGTAGGCAGTCCTACCTCTTAGGGTTATGAAGTGGATTTAGAGCTTTTAAGCAAATGATTATAAGGAACCTTTCCTCTTGAAGCAGGAAATTCATTTTTATGAATGGCAGCTAGTTCACTGAAAAACAATAAAGTTCTGCCCGCATATAAGTAAAAAATAACTTGTTTTTGTCTAAGCACTTTACAAAAATAAGCTAATGAAAGAACTAATGAAAATATATTAAGAAGAGAGACTGCTCCAAATTTTTTAAATGACAGCCAAAAATGTACTAATTTCCAGTTAATGGAAAAAAGAAACATCGGTAAGAAGGAAAATGGAAAAAGAAGGGAGAAGAAAAGGGTGCCAGGAGAGAAAGGGGCATGAGGGAGAAGCAAATAGCAAGAACCTGAAGTGATGCAATAGCTACGCTCCACACACAGTCTGAGTCTCAAATAGGCCACCTAAGCCAGAGTGCAAATCCTCCTGCCTAGAGATATGCATTATTGGAGCCCTTTGGGAGTATGTGCAGTGGTATTTTTTGGTCCCTGAGTTTCAAAGTTTTCAAAATAAAATAAAGGCTGTATGTTACTATTCTGCATTTTGAAACCAGGACTAGAACCAGAATTTCTATTATTTCTAGATTCAGATCATCTACCATGTTTCTGACTAACAGCCAAGTTCTTCAAGTGCCTTGTAAAAATATAGTCAAAAATGTTTCTGATTACTTTTGCTGCAGAAGACAAAAACAAGAAGAAGAAAAAAGGGAAATCTCAGATTGGATGTAGAAAATAAAGATGTTCTATAGTCTGGAGAAATGGCAGATTTTTAAAATAATATTTCATTAGAAATGCAAGAAGGAAATAGCTCTGCAAAATAATTTGAGTAGATGGAAAATATTTATTAAAGTAATCACTAGTGAAACTAAACTTCAGTAGTTTCTAATTGTCAGAAAAATGTTCTACCATGGTATGGTATTCTTTGATAAAAATACCCTGGCCTGTGTCCCACAAATAAGAACACCTGCTGCTACTAAAGAGGTACAGTAAAAATCTAAGGAAAAGCAGGATCAAGCCTTTACGTGAACGTGAGATTTCTCCATTCATGTTTGTTTTCAAGAGGGAAGAAATGAGTGATTTCTCCATAGCAAGAGCATCTTATATCCCTTCATAGCAAATTTCTCAAGAGAGTTATCTGTACTCATTGTGTACAGTTTTTGCCCTTCCACTTTGCCTGAACCCATTTTTATCTGAGTTTCGTATCAGGCATCCCACTTACTCCCTTATCAATGTCACCAGTTATCTTCAGTTTGCCAAATCCATTAGACCATTCTCAGGCCTTATCTTACTCAGCCTGTCAGCAGTTTTTGACATTGTCTGTCACTCTATCTTTGAAACATTTTCCTCACCTGGTTTCTAGGATACCACAAACTGGGATTTCCTCTTTCTCCCTGGCCTCCCTTAAGTCTCCTTTGTTGGTACCTCCTCATCTCTGACCTTTCCATATTGGAGGGTTGCAATATGTCCTTGGCCCTCTGTCTCATCTATACTTTATCCTAGGTGATGTCAGTTGATCCTGTGGTTTTAGATACTGTCTATATGCTGATGACTCTCAAATATATATCTATAGCTCTGGTCTTATCTCTAGAGTCAAATATCCAACTACCTAATGTCATCTTCTCCCCTTGGATGTTTAGTTAGCTTAAACTGAACCATCCAAAATTGAACTCTTTTCCATTTTCCCTAGGCCCCATAAACAGTTACTCAGTTGCCTACTACAAAAACAGAGGCATAATCCTCTGATACTTCACAGTCAATCCGTCAGTAAATCCTATCAGCATCTCCACTGCTGTATCCACTTGGTCCAAGTCATCAACTCTAGCCTGGGTTATTGCTTCTATCCTTTCCTTCTAAACAGAGTAGCCTTTTAAAATGTAATTTGCATCATGTCATTCTACTCAAGATTGTCCAGTTGCTTACTCTTCTACTAAAAATAAGTGGGAAATTGATTGCCATGATCTACAGTCTTCCTGTCTTAGTGGGATCATCTAAACTTTTCTGTTTCCTATCTCACTGGTCGTGTTATTCCTAGAACTGCTAAGCTGATTACCACCTCAGGGCTTTTGAATGTGCTGTTCCTTCCACCTGGAAGAGTCTTCCTTTCTATCTTTACCTGGTTCATTCCCTCACTTCATTGAGGTCCTTAACGTCACTTTTTTTAGACAGGCATTCTCTGACCACACTATCCCAAATGAACCCCCATTACTCTCATATTATCCTGCCTTATTTTTCTTCATAGAGCTTATAATTATCTGATATCTTTTCCATACCAGTAAGTTAGTTCTGAGAGGGCAGGTTCTTTTTTTTTGTTCAGTGCTGTATCCCCAGCTGCTGGAACTATGCCTGGCATGTAATAGGCTTCCAAAAAAAATGTTGAATAACAGATAGATGATAGAAATACATGTATGTTTTTGTTAATATTCTTTTCCAAAACTGATGGTACTATATATGATACAATACCATATTTTGATGTATTTATAGTTTATACTTTATGGATATGAAAGAGCATACTGTTGAATAACCTTGAAGTAATATCAAACCTGCTGTTGCTCATTTTGTGTTCTGTTTTTACTTAGTATGGAGGGGGTGGGGCACACTCTGTTACTTACTTTGGAAGTTAGGTGAAGTGAATGTTTTCAGTACACAGTGTTTGCTTGCTAACAAGTATCTGGGAGCATCTGGGAGTGGGGAGAAGGATGTTGAAAAAAAGATTATTTTGCTAGTTTCAGAGAAGTGCCTTTGAAAATACTGCATTGCTCTTCAGCTGTGACTTGATTGGACTAGAACGTAAGGTATGTTAAACAATAATTTGACCTATTTTAGGAAATTGATAATTGATGACCTTGGGGATTTTTTTAAAGGGTTGCAAAAGCCTATTGGTGGTTTTTTGGATGGGATTATAAATGTATAAAGCTCTCATCTGTTCAGATTAGAGACAGATTCTGAAATGTGTAAACTGCTCCTTGAATTAGCACTGTGTACCTGGCAATAGCTATAATAGCCCAAAACCTGATTGTCTAGCTTTGACAGTGCTTCAGGAAACTTTTTAGCTGGATAAACTTAGGATGTCATATAGAAAACCATCTAAAAAAATCAGGGAATAAGATGACTGTGTTTCACAAGGATTTACTGAACATATTTCATAAAAATCAATAAACAATGTTAGTATGTAATGTTGGCAGGGACACAAATATAATCATGTTTTATATAACTGGATGATAAGGTGATAACTGTTAAAAAGGGATCCTACCTGTATTTTGTGTCTACAGTGATTTTCATCATTCAGCACGTGCCTAACTTTGTGTACTTTTGTGGAAAATGGCTTACATTAGACTCGTGGCAAGCATGATGAATCTGTCTAATTCAAAGTCGTACTGTGTTTGAAAGTACACAGTCAACGTCAGCATTCTTTACAAACTCCTCCACTTCAGGGCACATTATTTGCTAGTTATTATCTAAATTAGATTTGACTCAGCATGGGTTCATAGGCTGTTTGTACTGCTACTGAGCCACATATTGATCTCAGTGTGTTGTCATGCCTCAAGATCTGGCAGGCCAGAGGTGCTTTCTATGATGCTGAGTCGTGGCCAGGAATGGACATTTGTGCACGTGGATGGTCTCCTTGAAACAAGATTAGTTGCTCAGGAAGCCAGTTCTTTAGAGTCGCATCCTGAAACCGTGGATGAATACACAGCAGATTAACAGATGACATAGAATGATATCTCAGGGACAACTTGTGTGAGAGGAAATTGAGGCTCACTAGAGTGAGGTTAGTTGAAAGACAGTCTGATATGTTAAAAAGAGCATAGCCTTTAGAATCATATATACTCATTTTTTCTTAAGTTGTATGATCTTGAGTAATTTACTTAACCTTTCTGAGCCTCAAATGACTCATTTGTAATATTGGGATAATAATAAAAGTAACTATCAACTTTTGTGAGACTTAAGTGATCTATCTAATCCATATCAAGCATCTGGCACAGAATTTGACAACTGGTAAAAGCTTAATAAACTAGTGTCTCTCTCTATATATATGTATTTTTTTTTCTAAATTCCCTGGCAAAGTTTGTGCTAGAGCCCAGATTTTCTAATCAATATCTCCTTGTGTAAGACCATAGACATTTATTATTTCTCCCATAGACAACACTTAAGCCTTTGCAGTAACCCTACTTTTCCATCTTTCTCTCCTCAAGCTCTGCTTTTTTTCTATTTTTCCATTTTCTTTTTCTCCAAGTGCTATTCTAATTGCTTTGGTTGATATTTGCAGGTACTTTAAATAATGTGAATGGAATGTATCAAATTTTATAACACTGATTTTTTTTAACACAATGGCAACAGAAATGACATGGCCATGCTTCTTTTAGGTGTTGTTGTTTTTCTAAGAAGCCACTTTAGTGACATTGCAAAACTCCATTCAGCAGTTTCCAGTAAAAAATTATTTGTCCCTGCAACTTGGTCACTGCCTTTATGAACAAAAGAGGAACCTGTGGTCATTTCAGATACTCTGGACAATTTTTTTTTCTTTGTCAAGGTAGAGAAGGAACTTTTCTACAAAGCCATATTATTATATAAGTGACTACATCCTTGGCCTTGCAACGTTTTTCTGTCCCTTAACTTCCTTTTTTACCTTTCCTTTCAGTACAGGCTGTACCAGCTATAGGATCTTTTGCAAGTCATATCACTTCTCTAAGCCCCAGTTTTACCGATTGTAAATATGCAATACCAACCTTATACACCTGCAGATTTGTTAAAATAATTCAATAAATTCTTTGTAAACTATAAAAAGCTAAACAAATGGAAGGAATTATTGTTATTAAGACAAAGATCAGTAAAGGATCAACAAGGGTGGTGGAAGTTGGAGGTTAATAGTAAGTGCTTAGTTATCAACTGCAGACAGGTCGATTTTGCTGAGTTAGTAGGAGCAGATGCATAGGTTGAGAGAAGTTATTTTCAAGGTTTTTTTTAGTAGCAAGGTCCTCTGAAGCAAACCCCTCTTAAGTTGATAGAGCACTTTCCTATTCTCATAACACTTTCACATACATTATCTCATTTAATTTTCAAAAAAAATCTGCCAGGCTGATGTCATTACCTTCATTTTATAGATGGAAATTCAATTATACTTTAACTCAAGAACATAAGTAGTTGAGTCAGGGCTGTAATCCAGGTTGGTATTTATACCACTATGCCTTTTTTTTTTTTAATGTGATCCTTTGGGAACTGGATTTATTTTTTGCTCAGCATAATGCCCTTGAGGTCCATACAAATTGTTGTGTGTATGAAAAGTCCATTTCTTCTTATTGTTGAGTAGTAGTCCATGGTATGGAGTGCTGTAGTTTCTTTCCCACTGTGCCTTTTTATTATACAAGTTCCTCAGCTATACATGTTAGTTAATCCAAAGAATAATTCGTCTGTCAGCTTTTACAGTACCTTGCTGTGATTCTAAATTTGCTTTCGATGGCTTTTAGCGAACCCATAACCTCCCCTATCTTGTGATTTGTAGAATCAATACCTGGCCTGCTGGCTGTTTCAGGAACACCTGTCTATTTTTTTCAGTGTGCTTGATTATCAGACAGGAAGGAAAGTATTAGAGATTCTAATTAATGCCTCTAAAGTAGAGAGGAGAAAAAAGAGGGCCTATGATAATTGCCTATGATAATTCATTTCTTGAGAAATTGTGTTATCGGTAAGTACCTGGAATTTCTCCAATTACGCAAGGATTATCCCAGCCAACTCTTAGAACAAGGGGATTATGTAGCTTGTCTTTTAGGAGGTGGAGAAGTGGGTCCGAAAACAGGAAATAGCTTTAGGCTTGCTGTTCCAAAGGAGATCCTCAGTGGGAAACTGTCTGAGCAATAGTGTTGTATGGAACTGAGTAGTTAGAAACAGGAAGCTGCCCTCCACATTAATCTTAGGCATGGAAAATGCCTAATGTAGTTATCATCAAGGGCTCTGGTACTAGACTGTCTGGATTAAAATCCAAGCTTCACCATTTATGGTCTGTGTGACTTGTGGGAAGTTGTTTAATTTCTCTTATGTCTCAGCTTCTGTCTTTAAAATGGGAATAAAAATAGTTTGTATGTCCAAAGCAGACTCTGAGTATTATATAAAATAATGTATATAGAATGCTTAGCATAGCGCAGTGCCTGGGATGCTGTGAATGCTGAATAAATAGTAGGAAGTATTGTTTTGATTATGGATATGACTTATCACTTATACCTTGTATGTTAGACAAGATTTTGCTGGAATGGTATTGGCAGAAAAAATAGGTGCTCAGTGAAACCTTATTGAATTATTACTCTGCCAAAAATGTAATGATAATAAAACTGTGTGGTGGGCTGATGGTTTGGGTGATGACAATAGGTTGAGGAAGGTTCACGGGGAAACTTCTGGTAAGATAGCTGCAGGACTGACACCTTATAAGAAGATGATATATTTTCTAGTCAGTGGAAAGGGCTCAAGAGAGCTGGTTTTCAGTCCTAGATCTGCCACCAATAAGTTGTATGAGTCTGGACAATTCACCTTCCTTTCTGGGTATTTCCTCATTTTAAAAAATACAGAGTTAAGACCAGATGAGTGATTGTTAACTGTGGGCTGGGGATGGGGATATCAGTATGTCAAAAACTTTCCAATTGTGTATGTCTGCATTTCCTCCCCCATCTTCCCTCTGTCTGCAGGTCCCTGGCCCTTCTTGTGAAAACCTCTGTTCTTCCTGGTAATCATATAGTAGATAAAGCACCTCATTGCACTAGTGACAGTCCTGTAACCTAGAAGCCAAGTAAAGAGTTGTCTTTGTGTTTATTTGGGTATGAAAGTGTAGGTGGGACCCTAGGTGTAATTCAGGAACTCCTTTTGTGGGTTTATAGGTAAGTGACTCAGAAAGCCAGCTATCCCATTTCCTACCTTTGCTTAAATGTGTTGGGTTGATCCAGGAAATGTTTGGTAGCCTGAGTCAAATTTCAGTAGCCTATAAATAGAACAGAAGCAAGTGATTTTTAACTGTTTACTTAGAATTTATGCTGTACATGACATGGGGCTATGAAAAATTAAGGACAGATTGATAGGGGAGAGAGAACTTTAAGATCACTCTGAGAGCATTTTAAGGGAAGCCTGCTTGTCTTAGTCCTTCTAAGTAACATGAAAGGATTTCTCTTTGTGAGACCTATTGCTTTGGATCCAGAAGTAACCAGTATGTTCATCTCAGCCTATGAGAGCAGCTCTGTGGAAGGTCTGTGGCCTTCTGCTATAACCAAACCTACCTACTATTTACAGATGCTTTAGAGGGCAGCAGTTGGCTGGTGAGCAGGGTGGGAGAAATTGAGGACAGAGATTTATTGGACCTCAGTAAGGGAAATGGTATCCTCTTATGATTTTATGAGACATAGAAAAAAATAGTACGGTGCTGATTCAGCCTGGCTAGCTAATTGAAGGAAGACTTAAATGCTGGAGTACCAGAGGAAAAGCTTTCATAATCCTGAGTCAAACATGCAGGACTCAGCATAGTAGGGTAGAAGTGAACTTGATTGGGAATCATTTCTCTGTCTTACTTCCAGCTCTGTTACTAATTTGCTGTGTAATCTTGGGCAAGTATGAGTTTTACTTCCCAATATATAAAGGAGAATGGATTAGCATTGTCTCCAATATACCTGCTAGCTCTAACAGTTTAATTCTAAGATTCTATTATGTAATAATAGAAGCCTACCAACATTAGAGCATTGCAGATGGACCAGGTAGGATGAAGAGGGTGGGGAGAGAGGATCTGTCCTGCTTAATTTAGGTAAGAGAAAAGAAAGGTAGTCCATGAATGTTGGGGTAAATGACCTTTAATCCATAACTTTCTGTGAAACTGTTGGTTTCAGGAATAAAGACTCAAAGAGAAGTATAGAACTGGGAGCAGTGATTTTTCTTTGGAAGGAGAGTAAGTAATTTTTGATTGAGTAGGTAGGGGAGACATGACTTTTTAAGTTTTTATCATAAAACCAGTATTCAAGAATACAAAGATGATTAAACTGTATTTGGTGGCAGTGAAGTACTGTTTTAAAAAGGGGTGATAAGTTCAGATTTGCCCTTTAGAAAGGTCATTCTTGCTGTCTGTGGTGTGGAGAATGGTGTGGAGGCAATAAAGACTAGATAAAGAGATTCCTGATAAGATCCTCAATTTAGGAAAGGGTAATGATAATGGAGAGATTGGATGGGAGAGGGAGGAGTTGAGGAAGACTCCCAGGTTTCTGGTTTGGGCAGCTGGGAAGATGATGATACCATTTACTGATACAGGAAACACAGGGAAGAGTGGAACAGATATGAGAGTAGAAGATGATACTTAATATTTATAAAAAACAGGAATTCTGTTTTATCTGAGGCTTTGGTATAGGTTCTGAGCTTTCTCATTAGTCAGATAACTTTAAAATACTTTTTCTCTCAGAAAATAGGATATGTATCAGCATATTTTCTTGATTGCTAGGGAAGAGGATTGCTATGGACACTAATGATATAATAACTTCTGTGAACCGACAGAACACATTGATGGCTCTGGCCTAGTCTTCAGGCTGAATACTATTTGAAGTCATCCCATCCTGTCCATAGCATGTGATATGTGAAAAAGTATGGGGGTGGGGGTGGGAGAGTTGGGGGGTGTGCCAGGAAGTGAAAGGATACAGATTTTATGTTTGTTTTGCTTTTATTTTACTCTTATAAGAGGGATGAGACTAGAATCCTCCCTTTCTAATTATTTTGGTTCCAATCTTGATTTTTTCTTTCTGTGGTTCAAAGGGGCAGTTTTCCCAAATACAGGTAAAAAGCATGCAGAGAGTTCCCAAATGTATTTTGTCACATTTAGTCATTTGGTTACTTGAAGTAAGATGAAGTTAAAATGTTATATTTTTCCTTCTTACAGTGGAAATTTCAAGGTATTAAATCTTGGAGAAATGGCTTTCATTCATTTGGATACCAGATGCCTATATATTCTTCTTATTTGCACAGCATTTGGCTCTACTTTGTCTTCAAATGCTGAAATAAAAGGTAAACCAACAATGGAGTAGTTTTAAAATTAGGGATATTAACTGTCTTTTCAACCTACCCTGTGAAAGTACAAAACATGTGCATGGATTGTTAGAGAAATATTTTCAGAAAGTTCATGTACAAAAGATTTTTCAGCCTCATGGGTAAAGGTAATTGATGTTAACAAATATTTTATTTTGTGGAATAAAACTAAGATGCTTCCCATATCTTTTTTTGTATAATCTTTTCTAGCAGATAGGTTAATTCTCTGAAACCTCATTGCCTGGTACCCAACTGACTGGAAACTTAATTACTATCCTTAACCTTTGAGGCAATTAGATAAATAAGAAAAAGTATACAGAGATTTAAGTAAAAATAATTACAGAATTATTGAATCATATCTAATGAACTTTTCCTATTGCACAAAGTATTTAGAACAATGCAGTTGACAGAGATTTCTAACCATAAGAGTCCAATAAAGGATTATTTCATCTTCAATAGAGACCTTCTTTATTGGTACATAGGAGTCCCATGTCAAATCATAATTTGTGCCATGACTTCTTACTGTGTATTCTTTCTCACTTCATTAATATTATGAAATGACATATTAAAATATGAACAACAGAGAAGAAATGAGAGGAAATTACCAGTAGAAAGGCAGCATGAGGGCAGTAACTATACTACTGCTAGATTTGCTAGTAGGAAGTTTATAGAATTGTTTTTGTTGCTTTTTAAATCACCAGATGGGGGAGCCATTACCTCCCACTGCCCCCTCCTCCAAAATAAAACAGGCAATTTCCTGATTCCACTGTACTCAGCTACTTGTCAGTTTTTCTTGTGTCCTTTGAGAGAGACTAGCTCTGGCTTACCATATTCTAGGGATAGCTCTGAACTTTAGTTAACTAGAAAATTTGATTAACCAGATTGAACTAGCAAGATCTATCTGTTCTCTTAATTATTAAAGCACTTAGCCATAGTAGTCATATTTTATATTTTCTGTCCCTTTTTTGTATGTTCCATGATGTTACATGTGTGCAGTAAACACTGAATTAATACTGATTGGTTCTTGCTATTAAAGAGATTTATGTAATAAAGTGTTTCCATCCTAGACAAAATTCTGGTCTATATGACCACAGAGGTAACTCCATGTTGAATTTATTTCTATGAAAACTTAGTACCTTGCTAAACAAAGTCACATTTTGCATATGTGATTTCTTAAAGAGGGGACAACTATATAGCAATAATCTAGATTTTTAAACAGTTTTATTGAGATATAATTTACATAACATAAAACTCACCCTCTTAAAGTGTACTGTTCAATGGTTTTTAGTATATTTACAAAGTTGTGTTAACAGCACCACAAATTCCAGAATATTTATATCACTTCCAAAAGAAACCCCATATCCATTCAGCAGTCACATCTCATTCTCCCCTCCCTCCAGCCCCTGGCAACCACTAATTGGCTTTCTGTCTCCATGGATTTGCCTATTCTGGATATGTCATGTAATGGAATCCTATAATATGTGGTCTTTTGTGACTGGCTTCTTTTCAGTTAATGTTTTAAAGTTTGTCCATGTTGTGACGTATGTCAGTACTTCTTTCTTATGGTTGACTAATATTCCATTGGATGTACCACAGTTACTTACTCATTTATCAGTTGATGACATATGGAAGTAATCTAGAGTTGGCAATCTTTGTCATAAAATACAGGAAAAGAGTAAAAATGTTTTATTGATTTTATTTCAGTTAATCCTCCTCAGGATTTTGAGATAGTGGATCCTGGATATTTAGGTTATCTCTGTTTGCAATGGCAACCTCCACTGTCTCTGGATAATTTTAAGGAATGCACAGTAGAATATGTACTGAAATATAGAAACATTGACAATGAAAACTGGAAGGTAAGTAGAGCATGCACTTGCACTAGCAGAGTGATTATTAGGAATATTCTTGTGATGCATGTTGTCAGTGTCCACTCTAATTTCCCTACCTCAAGAGCTATAATTAAGATACAACAAGCTGCCATGCCTGCTGCTATTTCCTGTGCTTTCTGCCACATCTGTTTTCATCCTACCCATTATTAAGACTGTCATTGGAATTACAAGAAAAAAAATACTTGGTACCATGGAATATGGAGTTGAAGAATATTTAAACATTTTACCATATTTTCCAGTTCCTTATAAACCTGCATATGCTAGATTATGAGCTTTATCTTTGTAGGAATCAAGCCTTATTTATCTTTGTACTCTCCCCACAGCATAGTTCTTTGCATATATTTTAGTAAGCACTCAAGGTTTGTTGAATTATTAATTATATAGTCAACAAGCATGTTCAAAGATTTCTGTTGTACAAAGCATTCTGTTACCTTCTAATTCAGTTAGGTTGTTTCAAGGGACAATTCAGATCAACCATTTTGTGCCAGGCACTCTGTAGGTATCAAGAATACAAGGATAAATGATATATGATTATAGCCGTCCAGGAGCTCACAATTTGTCTGGCTTACTCCACTTCCAAGATTTTCCTTTATATGATTCCTGAAGAGTTCCTCTGATATTTGAAAGATGATAAGTCATTTCTCATGTAATATACATATGGTATGTGAAAATTATCTCAATTTCAAGTTGGTTATAGCTCAAATTCCTGCTATAGCCTTTTTTTTCGCTTCTAGAATTTTTTGGGGTTTTTTTGCGTGAGATGTTAAGATTAAAATGATATCATGAAATGATAAAAAGCTGTGAGTTATGCCAGAAATTTATCTGTAACATTGTATCAGATAATCATCAGTAATTTCTTAGATACTGGGAGCTATCCGGGATATTAATGACTTCTTAGCCTTTTTAATGTGGCTCATGATGTCATCAATTTCTCAGCTTTACTTTGTCTCATCTTTTTATCAAACAGACCATCATTACTAGGAATCTACATTACAAAGATGGGTTTGACCTTAACAAAGGCGTTGAAGCAAAGATACACACACTTCTGCCAGTGCAGTGCACAAATGGATCAGAAGTTCAAAGTGCATGGTCAGAAGCTACTTACTGGACATCACCACAAGGTTAAAACAAAGCTGTCTTTATATTTAATACTGTCAGAACAACCCATATAGGGAACAAGTCCCTTAACTCTTCTATACCACATTGTACGTACAAATGAGAGTGTGGTACAAAATAGAATCCTTAGAAGTGGGTGAATAGCTTTTTTAAATTCTCAAATCAGCAAACACATTTGGCAAAATATACATCTTATTAGATTAATAAAGTTCCCAATTTTTGCATCATATTAGTAAATATGCATTTATTTGCTCTACTGCTCAGAGCAGCTAGAATTAGTTCACTACTTTTGCATATGCTTACACTAGCATCAGTAATGAACCCTCAGAGGTTTTTGATTTTGCATATTCCACTTACAGTGATTTCCAACAGCTTCCTTTTGGAATATTCCTGATCATGTTGACTGCTAAGCGAAATGGAGAGGTCAAAAGAAATGAAATAAAATTACATAAAGATTTCACAAATGATTCATCACCATGCCTCTCAAGTATTCACAGTTCATTCATTTCTTAGGAAATCTGGAAACTAAAATTCAGGATATGGATTGTGTATATTACAACTGGCAATATTTATTCTGTTCTTGGAAACCTGGCATGGGTGTCCATTTTGATACCAATTACAACTTGTTTTACTGGTAAGTATTTTTATAATAAGAATTCCATATAAGGCAAATATCTATCAAAATTAATCCACAGTATGAGTAACTGTATTTTCACAAAATTAAATTCATTATATTTTTTGGAGTTGTAATCATGATGAAGGTTGTCTACTATTATTTGGGGTTTTCAATGGTAGCAAGTAGGTTCAGGCTATAGCTACTGGAAGACACTGTGGGTGAAAAAAGGAATGCAATCATTGTTTCTATACTGAATTAAATTTTGTATCCTTTAGATAGATGGAGTTATAACCTAAAAGTTTTGGCATATTTTATATTCTTGCTTTTTAAAAAAGCAGGTACCTATTAAAACTGGGTCCTTTTTTTGACTTCCTTACCTGTTAAGTGTCACTGAAGTTTTTAAACTTGGAGCCATCTTGAATCTTCTATCTCTATTTATAAGTTTTTTCATGGTAACATTGATTACCATGTCCTGACACCTCTTTTGCAAGGTTGCACATCTGTTCTTTATTTCCCATATTTATTGTAAGAACTCTACTTCAGGCTCACCTCATTGCCACTCTTTTGCCAAAAAACCTCCCATGGCTACTCATTGCCTCTGAGATAAAATCTAGGCTGGCATTCAAGTCTCTGCCTCACTGTATCACTGCTTCTCCAACATTATTTTCTACTATCACTGGCGTGAATATTCCACTCCATTTAGATCCATCTCTACATTTCTTTCTCACCCATGCTATGATTTTTTATGCCTGTGTGTACACTGCTGTCTGGAATGCCCCATCTCTCTTACCAACTCTCATCCATCTTTCAGTGCCCATCTGGTATTCAATTTCATGAGTCCTTTACTAATCACATCAGCTTTTCTTTCAGTTTTTCTCTGAACTATTACTTAAAATAGCTCCTAATTACTTATTGTCCAGATGGCATTTAAATTTTTGTCATATATGTATGCTTTGACTCCTCTCGTAAACTTTTAAGAGTTTGGTGGGTATGAACTGTTTCTTATATTTCTCTTGACTGTTCTGTGCTATGCCCATAATAAATTATCACTAAATATTCATTAAATGAATAAAACAAATGATAATGGCATTGGTAAATTGATAGATAAGTACCAGAATTTATGCATTTGTTAAAAAACAGAAAAAACAATATAGGACAAAGTGTTACTCTTCATGAGTTTCAGGCCCAAATTATCATGGTGTTTTTCTTTAGAAAATCATAATATGTAAGTGATAAGGTATAAACTATCAACAATCTTAAGAACTGGGTTCTAATCTCTGCTATGGCATCATTTAACATGTTGTTGGTCTTGAGCAAGCAGTTTTCCTTTTGGGGGGGACTCAGTTTCTTCATGTGGAAGTGGATGGACCATTTTCTAAGGTCTAGCTTACCTGTTCGTTAATTCAACAAATATTAAGCAATTGTTAAATGCTAGGCAGTGTTCTCAATAAAAAGAATGAAAGTGTGAATAAGACAAAGTCCCTGCCCTCTTATACATTGTAGTTCATGTTTGACATAACTTTACCCTCATCTTAGTAAAGTAGTGAGGAATGAATATTAACATTTTAGAGACTGGAAAATAAGGGTAGCATGAGGTTTCTCACTGGCACAAAGTAAATCTTTGTAAAAGTCAAGTCTAAAACTCAAGTCTCCCAAATCTGAGTAAGGTGAACTAACCAATAGACTACAATTTTACAAACTCTGCCCAAAGTAAATACTTAGGATAAAGTGAATTCAGTCCAGTCCAGATATTTATACCAGCACTTTATCAGCTGTGAGACTGACCTCATTTCAAAAGGGACTTTGGCTGCTTTACAGAGAATGTCACATTTTGTATTTGCAAGCTGTTCTTTAGGAAAATAAACCAGGCATTTTGTTGCTTGGAAATAGGGAGGGAAATCCCCCCTAATTCCCATTAGCTTTATTACTGGAAAGAGGTTAACTTTCAATGATATGGCAACATTTCTTGTCTAAGAGAATGGGAAATTAGATATTTATTTGCCAAACAGCTCCTCTTTTTCTTTTTGGCCCCATTGGCTTTTCAGAGGTTTATCTCTTAGTGTGTATTTTATCCCCAGAGTTTCATTCATTTTATTAAACATTAGCAATATTTTATAAGTCTGCTTTCTTTTAATATAAGCTAATACAATATTTAAAAGGCAGTATCATCCAGGATTATCTATATTAACCCCAGATTTTCTTAATAGGAATCTTATTCTTTGATTCACAAATCCACTAAGTACATTTATAAGAAACCTTGCCTTATTTTGAGATTTTGTAAAGACTCCCACCAGATTGTAAGCTCATGAAATCATGGACTATGTTTGCTTTCCTTACTGTTGTATCCCTAGCACTTAAAGGATCTGGCACATAGTGCTCAATAAATATTGCATGTTCTTAAATGATTTACTTTTTATTCACTTGGTATTTTAAATTAATTGAAAATGGAGCACCATGATACTAGAAGATAACTGGTAGACACAATTCTTACAACACTTCTTTTTACAGGTACGAGGGCTTGGAACATGCATTACAGTGTGCTGATTACGTCATGGTTAATGGAAAAAATATTGGCTGCAGGTTTCCCTATTTGAAGTCATCAGACTATAAGGATTTCTACATCTGTGTTAATGGATCATCAGAATTGCAGTCTATCAGACCCAGCTATTTCATTTTTCAGCTTCAAAATATAGGTGAAGTAAACAATTTCAATAGTTTAGGCCATTTACAACCACATGGAAGAGAAGAGATACAGATGCACATAGATACTTGTGGGAAGGCAAAACCAGAAAAAGGAGGGCCAACAGGGCAGAGCATATGAGAAAGTGTTTATTAAATATAAAAGCATGGAAGATGAGGAATTGAATGAAGGGAAAAGCATCATTTTCATTTAGAACTCATAATTTATTTCCCAGCTTCAAAGAGTTAGCCTGCTATATAGTATTTTTGTCTAGTGTTATTGATAGAGTAATTATGGAATCATTTATTCCCAGGCCTCAATAAGCACATGGTTCGATATTTTCTCAGTCTCTGTTAGTTCTAACAATTACAAGAATGTTGGGTTCTAGAGTCAGCCATATCTGTGTCTGAATGTTGGGATTTACCACTTTCTAGCTGTATGATTTTGGCCAAGTTACTTTGAACATCTGTTTCAATTTCCTTATCAGTAAAATGAGGATAAGAGCACCACCTCACAGGTTTATTGTGAGACATGAATGAGTTTATGATATAACATCCCTGATTCCATGCCTGACACATCACAAGCTCTAAATAAGAGTTAGCTATTAGTAAAAATAGTAGTTATGATTGTGGTAGTTGTTTCTAATGCTACAAAATAGAAAAATGACTAATGATTTGGATCTTTTAACTTCTCCCTTGGGTTTAAATATTTATCAACATTTGACTTATCAAAAAATTAGTATCCAAAATTACCAAGTTTCTCAAATTAATCTTGTTTGGTGTGGCTTGGAGGGAAGGGGGTCCACCTCCTGGAACAAACTCCCCTATGAATTTGGTGAAACTGAAGTAAGGCAAAGGGAAGGGTAGATTGGGAGAAACCATTGTTATTGCTTACAGCTTGCTGGAATTTGTTATCCAGGCCTGGCTCTGTCCCCTCTGGCCGTGACATGCACACTCTTCAAGTCCTTTCTCCCCAGTCCCTGTCAGCAAAACCTGCTCTGTGCTCCATTTCTCTAAAACCATGGCATGCTCTCTACTCCCTACCCTGCCCCTTCCTGGAGGAATTCCATGGGCAGGTCATTGGTGACTGGCAGGCTCCAGACCAATTATGTACCAGGAACAAAGGGGAGGAGAGAATGGCTGTTTTCTCTTCACCCCTTGCAGTAGATCTGCCAAGTCAGCTGGAGGCTGCAGTGGTAAACACCATTATGTAAATGGACTAAGGCGAGGTAGAAGATTCTGGAAACAATGCCATTTACCCCACAGTTGGCAGGCAACTTTGATTTTAATTTATATTACGGAGAATAATAATTGTAGAATAATTTTCCTGGAGGCTTCTATTACTAGATGTCCCTAGGTTTTGGTAAACTTCAATAACTTCCTGTTGAAGTGCTTTTCTTTTGCTTTTCAGTTAAACCTTTGCCACCAGACTTCCTTAGTCTTACTGTGAAGAACTCAGAGGAAATTAACCTGAAATGGAGCGTGCCTGAGGGACCCATTCCAGCAAACTGTTTAATTTATGAAATTGAGTTCACAGAAGATGATACTACCTGGGTGGTATGGACATTGCATTTATTTGGGAAAGCCATAAACGTTACCTTTTAAATAAAATAGCAAACATGAAAACCAAAGTCAGTTGCTATCCACATGAGGAATAGAACATGACCGTATTTTAGTTTAATTTCCATAAAACCAGATAATCTAGCAGACAAAAGAAAGATGCTTGCAGTCTGAAAGCATAATCAATCATACTAATTTTAAAGCGACATAGGACCTTAGAGATAACAAAGTTACTTCATATACAGATGAGAAAACTGGGAGTTGAATTGATTTGAATTGATTTACAGTCAAATAACACAGCTAGAACTAGAATCCAGGTCTTATTCCCAGTCCACTACGGTACACTGGTTCCCAAGAAAAGTTAAAACGAAAGAAAAGCTGTTATCTTGGATAAGAAACACTCTTCAGCTCTTTGAAATGCAAAATTGAAATAATTGCTTCAGTAATTTATTTTTCCCTTTGAGATCATCCAGCCTTATGTATTCTCATATCTGAAGGGGTAGTTTCATGCCAAGCCCTGAGCAGTGTTACACAGAACATGGGGCAGTTAACAAAAATAAGAATAAGGGGGGGAAAAAAAGGCTGTGTGTATAAACTCTGTAGTTTTCATAGAAACAGCATTCACATGATAGCTCTGTCTTTTTGCTAATTTAGTGTTTGTAGCATTTTCCAGTTTATGGAATTTGGGAAATTTGACACTAATTCAAATACTGGGTATCATAAACAGCAAAGCTACCTAGGAATTTTGCCCTCTCACACATGCCATTTACTACAAGTGATCCATTATCACTACAGAAAAAAATGTTAAAATACAAATAAGGAATGGAAGAAAAATGAAAACCTACCATATAGAGAGATAATCACTGTTAGGATTTTATGTATCTTTCTAGTCATTTGATATATTTTATGTAACAAAACCCACTATGAAAGTGGCAAACCAAGTGTAATCTGTCTAGCCTACAATTAGATCAAATAATGGCATCTTATTTTTTCCTTGACTTTCAGACTACCACAGTTGAAAATGAGGTATACATCACAAGAACATCAAATGAAAGCCAGCAACTATGCTTTTTAGTAAGAAGCAAAGTGAATATTTATTGCTCAGATGATGGAATTTGGAGTGAGTGGAGTGATAAACAATGTTGGAAAGGTAGGAGATAAAAGAACAGTGAGTAAATAACTGGAGCTACTTGCTAGCGAAATTAATTTTCTTTCAGTTTATTTTGTAATTGTGGAAATCAAAAGGCTCTCGCATGTGGTCTACAGAGAAGATAAAGTAGCAAGCACCTCCATCAAACATACATTTGTGGAAAATCTGATATTCAGTTTTAACTAGTAGCTAAACTAGTTGAACTAAGGGTCTTGTCCTAGTTCTCTTATCAACATTCTTGTATTTTGACTGATAGTAAAGAGAATACGCTAGTTAATTGTTGGGAGTGCCTATTTCAGTCAGTATTTTCCTATGCTTTCAATTCCCCAGAGAACAAAAATCTTAAAGCGAGGATAGGTCAGCATACACTTGCTTTCAAGCATCTAGTACTGTGAGTAATAAATGTTTTTCCAATTCAAATGTCATTTTTAGAAAAATGCATATTCCATTCACTTCCAACACTGATTTAAAGTGACTTATAAAAGATATCTTTAAATTAAATAACAATATAAACAAAAAAGCCTTAAGAGGCAAAATATTAACTGTATTTCACAGTATACTACATTTATCAATCGAAATTGCTAGTAATTGTTTGACATGGAAGAAATTAACATTGCTTTCAAGTATATAGATATGGAAATATGAATACACATGTAGATACAGACAGATTCTGGCATTTCCATCAGTAATTCATCTTCTCTCATGTTGTTCCATTGTAAGAGAATCCCTGCTTGACTATTACCACCCTACTAATATACTGGTGTCACTGTTCTCTTTCATTCATCAAATATTTATTAAGCACCTCCACAGAATTTACATTTTTTTCCCAAGGTGAGTAGAGATAGGCAATAAACAAAGCAGCCAATATACAAAAAATATACCATGTAATCACTAAGGGCTATGGAGAGAAAATAGGCAGAGTGGGAGAACTCAATTAACCAAGAGATAAATGGAATCAGAAAGAACACTTACTGGTTCTAAATTTTTCATTTTTGTCACTGCTGTAAGAAATCTGGAGACTCTGGAACTGACACTGAGTAAGTCATGTCCTGAATTATATCCTTCATTAGTCAAAGCATAGTTTAAAGTGGATATGGTGAGTTTTTAACCACATCCTCAAAATATACATCCTTTAAAATATTTTCCATACAATCTTAAACATGATATTGATGACTGAGATTTCTTTTGCCCTGATGGGTACCTCTTAGTAGAATCTTACTTTCAAACTAGGAACAAAGAATTTCCTGAGATGCATGTGGCCTTAGTTTTTCAGGACGTTTATTATTGGATGTTTCAAGTTATAGAAAAATAAGACAGTAATTTTTTTGGAAATGAAAATATGTCTCCTTGAGGATTGACTCTGTAGAGGGAAACTAACTGGAACCTCTGGAAAAGAAGCCTGCTTTCCCACTTAATTTTGTATACCAAAAAACTTACATTATTAGTTGTTTCTCCAGATTATATCTTTGCAAATCTTAACTGAGCTGAGCATATGAATTTGACAGGTATTCTTCCAGTAGAAAAGAAGATCCTAGAAATTAGGACAATTTTGTCTACTTTTTAAATTTGTCTAGTGTTTGCTCATTTCTGGCTATGCAGAAGAACCATTATTAGTTGTTTTTCCAGATTATATCTTTGCAAATCTTAACTGAGCTGAGCATATGAATTTGACAGGTATTCTTCTAATAGAAAAGAAGATCCTAGAAATTAGGACAATTTTGTCTACTTTTTAAATTTGTCTAGTGTTTGCTCATTTCTGGCTATGCAGAAGAACCATTAAGCCTTCATCCCTTAAAGGAAAGAAACTCTCTTTAGTCTCTAGAATGTGAGACAACTTCAAAAACATGACCTTTAAAGGCTAGCTCCATTATTTACACAGTGACTTTTATTGAAGACCCAGTGTAGGGGAGTATCTTTTTAGGTTCTTTGGCTGGTCTAATAATCAAATTGACATAACACATATTAATAGAAAATTTTAATTTCGTGTGTATGGGAACCCCATAGAAATATGAGATCCAAGGGCAAGTCAGGCAGGTAAGGTTTATATACCATTCTGAGGTAAGGAATGGGGTTGGGGTCTGAGGCTTCAAAGGGGAGAAGGGTAATTAACAGAACAAAAAGAAAAGCAGATGTTTGGTAACTAGATGTTTGTCCTGCTATACAGATAGGTCATTCAGATAAAAGTTATGTCTGGTAATTAGCTCTCTGTCTATCTAAATTCTTTTAGGTAGTTAAGGGAAAGATAAAGTTTTTCTTGGGTCTGCTGGGTCTTGATTGCCTTCAGCTCAAAATAATCTACTTGCCAAAGTGGCATATTTTGGGGTCATGTATTCTGGTCCTCTTCAGCCCCATCTCCAGCCCCATCCCTAGAAGTTTCATAGTCCAGAAGCAGTTCAGGTACAATTGTATCTCATTTTAGGAGGTTGGCTTCCAAATTTAGTGCATGCAATCAGGTGTTTAATAAGATGCATTTCTATGGAAACAAAAGAAAAACAAAGGTTAATAGTTGGAGCAGATTATTATCTCAGTTGCTGTGTTCTGACAGTAGCCAGTTCAGAAGATTGTCTGGTATGAAACATCTTCACAAGGAATGAGGACAGGGAGTAGCAATCTGATAGATATTCTTGGTTTGCAGTTTGAAATTTAATGTTTCATCTGGTGATCTTTCTGAGTGGCCCACACAGCACCAGGCATGGACATTGTCTATACATGAGCTGCTGTGATTTTTCTGAAGTTTGTATCAAGTTGTGCACCTTCGGCTTGCATGACTTCAGGAATAGGACAGTTTTAGCTCTCAATGATTCCAAGTCAGAGGGTGGGAAAAAATTGGAAATGTCAGTTTGGAGAGTTGTAACCAAATATGGGGGAAACTGGAAGACTTCAGGATCTAGTATGATTTACAGGTAGAAACCCAAACCCCAAAGACAATAGCACTTGAATTTGATATCCAGAAAGGTGTATTAATGAAACATAACTTTTCTATCTACAGTTCCCCCCCATTTTTATAAAAAATAACCACAGTAAGATTAATTTGGTTTCAAAGTAAGCCATTTCCATAAACTTGGACTGATTATTTACATGTGTTTAGCAAGAATAGTGATTGATCATATAGGATCTTTTAAATCTGCTTTCCTGAAATTTTTCATAAGGAATTTCAGATTGGGCTGTAATTTTTTGTTGTTGTTGAAATATAGTTGATATACAGTATTATATTTGTTTCAGATGTACAACATAGTTATTTAACAATTCATACATTACAAAATGCTCACCATAACTGTAGTTATCATCTGGCACCATATAAAAATATTATAAAACTACTGACTATATTCATTATGCTGTACTTTTCATCCCATGACTTATTTATTTTATAACTGGAAGTGTGTGCATCTTTATTCCCTTCACCTATTTCACCCATACTCCCAACCCCCTCCCCTATGGCAACCACCAATTTGTTTTCTGTATTTGTAAATCTGCTTCTGTTTTTTTTGTTGTTCATTTGTTTTATTATTTTAGGTTCCACATATAAGTGAAATCAAATGGTATTTGTCTTTCTCTGTCTGACTTATTTCACTCAGCATAATACTGTCTAGGTTCATCCATGTTGTTACATATGGCAAGATTTCATTTTTTATGGCTGAGTAGTATTCCATTGTGTGTATCTAACACATTTTATCCATTCATCTCATGATGGACACTTAGGTTACTTCCATATCTTTGCTATTGTAAATAATGCTCAATGAAAATGGGGCTGCATATATCTGCAAAGTAATGATTCTGTTTTCTTTGGATAAATACCCAGAAATGGAATTACAGGGTCATATGGTATTTCTATTTTTCATTTTTTAAGAAACCTCCATACCGTTTTCCACAGTGGCAAACCAATTTACATTCCCACCAACAAAGGGTTCCCTTTTCTCCATATCCTCACAACACTTGTTATTTCTTGTTTTTTGCATAGTAGCTATTCTGACTGGTGTGAGGTATTATCTCATTGTGGCTTTGATTTGCATTTCCCTGATGATTAGAGATGTGCAGCATCTTTTCATGTGCCTGTTGGCCATCTGTATGTCTTTTTTTTCTTTTTTTTTTAATTTATTTTGGTATCATTAATCTACAATTACATGTGCAATATTATGGTTATTAAACTACCCCCTTCATCAGGTCCCCCCCACCAACCCCATTACAGTCACTGTCCATCAGCGTAGTGAGATGCTATAGAGTCACCACTTGTCATTTCTGAGTTGTACAGCCCTCCCCGTGCCCCCCCCAACATTACACCTGCTAATTGTAATGCCCCTTTTCCCCCCTTATCCCTCCCTTCCCACCCATCCTCCCCAGTCCCTTTCCCTTTGGTAACTATTAGTCCATTCTTGGGTTCTGTGAGTCTGCTGCTGTTTTGTTCCTTCAGTTTTTTTCCTTGTTCTTATACTCCACATATGAGTGAAATCATTTGATACTTGTCTTTTTCGGCTTGGCTTATTTCACTGAGCATAATACCCTCTAGCTCCATCCATGCTGTTGCAAATGGTAGGATTTGTTTTCTTCTTATGGCTGAATAATATTACATTGTGTATATGTACCATGTCTTCTTTACGCTTAATTTTCTTTAAGCCAATTAAATGGAGGTCTTTTACAAATTAATTTTGGCAATACCATTTGGAGGTAGAAAAATGCCATACAACACCCACAGGCATATACACAAGCTTACAGACAGATGCAAACAGAGAACTTATAGCTTCCATCTTAAAAATTACTTCCATGAATCAGGTAGAATAATAAAAATTAATATTCATAGAGAAGCATTCACCTAAGTTGCAAATCCCTTTACCCTTGTGGTTCTCCTGCTGATGAGAATTACCTCACTGAAGTTTTTACTTTAAAGAGATGATCTAGATGAGAGTTAATATGTACATCTCAAAGGCACAGGGAAAGAATGCAAGTTCCTCCAAGAGGACTTTGGTTTCTTTTACCTTTTTTAATATAATTTATTTATTATCATTAATTTACAATTACATGTGCAATATTACGATTATTAAACTACCCCTTCATCAGGTCCCCCCCACCAACCCCATTACAGTCACTGTCCATCAGCGTAGTGAGATGCTATAGAATCACTACTTGTCTTCTGAGTTGTACTGCCCTCCCCGTGCCCCCCCAACATTACATCTGCTAATCGTAATGCCCCTTTTTCCCTCTTATCCTCCCTTCCCACCCATCTTCCCCAGTCCCTTTCCCTTTGGTAACTATTAGTCCATTCTTGGGTTCTGTGAGTCTCCTGCTGTTTTGTTCCTTCAGTTTTTTTTTTTTTTTTTTTTTATACTCCA